>CM030366.1:149214682-149517182 GCA_017893485.1 Hemerocallis citrina
CAACATGCCTAAGAAAAGAAGAACGAACATGCTTTCCTAGTTGACATGACTCACAAAATAGGTTCTTTATTTTTTCAAGACTCGGAACCATTATTTTTAGTTTAGATAAATGTGGGTGTCCCAAACGTTCATGAAGGAGCTTTGGTGATGTGGAAGCACTGCAAATCCAAGAAAGGCTAGGCTTGAGGTAGTAAAGACCATGAGATTCATGTCCTATGCCAATCGTTCGACCCGTACCACGTTCTGTATGACAAAGGAGTTAGCATCAAATGTTACCGAACAATTATGAGAACGAGTAAGTTGACTAAGAGATATTAAATTGAAAAGACAATCAGGTATAAGCAAAACAGAGTTTAAAGACAAAGAAGAAGTGGGTGATACTTTGCCGATTCCTGTTGCTGCAACTCTAGAACCGTCGGCTAAAGTAATGAAATGAGGAATTTTAGGAGGAGAGATGGATGAAAATAAAGAACTATTACCAGCAATGTGATCAGAAGCACCTGAATCAATTATCCATGGACTTTGATTGTTACCAGATTTGGAAATGCAAGCAGTAGAGTTATGACCACTTATAGCAGATGATGTTTGAGATTCCTTGGCAGCTTTTAGCTGGAGGTACTCTTGATAGTCAGCTTTCGAAAAATTTGTCTCAGATGTTTCAGACTTTGAAATATTCACAGATTTTTCGGGGAATCCATGAATAGAGTAGCAAGTGTCTTGTGTGTGGCCCACTCTCTTGCAGTAAGAAATTGAGGGCGACCTCCTTTTCCACCTCGTCCTCCTCGGCTTCCACGACCACCTCGTCCCCCTCGATTAGAAACCATGGCAGAAGTTTCAATACTGTCAAATGAACTTCCTCCTGTTTTTGGTGAGGGGACTCGAAGGAGCCGGGTAATTAGATTCTCTAGAGAATGAACTTCTTGGCCGGTTAAGACTTGGTCACGAATGTGATCAAAATCTGGATGCATCCCTCGTAGTACCAACACCATATATAGATTATCAAGTTTCGTCTTCACGTCTTCAAGTTTATCGGCTTCCAATGATAATTTTAACTCCTCTACCGCAGATTGGGCTTTCGAAACATAGGCAACCATGTCATGATCAGTTTGTTTAAGAGTGGCCAATTTTTGAGCAGCATCATACAATTGTTGAATGTCATTAGCAAAAACACTTCGTGCCTTCTTCCAGAAAGAATGACAAGTTTTGAAGGCTCTGAAATTTGTCAATATAGTTGGCTCAACAGATTGCCACAAGAGAGCACAAAGCTGATAATCAAGTTTCTTCTACTGCTCGCGTTTGTCTTTTGAAATATTTTCCGAGGATTGCTCCAGATGTTCATGATAACCTTAGCCAAGAAACCAATATTTAACAGAGGCTGACCATGCAAGAAAATTTTTGCCATTCAATTTTTCCGAAGTGATTGTTGGCGTTCCAGAGAAAGAGAAGACAGGACCATCAGTTTTCTGAGAGCTTGAAGCCATTTCAGCACCTAGGCAGAAGGTGGAGAGGCCGGCGATCAGATCTGGGCGAGCGCGCGGTGGTTAGGGGACGTGACTGCACTGGCTGTTCGGGAGCAGCGCGGCTTGCTGGCTGGCGGATGCGGGGGCGCAGGCCGCCGGCGACGCGCGCTGACTGCAGTCGCTAGTCTGCAGGATGGGAGACAGGGAGGCAGATTGACGCGTTTGCGCGTCGCGATAACGGCTCGAGCAGGCGGTGGGCGGACGGGAGAGGTGCAGCGGGGCTGTCGCTGCGATGGGAAGTTGCGGAGAACGGGGGATGTGGGACGACGGGAGAGGGAGATGAGAGCGGGAGAGGGTAGACGAATGGGAGAGGCAGAGAGAGGGAGGTTCTGCTGACCAGATGCAGAAACCTTTTAAAGAACAAACAAAGTGGCTCTAGATACCATATTGAAGAGACTAGAGGTTGTGAAATGCTTGAGTGCATAAACCCACTCAGCTGATCTATATTTATATACACTTAGGGAGTAAATACAATGTGAAATTTACAAGAATATTAATGAAGCTCTAGTTCCTAAGTACATGCATGTGAATTCCTAGATTCATGAATATGTGAATTACTAGGTACATTAATAACTATGATTTATTGGAACAACTACCCATACACTGTGTGTAATTCCAACAACCATGAACACGCTTTTAGTATTCTGTCAATTATGGCTAAAGATTTACTAAATCATCCTGTCTCTACAATTGCTTCTGAGAGTACATTTTCTTCAAGTGGCAGGGTTCTAACTGATTACAGGAATTGCTTGAAGCCCGACTCGTTAGAGATGCTCGTTTGCACAGAAGACTGGCTGTAGGCTGAAGATAGGACACAAGGGAAAGCACTATCAACGTCCACAAGTGGGAGCAACTCGTCGGAAGAACAACAACAATAACAACAACAATAGCTTTGCTTGTTATGTTAAATTAGAAAAATTGTAGTCAATTAAAATTGTATATAAGAAATATGTTATTGTATAAAACTTATTTGTGAATTGAATTCTTCATTTTATTAGAAATTGTGAAAATTGTATAACTTAAATTTATATGAATAATATTTTCAAAATTTGTTACCAATTTCACTCTTTCAATCTTATTATTATTATTACGATTTTTAATGTTTATTAGTATTATTACTTACTTAGTATTATTATTATTATTATTATTTTAAGCTACAAAAAAAAATCTACCTATATAAACGGGCCAACCCGCGGGTTGACCCGACCCGACCCGGGTTAAACCCTAAAGGGTTCACGGGTTGGGCGGACCACCCAAATCAAGTTTGGGCCTGGCCCGGCCCGGCCCGGATAAGTGGCCAAACCGGCCCGAGCCCGTCCAGTATACGTGCCAACCCGTACAGGTTAGGTCCGGCCCGGCCTTGCCCGTTCGACCCGTTCGCCATCCCTAAACAGTAGTGAAAAATCCTCAAACTAGGCCGCCCAGTGTGATTCAACTTCATAAAATCTGAGTTGGTGATGACGTACATAATGTTTCTTATGCCTCCATCGTTAATGTAAACAAAGTTTCTGTTTCTATCAAGTTTTTTTTTTTTCTTTTTTTTCTTTTTTTTTTTAATTTTATATAGCAATTTAATAAGTCCTTTGATTTTGAAGTCAGCAGTTCCAAAAGTCTCCAAAGCTGCACTTTTTATGCTTGCTCATCTGAAAATGAGAGAAACCAACTGCATTCTTTTTCTTTCCCTTCCTTATTTCTCTACATATATATTATAACCAACACATTTATTTGGAAGTCATGTCATGCTCGATACTTATTGCAGAAGTATTGACTTGTTACTAATATATTTCTGTGTCAAACTTTTGTGTCGGTGTATATAACTAATTCCTCATCATATCTGTCCGCCTCAGCATCAATCTATTTTGGTTTGAGATTTTCTAATATCCACTTCAAATGAAAAGTTTCATGTCAATTGCCAAGACTTTCAATCAAGGAAAATTCTTCCATGTGAAAATAAGCTGAATGTGTCCATGTTTACATTTTATATCTGGGTATTGTTTACAGAACCAAAGAAACACTCTTCAAACAACATACTTGCACACTAGCATTAAAAGTGGAGAAAAGAGGAGGAAAAAAATGCATTGGAACAAGTCTTATATACATGTAATTCCGTAGTGTTTATAAACCTTCGCTTCTTCCCCAAACTAATTGACTCACTATACATCATTATTATTACCATAAACTAAGATTTCGCTATCATATACTTCATTTGACTTGTTAACTAATCTTAGGTTGATGTAAACTATTCTTCCATTCTGGAGATGTTGTACCGACCAAGTGCTACTCAGGATGTGCAGCCACTACTCGTGGTTGATGAAGGCGGAGATGGAGGAGGAGATGACCAAACCGAGGCTGCGATTAAACGGCGAGATTTCCAACCTAAAACCAGCTTGTTAACTGCATCCTCTTCAGCCTTGTATCCATCATTAAACAGCCCAAGTAGTAGTCTAGCTTGGCAAAGATTAAAGAAACTGAATCCAACTCTCCCAAACCCCATTCTACTCATCAAATCCCCCCAGCTCCTCTCTCCTTCCTTCTCTTCCTCCTCCCTCCAATACGCCCTTCTAACTGCACTCCCAATCCTCGGCCCCAATATGACCCTCTCGACAAGCTCACGAGCTCGGCCTTGCATTGGAAATCCTGCTTCCAATGAGTCCCAAATTGCCGAATACCTATACAACTCATTGATGAATTGCCCGACAAATCCATTCTCGTCGTTGCCTTTTATAATTTGCCCTTCTTCTTCTACTAGTGTTACTAGTTTTGCACTGAGAGTGGCTGCTCCTGTGAGGAAAGAGGCCACTGAGGTTGCTGGCCGGTGGGGGAGGTGAGGCGGGTGTAGAACACAATTAGCAATGAGGGTTTCCCCTTTCACTACTTTAATTGCTGAGGGTCGGAATTTTTCATCTGGGTCAAGTCGGCAATGCCCGAATGAGAAGGGCTGCCCAATTGATGCAGCAAATGCAGCTAGCCTTCGTCCAATTTCTTGGACTGACCCTGTTGAATTTTTACCACCGCCACCACCACTGCTGTTGTTTCTGGTGAGTGCAGTGATTCTTAAATGAGTAGGGGGAGGGCTGTCCTTTCGGGTGACTAAAGCTTGCATTAAGGAGGCCCATTGAAGCCCTTCCATAATATCATAGTCAATGATGTGGACTCTCCGATCACCTGATACCACCGCCTCTAAGATGGCCTGGTTGGTTGTGAAATAGCCAAATTTTACACACGGTGACATGTCCTGAAGCAATTGGACTGCTAACAGGACGTCATCTAGACGCTGGTGATCCTCCCGATGCTGATGGTGGTGGTGACGATGGTGAAACCTGCCAGCAAAGTGAGTTGCCCCAGCTGGGCCATCCAATAAGCCCAGGAGGGCTTCTGTAAAATGAGCA
Organism: Hemerocallis citrina; assembly: GCA_017893485.1. Classification (NCBI taxonomy): domain Eukaryota; kingdom Viridiplantae; phylum Streptophyta; class Magnoliopsida; order Asparagales; family Asphodelaceae; genus Hemerocallis; species Hemerocallis citrina. The sequence continues at coordinate 149,219,592 of CM030366.1, forward strand.
GCAAGCCGCTCAATATTGGTCCCACCGGCAGCCACCACTGGCGGGACCAACTCCCTGAGCCGAACCAATATCACCCGGGCAAGCTCCTGGCTTTTGTGAGGCCCGCCAAGAGCCTCTGCAGCTGCCACCAGGAGGTGCACTAACCGGAGCTCCTTGTCATCATCCACATCTCCAACGTGCAGTGGTGAGAGCGGGCTCTCATTGCAGCTTGTCGTGGAGCTCATGAGCAGGCTCTCATCGCAGCTTGTCGTGGAGCTTAACGGCTCGTTATCTAGCATCATTGATTCGATGAGGCTGTGGAAGTCATTGGGGTCACTTGAGAGTGGGCCCCAATCGACGACAGGATCCCAGTTGTTCCAGTTGCAGTCAATTTCATCTTCTATTATGAAAGTTGAGCTGCATCCAGAGTTCTCAAGCTCATAGTATGCGTTCCCCATTATCATATCCATTGCTACTACCTCCATTGTGTGTATGACCCTCACTCTTTCACCTCAGCTCTGATATATATACACACAGACACAGACACAAAAATTCTGGAGGCATAAATTATAGTGATTTAATTAATTGCAAGTTGTTAGTAAGTTAACGATGGGGTTAGGAGAGATGAAATCATGCTAAGAGGAATATGCCAAAGACTTTGGTTTATTTTATTATGTGGTCCAGCCCAATCAATTGTAAGCTAATCAAGATACTATTTACAGTCATTAGCTAGGAACATGGAAATTTATCATTAGATGGAAAGCTCATATGGTGATAAACTTTTTTACTGATTTGGTAAGTGAAAGTGATGCTAGTTTCTTACTTTCTTTACTGCAAATTAACATGGAAATTTATCATTAGATGGAAAGGTCTGCTCTTGAGTGAGCATGGAGGGATGGGGACTGGCTTACGAGTTGGAGGTTTGTAGAGTAATTAGCTCGGAAATTTATCATTAGACGGAAAGCTCTTTTAATGAAAATATTTTTTACTGATTCGTAAGTGAAAGTGATGCAGATTTTTTTTACTGCGAATTAACACGGAAGTTTAGAACGAAAGCTCTGCTCTTGAGTGAGCAGGGAGGGATAGGGACTGACTAACAAGTTGGAGGTTTTTTTATTCATTAGCTTGGAAATTTATCATTAGATGCAAAACTCATCTGATGATATTCCATACTGATTCGGCAAGTGAAAGTGATGCAGGTTTTTTACTGCAAATTACGATGGAAATTTATCATTTGAAGGAAAGCTCTGCTCTTGAGTGAGCAGGGAGGGATGGAAACGGGCTAACAAGTTGGAGATTTTGAAGGTTCTGCACTAGTTCTAGCACTATATTTTATGTTAGTTTCTCTTCTAAGTCTTCAATGGTTTTACCTTTTCTCTAAGAATTGATTACTTTTATTGTTAACAGATTTTATCTTAGACCAAATTTTCCGTTTAACTGTTTATGTATTGATTGTATGCACAGTAAACTGTAAAAACCAGCGGAGACCAATTCAATCAAAAAGATTAATCTCTACTGAAAGATCAAACTCTCGACGTTAATTTCTTTGATTTAGAACTAGACATTCCACACTGACCCAAAAAAAGATTGCCGGCCTTTTGAAGTTGCGCAAAAGAATTGCTTAATTTCTCTAATAAGGGACTTATTAATGGTTTGTTTCCCTTGAAGTTGGATGGTGACATGACATGTTCTATTATTTTGTTTGAACAAATTGAGGTAATCACTTGTTCTATTAATAATTCAAATAGAGGCAGTTAATTTAGTTAATTTTTAATATATTATGATGCAAGTAATCACTCTTAGTTTTATCCCTCTCTTAATTTCTGTTGTCAGAGCTTTGTGATTGGTTGGCCTGCACCTGTAATTGTATATTAGTAGAGAAGGGAAGCAAGAAGAGTTAGCAATTGGAGTCCAGCGGCCGGCCCACTTTCCTCTTAATTTGTTATTGTACTTCCTCAACTCAGCTCAAATTTGAACTACGACTGTTTGCATAGATTCTGACATGTTATGGGCTTGTAGGTTGAGTTAGTAGACAAGAGGCATCATTTTGGGAGAATCTGGATGGACTCTCTGTTATTCACCCTTCATAACTCCTGAATCTGAGAAAAAGTCTTTGGAGTTTGCCGGCTACATGCATGAGTTAATGAGAATTATTTAGAGATCTTGAAGGCAGTTTGTTGTCGTCGTCATTCCTCAACTGAACTCAAAGTTGAACTACTACAGGTTGTAGATTCGGACATGTTTTGCGGTTTGTAGAGTAAGTAGACAAGAGGCATTTTGGGAGAATCTGGATGAGCTCTCTCTGATTCGACTTCATAGCTGCATTTGAGAAAAAGTCTGAGGAGTTTGACAGCTTCATGCATGATTTAACTGAGTAATATGTACAGATCACCCAATTTGTCTTTCTCCGAATCATTGGCAGTAATAATTATTGTAGTTTTGCTAAACTACTATACTGTATTAATTAAATTTTGTAATTGAGTCGGTGAGCACTAATATCTACTTTTACCAGGAAAAGAAAAATAATTGATATCTGCCTATTGACGCCGTTTCTGTTATGTTTTCTTTGTATCACAGAGATCAGTTGAGCAGAGCTGCAAAAGTATGCCTGTTTGAAAAAATGGTGAGGTAAAGGTTATGGTTTTGTACTTGCATCTTCAGCTATTTACAGGCATATATTATAGATGTTGGGTTTATGCATGGTTTTAAATCTCGGATTTTGGACTCGTCTCGGCAAGCGGTGTTTCATCTCGGATCGGAGATATCCTCTCCTCGGAAAAATGTGATCATATCGGATGTTTATTTCATATACTCAATAAAAAAAATGTTACTAAATAAGATATTATATGTCCTACATGTCATTTATCATATAAAATATTGTATAATGTAACTAATGACATGAATCAATTACGGTAAATTTTCGCATCATTTAACAATAATATAGAAGATAATGTAATATAAGTATATAACTAAATTGAATTTGTATTCATTAGAAAAAATGTATTAGTTAATAAACTTACTTGACTTTGCATATATACAAACAATAGCGATACGAAATCCTCACATTATTTTAGCTTAACGTCCTATATTAAAAGACATATATGCAAAAAGTGAAACAAATTTTTTTAATATATTCACAATAACATTTGTGTCTATTTCGGCTGATATTTTCCCACTTTCGGCAATATTTCGGCCGATATTTCGGTAATTTCGGTTGAAATCTACACATTTCGGTCCAAAACGATGTAGAGTATAAAATATGTGATTTCGTATCGGCAAGCTAGCCGAAAAGAAATTTCGGCCGTATCGGAGGAATTTAAAACAGTGGGTTTATGTCTTCCATACTAGGTTCAATTGGAGAAAATTAAATGAAGCAAGAAGAGGATCAAAGCAAAGTTGGGACTGTCAGCAAATATTTGCAGTCGACCGCAACAGGAGATGTGGTTCAACTTGTAGGTGCAGTCAACTGCTCTTAGAAGCGGTCAACTGGCAGTGGTGCAACAACAGTTTCAGATCAGACCTGGTGGATCTGTTTGAGGTCCAATTTTTTCTCCAAGTTAGATCTACGACTTCTATCGTGTGGCTTTCTTTTTAGAGTATATTGGACGGTTATTGTATGAAGACTACTATCTAGGATTTGTCTTGATCTCAATATATCATTGTAATTGAGGTGTGCCAAAAATATCGAGTACTTCGTCAGAGAATTTTCCATTGTAAACAACATAATATCTTCTAGTAAGACTTAAGAGATAGATAGGTTCTTGGTAAAATTGATTGTAACTCTTGTATTTTCTTTAGTTGGATAATATCTCCGTTATCCCTCTCCCAGATTAGGTTCGCCGAACCGGAACAAAATTGTATGCTTTTGTGTGCCTGATTTGGCCTACTTGCTTGGTTGTTCCTTATCGCTTCTCTACAACCCCGGCCCTCTCCGCTGCGCTTAATTCTCTAACAATAGACGATCAGAATGGGTTACATATAAACATGCTGGATTCTTTCCATATCGCACCAGCGGAAACCATTGTTGTCTCAGTATCACCATCCCATCTTCATACTATACAACACCTCAGATCTCTGTTGTGATTCCCAAAAAAATCAGATTGGTGATTGTAAATTACTGCTGAACAATTAAGATAGAAGAGATTCTACCGAACTTTTCATTTGCATGTGAAATGCACGTGCCACCCCCTGTTGCTCATGAAAAAACAGGATGCTTGTGAATTCTTTACTCAATTGTTGCGGCTGTGAGCAGTGATCGCTGTCGATCGATATTGAGGTCACTCTATGTAGATGATTAAACAAATCACTCTTTAATTAACATGTCGCACTCTTAAATTAACAACTAATGATCTGTCATCGAGACAAAACTACGAACATCTTTTTATTGTCACATTAGCAGACCAATGAGTTTCTTAGTTTGGTATGCACTGGCCGGCTAACTTGTCGGTATACGAATAAACAATATAATAATGTGTGTCGTAATACTAGTACTTACACTGATGATTTCATGATGATCAGTTGGCTTATTAGATGCTTGTAGTACAAATGTACAATCAGTCTACTTGTGTTCAACTGAGTTTCACTTGAATGTCAGTTCCTGATTTTGTTTTAATCCCACAATTTTAGATATTACTTGAGAAGTATGTGATGTCAATCATTGATCGCGACAAGCTGTTAATGAGTTCCATTAATAAAGAGTTAATAAAACAAAGACCATATGCGGGTAAGGCTGCATATAAACTATATAAACCAGCTACAGTCTATACATCAGTCCTCCAAAATAAAAGCCTACTACATCATAAACTACTAGCAATAAAAGAAAGATAGATCAACTCAAATTCTCATCCTATGAGCACCAAAACAAAGTCTCCAAACTTCGGGGAAGGCATATCAGGACCAGAATTGTGAAAATTGAGTTCGTATTTATTAAATGGTTTATGTGTTGCATTCGCAAAGGGACTAGGGAAAATGTTACAAATTACAGATAGAAATGTTTGAATTTTTTAACTGCTGCTGGAACTTTATTTTAGGGGCAATCTGCAGTGTTTCATCGAATAGAAATAGTCCTATGATATAATATTGAGTTAGGCATGACTTTTTCTTAATTTATACAATGCCAAGAGTAAACTTTTTGCTAGCATCACAAAACATCACTAATTAGAAGAGTAAAAATAAAAAAATTCACAAAACATCACTAAGGATGATATAAAATCTGTCGGATTAATTAAATATTCTTAGTAATTATGACCGAGAGGTGAGAAATGAATTTAGAAAGAGATGGACTAGGAATGGTACTTTCTCGGTTAAATATTTCAATAAATTTCTTAATGCTTGTGGCGAAATTTGTCCTTTTTCAAGATTATTTGGCAGAATATTGCTTCCCTTAAAGTAAGGATTCTTGTTTGACTTACTATTTATAATAAGCTTCTGACGGTAGATAACCTTAATAAGCATAATTTAGCCATGAGTTAGAAGTGTGTTCTTTGTTCTACTAGTAATGAATCTTCTACTCATTTGTTCATTAAATGCAGTTTTATTAGAAAAATTTAGATTTTATTGAAAGTGGCTTGGATTAAATCTTGGTGATCATTATGGAGGAATAAAAAAATTAAGCCTACGTAAGAATGCAATGGGGTATTATTATGATGGCTTTGGTCTGGGTTATTTGGAAGGAAAGAAATCAAATGAATTTTGTGTAAAAAATCCTCTGATATTACTTCTGTGCTTAAATCTATCTATTTCTTTGTGTTAGGATTATGTCTTGTATACTAGTAGTTCAGATTAGAAGAAGAGACGATGAAGCACGGAGGTCGAAGCGTCAAAGTGAGTAGAAGAGAAAACAGCAACATCAGCAGCCAGGAAGAGTGACGGTCGTTTGTCCTGGGGGACGGTCGACCGCACACCCGACTGCAGTTGTACAGGGTTTTGGCCGAGAGGAGGTCGAGCAACCGGTCTTATTACTTCTTCTACAGGTTATATATGACGACTGGGAATTAAGATTAACCTAGGGTTCTCTCTATTCTTCTTATATATATTTTTGTAGCCTCTAATATGAGAGGTAAAGTACTTCATTGATATTTTCTTCATTGCAAAAAGAGGTTTGAAAGAGATAGTTCTTGGTGAGTGAGTTTAATTTTTTGTATAACTTCTTATAATTTCTTCTAGTTGAATGTTATATCTCCCTATAATTCCCATCTAGATTAAGCGGAAGCTAACCGAGATAAGTCTTCACTGTGTTTGTATTGGATTGGTGGATCTATTTGCTTGGGTGTTCATTGACTCATCTCCTCTACTTCGACTTCCACATTGCTCTAATCTGTTTGATGCACCTCCACCGGTGTGTTTGTAGACACTCCATTCCAACACTTTGCTTGTTCTTGGTCGGATATCCTACCTGCTCCCAAAAAAAAAGTAGATTTTAATTCTATTTATTTTGCTATTCCACAATTTATTCTTTCTTTGCCAGTTCCTGCCAGTTTTCCTTCTGTTGCAATTGATGCTTCTCAAGGAGCTGCACATTCTTCTCCTCCAGTTGACATTATTAATATCTCAGATGGGGTGGTTGCTGAAGGTGGGGAAGATGTGTGTCACGCCCCGCTTCCCAAAATACGAGAATACGAGCACGTGACTGAGGTCCAGCGAATGATGTGAATACACCATCCATAGGCTGTACAGGTAACTCAACAACAGAACGATAACAACCACGCAAGCATATATAATCATAGATAGGATAATAATAAACTAAGAAACAATTCATAACCAACAATTGGAAAGAAACATAGTTACGGGTCAAACATGCCCGGATTACAATAAAGAGTAGTATGAATAAAACATGAACTAAAGTAACATGATAATTAATAAGACTAAAACACTTGATCAGCAACACCTTCTCATAACTCTCCATCCAGGTCTGCAAGTACATTATCACAAAAGAATAAACAAGAAGATGCCCGTTAATGCAAGTCACGGGCCGCAAGTAGTACAAGCTAAAGGGACAAGTACAAAACAAAATAAGAATAAAAAAAAAGAGTAAGGAATCAAGAATCATGTAATAGGTGAAATACAATATGTAAGCATGATCATGAACTGGACATCATGTAACAAGTGACATGTAAACAAGTAAGCAAGTAAACAAGTCAACAAGAACATGTACATGTAATTGGATCATGCAAGTGCACGTATTAATCTCATGTCTTTTATTAACCTAACTAGTGCAGCAATCATGCGTCCCATACCACATGTTTAATACACGCAATCAAGTGAACGTTTAGACTTAGTAGTGGATTCTATAGGTCACGTACTCGGGAAAACATGTAAATTATATCTTGTATCGAGATACATGCATGTGGAACATGTAGAGTGTGAACTTGTAATGTGAACATGTAAACCTGTAATTTACAAACTTGCAACTTGTAACTTGCAACTTGCATCGGAAAACCACGAGCTCCCGTCGGAGTACGCTCTTCTATATCGTCCACTACTAAATCTTTCTTCTTATACCTCGGCTTGTTACTTTTTTAAATTTTAATCAAACATGATCATGATACAACGAGAACGATATCAAGATATGATGAGGGAATATAAAGGAATTATGCATGGAACATGTTCTAACTCATGAGATGCAAAAACACATAGTTTTAATGTCATTTACTGGGTCGAATTCCTATAACAAGTCTGGGTCAAGAGCATTTTGGGGTTTATAAAACATATTGTAACGACGATGTGATCAATGGCATATGAAAAACTTAATCAAGAATAAAAAGATGTCATAACAGCATTTAAACTACTATCACGGGTAAAACAATCATGCACATAATCATGTATAATCCTAAGAGTACATATGTGTGTATTGTGTTCATGCAATGCATATGGCAACAAAGTATTCGAGATCATGTACGAATACGGGATCAACGGATTATGTATAGAAACAGTTTTCAATTCGACCGATGAATACGAATTTGTAATGGATAGTCAGTAAATATACTTGCGGTATTTTTCAAAGGAAGCTTGTACGAGAACAAACAAGTTGTACAAGAGGATACTTGCCTGTTAGGAGACGATTCCGATGGGAACGAGAGAATAATGAGATCAGAATCCCGGATAATGAAGCACGAACACGGAAATACGCAAGCATGTACTCTCTACGTGCAAACAGTAATAGCGAACACAGCACACCAGATCAACCCAACTCCAAACAACAAAATACCAAGCTCAGATCGAATCCCCTTCACAACACCAAACACCAATTCACGGTCCCCTACTCCACAACACCTAACACCAATACAAACCAACCCTGTTTTTCTCCTTCTTCCCAAATGCGACAGAGAGAGAGAGGGAGAGGCGGCGGGAGAGTGGGCTGCGACTACGGTGAAGAGGAGTTCGGCTGGCAATGGGGCAGCTCTGATGACGATGGACGGCAGAGCTCAGGGTAGCGACAGTGAGGAAGGTTGGGGGGAAATCTTCGATGGGTTCTCTGAGTTGCAAAGGTGGCAGAAGGCGCGCAGGGGTAGAGGATGAAGCAGAGGAGTCGATGAGGGAGAGCAGAGGATGGAGGTTGAGGTTAGAGGGGATGACGATGGGTTTGGTGACTCGACGGCGGAGCTCTAAGTTCGTCAATGGCATTGAGAAGGCGAGCGGCAACGAAGATGAGCGGGGCATTGCTGACGATGAGGAGGGAAGCTCGGGGATGGTGCAGGCGGTTGAGCGACGGGGTGGATGTGGTGAGCACGAGGTGGAGCGGCGTCAACGAGGAAGGCGAGAGGAGAGGTGGAGTCGTGAGGCAGTGGCAGGCGGTGACTCAGTGGCGAGGGGGAGGGCGGTGCTATGCGACGCGGTCGGGAAGTGACGGCAGTGCAAGGCGGAGGTTGTTATTGGAGGCTCGAGCGGCGCGGCAATGGCAATGGGCGAGGGTGGTTTGGAGAGCGGCACTTCGGTGATGGGTTGAGTGATGGTCGACAATGGCGGTGCGAGCTGGAAGCACTCGAAGGTGGGGTTAGCAATGGCAGGTTGGAGGGAGACGAAGGGGAAAAGGGGTTCTGTTGGGTTTCGAAACAGAAAAAATGAGAGAGCGGGAGAAAGAAAGAGACAGGAGAGAGAGTGAACAGGAATGGGGTGATATTTAATTAAAAAAAATATTAAAGTAATGGGGGTGAGAACGTGGGGGTAGTTGAGGTAGGGGGGGGGGGGGGGGGGGGGGGGGGGGGTTGGAGTACGGGAATGTGCAAAGTGGGGGAAAAAGTGAAGATTTTTGTATACGGGTAAGCATACAGGATTGATCCTGAACAAATACATATGAGTGATGGGTTTTGGATTGGTTCATGGGCTCCAAACATTTAAATAAATTACTCATAGGATTGGGCTAAACTTTGGGCTCATATTAGATATTAATAAATAATAAAATCAAAATATGAAATTGGGCTTATAATAAATAGTTAAACAATTGGGCTTTGAATTAAATATTTAAACAATTGAATAATTGAATATTGGACTTCATAAAAGTAGTTTGAATAATTAGACTGAGCCTAGGCTTCAATAAATGATATATATAACTATAGAATGTAACAAATAATCGAATAAATAAATTGGTTTAAATAATTAATAAAAGATTCAACATTTGGATTTCATATCAAAAATCATAGAATGAAATATAATTTAGGTTGAAAATCGATAATCAATTTCGAAGAATTAGTTACAGGATACTAAAAATTTGAAATACAGAAAAATACTTGAAAAATACATATTAACGGGAATAGGGTTACAATGTGGATGATAACTATGAAGATAATGTTCCTGTCTTTGCTGAAGCTGTTGATGCTATTGATACTTTTGATCATATTTCTTCCACTCTCGAGTCCATTGCGGTAATGACCCCTCATCGACATGAAAATATTTCAGGAATTCTGCTTGTGACTTCTCTTCATGCTGCATACGATAGGAATGAAATCACTAATGAGGGGAATCATCTGATTGTTTTAGATCCTTAAGTTCCTTTTCTGGTTGTTGTTTGTTGTTTAATACTCTGTTATCTCTATGTGTTGGTACTTTCCATCCTGTCTGATTGGTATTTTTTCTGATGTGACTTTATGCTACATTCTGCCCCAGACTATGATTTAGCTGGTTGTATGAACTTATTTGTGTTTTTAAAATTTTGACTAGAATCCCTTGTGTTGACTCTTAGTTTGGTGTGCACAAAATGTGTCTATAATTACTAATAAGTTTGAATTAAGTTATTCAGATTTTCAGGATCAAAACAATATCCAAGAGAGATTTAAGAATATTCAAATAAGGAAAAAGATTCAAGAATATTCAAAGAAGGAAAATAATAAAGAAAGATTGAAAAATCCAGCAAAAGGAGAAGATATTCAAAAAGAGAAATTGATTGATTAATGTCCAAGAAAGCCATCAAGACCAGCTGCCATCATTCCATATTTGTGAGATTTAAATCTGTGTAAATTGATTGATTGAAAGATTAGTTTTTGGTAAGAACAAATAGTGGATTCGTATGAATAGCGCGATAACGGTTAACTGCACTTTATGTCGGTCAACAGCATCGCAGTCAACTACAACTCTAAGTTGTGTAAGAAGCAGTCGACCCTTCATCCCTCTAGTTTATAATAGAGAGCTGAACGGTCGACTGCACTAATATTGCGGTCGACCGCACTTTGTGCTTTTCACATTTCTTGGAATGTATCGTTTCCATTTTTTATCGATACACTTCCTAGTCTATATATCTCGACGAACCCACTGTTTATTCTTCACCTATTACTTCTGAGAAAAATCTTCTGAACTAATCTTTCAACAATCAATCCGAGTGTGTGTAATAACTAGTTTATATTCTTCAGTCAGGATCATTTAATATCTTGAGGTTCTTTTTCTTTTTTTTCCACTTCGGTGAGATTGACAGGACTTGTATTAGAAATCCTGTGGGTGTAATAGGTCTCTCGGCCTGAATCCGAGAATCACTGTACAAGGGTTTTGAGTATAGTGGAACGCTTGTGGCGGAGAATTGCCACAAGTAGGAGGTGTGGACGTAGACCTGGGGGTCGAACCATGTTACATCGCTGCGTCACTGTGCTATCTATGTTTGCTCTTCTTAACTTTTTATTTACTCTGCATTTTATTTAAGTAATTTTTTTATTCCGCACAATCACCCTATTGACCCCCCCCCCCCCAGGGTGATTTACACCTTAAGATTCTATCCTTTGTCCATATATATATATATATATATATATATATATATATAAAGAGAGAGAGAGAGAGAGAGAGCAATGCTCCATTGCAAACGGGGTTCGTGCAAACGAGTATACAAACGGGTCCCGTGCAACGGCTTAAGTTATAAATATAAGCCGTTGTTCCAAAACAACGACTTAGGTTATAAACCTAAGCAACCTAAGCCGTGGTTCCGAATATAACCTAAGCCGTTGTTCGGAACAACAGCTTAGGTTCAAAAATAAACGAAGTCGTTGTTCAGAACAACAGTTTCGGTGGTTTGCAATGGAGCATTGCTTATATATATATATATATATATATATATATATATATATATATATATATATATATATATATATATATATATATATATATATATATATATATAGTTCTTCCATTGCAAATGGGCCTATTTGCACAGACCCATTGCGAACGATGATCTGAGCCGTTGGATCACAATCTAATGGTTCAAATTTGTTATGATATTTTTGGGAAAATTTTGCCTTAGCCCGTCGTTGGCAACGACGGACTAAGTTATAATTTTTTTAAAAAAACAAATTTGCCTTAGACCGTTGTTGGAAATAACGGGCTAAGGCAAAGTGGATAAAAAAAAATTAACTCTATCATCTCTCTGTCACTCTCTCCTTACTCTATCTATCTTCTTCCCCGAACCCAAACCCAAACCCAATCCCCACCGAAACTGATCCCCTCTCACTCTAGAGACTCCTCCTCTCTCACTTCACTCTCTCACTCAGCATTGTTCCCTCGTTGGCACTCTCTCTCTCTTCCGAAACACCTCCCCCAACTCAAAAAACCATAACCCTAACCCACACCCAAACTCCTCCTCATCCTCCTCTGTCCACTGCTGCTGCTCCTCCTCCATTCCCATGCTCTCTTTCACTCCCAATATCTCCTCCAATCTTCGAAAGCAAGTCAAAACCCTAGTTCGGTGACAATACCTACTTTGGGGAAATTCGCAATAGTGTAAGGTAATGACTAAATCATTGACTTCGTAGTTGTATTTGTGATATTTTGAAAGTTTTTTTGGTCTCTTTTTAATTACTTGAATTGATTACATTTTTCCAATAATTTTGTAGATATGGTAGTTTGTATGTAATATTTTGATGATTTTAGATGTTGGAATTTTAATCGTAGTTGTAGTTGTTTGCTCAAATTGTATATTTATTCGTATTTTCAATTATTTGATATTAGTAAAACCGTATAAACGGTCCCAATAAAATTCAAAACTTTGCGGGTAGGTCGGAATCACCCTACACAAGCCAACACAGCTTGTAGAAGTAATTTTTTGACTCACGGTTTGACAGATACGGCCGTGTATAGCTTTTAGTCAAGAAAAATTAAAATAAAGTGGTACACGGCCGTATTTTGCAAACCGTGAGTCGGAAATCACTTCTACAAGTTGCGTTGGCTTTTGTAGGGTGAGTCCGACCTACCCGCAATGTTTTGAAATGTTTTGATGACGTTTGTGCAATTTTTTCACGTATCCTGAACAACTAAACTATCAAATTTTTTAGTACGATTACACTTGAAAACCCTACAAATGACATCAAAAAGTTACAAAACTTTGCAAGTAGGTTGGACTCATGTAATACAAACCAACGCAACTTGTACAAATGAGTTTCGACTCACAGTTTGTGAGATAAGGCCGTGGTCCGCTTTATTTTGGTTCTTCTTGAAATAAAGCGATACTCACTTATGCAACTTGCATTGGCTTCTGTGGGTGAGCCCGACCCACTCGCAAAGTTTCGGTAATTTTTGTTGTCGTTTGTATGTTTTTCCATATTTTCGCTTTGTTTATTGTTGATAGAGAAAATGGCTATAACGAGGCGAGCAAGAAGCCCTTCTGGTGTCACTAGTAGTGAACCATTTACAGAGGTCAGATTGATTATTATTATTAGTTTAAATACGAATTTTTAACATTTTATTTTTAATACCAAGATTTGTATTCGTTCATGTAGGTTGGTGGTCGAGGCTCTTCATTTGCCGAGGTCGGTCTGTCGTCTTCTGTAGGACTTACACCTCCTGGACCGGAAGACCCAAGCGTGCGCGCGTTGCAACCCATACACAGATCCCAAGCCATGTGTGATGGTCCACAAAGATTTGTAACTTCCGGAATCACACGATACTTCTCATGGACCCCCGTATTGCGTCGTACTTCGTCCGAGCCGGTTTTACTGGTTTTTTGGAACGACTCAGGACTCCAGTTCGGTATGCCACGGTTGATATGAGAAGGAGTACGCTACGCTCATCACCTTTTTTCTTTGTGTTTTCAATTCCTTACTTCGCTCGTCTTCTTTTTGGCATCATAGGTAAGGCAAAGTGCTTTTTTTAAAGAAGCATCTGGTTCCGATTGTAGGACCAAAAAGGCCTCACTGCTGTCGTCCTATTCGGCCCCTACTGCTCCCACAGGTGCCATGGAAGATTCGATGACTTCAAGTGGGTCAAATTTATGGGGGGTGTGAAGCATGATCGACCTTTATTTACAACTCTTGTGGAGCGATGGAGGCCGGAAACCCACACATTCCACCTACCGGTAGGATAGATGACCGTCACTCTCCATGATGTAGCAATAATTACCGGGCTCCGTATAGATGGGGTGGCCGTGATGGGGAATATGGACTTCGACCAAGTGAAAGTTGTACGTGATTTGCTCGGTTTCGATTTAGATGTGACGTTGGATAAAAGGAGAGATGACGTTGAAGCTGAAATTTTAAAAGATATTCCATCAGATCACGATGAAGATGTCGTAGAGCACGCCAGAAGTGAATCTGAAGAAGCTTTTTGGAATGAAGTATTCGAGGGTAAATCACTCCGACTTTCATGGTTGAGGTTCGCCAAGGAACAAAATTGTATGGTTTGTGTGCTTGATTTGGCCTACTTGTGTAGTTGTTCGTTGTGATCGGTTATTGCTTCTCTACAACCTCAGCCCTCTCCGTTGCGCTTAATTCTCTAACAATAGACGATCAGAATGGGTTACATATAAACATGTTGGATTCTTTCCATATCGCACCAGCAGAAATCATTGATCGCGACAAGCTGTTAATTAGTTCCAAATTTATGGTTTTGAATTTTTTTTTTTCCTTTTTTTTTCATAGAATCGGTGACTAAATATTTATCACAAGTTTCATTAATAAAGAGTTAATGAAATAAAAGCCACCTGCGGGTAAGGCTGCATATAAACTATATAAACCATCTACAGTCTATACATCAGTCCTCCAAAATAAAAGCCTACTACATCATAAACTACTAGCAATAAAAGAAATATACATCTACTCAAGTTCTCATCCTATGAGCACCAAAACGAAGTCTCCAAACTTCGGGGAAGGCATATCAGCAGATTCAGCACCAGAATTGTGAAAATTGAGTTCGTAATTATTAAATGGTTTATGTGTTGCATTCGCAAAGGGACTAGTGAAACAGTTACAAATTACAGATAGAAATGTTTGAATTTTTAACTGCTGCTGGAACTTTATTTTAGGGGCAATTTGCAATGTTTCCTCGAATAGAAATAGTCCTATGATATAATATTGAGTTAGGTATGACTTTTTCTTAATTTATACAATGCCAAGAGTAAACTTTTTGCTAGCATCACAAAACATCACTAATTAGAAAAATAAAAATTAAAAAATTAAAAAATTCACAAAACATCACTAAGGATGATATAAAATCTGTCGGATTTATTAAATATTCTTAGTAATTATGACGGAAAGTGAGAAATGAATTTAGAAAGAGATGGACTAGGAATGGTACTTTCTCGGTTAAATATTTCAATAAATTTCTTAATGCTGGTGGCGAAATTTGTCCTTTATCAAGATTATTTGGCAGAATATTGCTCTCCTGATAGTAAGAATTCTTGTTTGACTTACTATTCATAATAAGTTTCTGACGGTGGATAGCCTTAATAAGCGTAATTTAGCCATGAGTCAGAAGTTTGTTCTTTGTTCTACTAGTAATGAATCTTCTACTCATTTGTTCATTAAACACAGTTTTGTTAGACAAATTTAGATTTTATTGAAAGCGGCTTGGAATATTAAAGGCTTTCCATCTAAATCTTGGTGATCATTATGGAGGAATAAAAGAATTAAGCCTAAGTAAGAATGCAATGGGGTATTATTATGATGGCTTTGGTCTGGGTTATTTGGAAGGAAAGAAATCAAATGATTTTTTTGTAAAAAATCCTCTGATATTACTTTCGTGCTTAAATCTATCTATTTCTCTGTGTTAGGATTATGTCTTGTATACTAATGGTTCAGATTAGAAGAAGAGACGATGAAGCACGGAGGTCGAAGCGTCAAAGTGAGTAGAAGAGAAAACAGCAACATCAGCAGCCAGGAAGAGTGACGGTCGTTTGTCCTGGGGGACGGTCGACCGCACACCCGACCGCAGTTGTACAAGGTTTTGGCCTAGAGGAGGTCGGGCGACCGGTCTTATTACTTCTTCTACAGGTTATATATGACGACTGAGAATTAAGATTAACCTAGGATTCTCTCTATTCTTCTTCTATATATTGTCGTAGCCTCTAATATGAGAGGTAAAGTACTTCACTGATATTTTCTTCATTGCAAAGAGAGGTTTGAGAGAGATAGTTCTTGGCGAGTGAGTTTAATTCTTTGTATAACTTCTTATAATCTCTTCTAGTTGAATGTTATATCTCCCTATATTTCCCAGCTAGATTAAGCGGAAGCTAACCGAGATAAATCTTCGCTGTGTTTGTATTGGATTGGTGGATCTATTTGCTTGAGTGTTCATTGACTCGTCTCCTCTACTTCGACTTCCTCATTGCTCTAATCAGTTTGATGCACCTCCACCGGTGTGTTTGTAAACACTCCATTCCAACACTTTGCTTGTTCTTGGTCGGATATCCTACCTGCTCACAAAAAAAAAGTGGATTTTAATTCTATTAATTTTGCTATTCAACAATTTATTCTTTCTTTGCCAATTCCTGCCAGTTTTCCTTCTGCTGCAATTGATGCTTCTCAAGGAGCTGCACATTCTTCTCCTCCAGTTGACATTATTAATATCTCAGATGGGGTGGTTGCTGAAGGTGGGAAAGATGTGTGTCACGCCCCGCTTCCCAAAATACGGGAATACGAGCACGTGACTGAGGTCCAGCGAATGATGCGAATACACCATTCATAAGCTGTACAGGTAACTCAATAACAGAACGATAACAACAACGCAACCATATATAATCACAGACATGACAATAATAAACTAAGAAACAATTCATAACCACCAACTGGAAAGAAATATAGTCACGGGTCAAACATGCCCGGATTACAATAAAGAGTAGCATAAATAAAACATGAACTAAAGTAACATGCAATTAACAAGACTAAAACACTTGATCAGCAATACCTTCTGGTAACTCTCCATCCAGGTCTGCAAGTATATTATCACAAAAGAATAAACAAGAAGATGCCCGTTAATGCAAGTCACGGGCCGCAAGTAGTATAAGCTAAGGGGACAGGTACAAAACAAAACAAAAATCAAGAAAAAGAGCAAGGAATCAAGAATCATGTAATAGGTGAAATACAATATGTAAGCATGATCATGAACTAGACATCATGAAACAAGTGACATGTAAACAAGTAAGCAAGTAAACAAGTCAACAAGAATATGTACATGTAATTGGATCATGCAAGTGCACATGTTAATCTCATGTCTTTTATTAACCTAACTAGTGCAGCAATCATGCGTCCCATACCACATGTTTGATACACGCAATCAAGTGAACGTTTAGACTTAGTGGTAGATTCTATAGGTAACGTACTCAGAAAAACATGTAAATTATATCTTGTATCGAAATACGTGCATGTGGAACATGTAGAGTGTAAACTTGTAATGTGAACATGTAAACCTGTAATTTGCAAACTTGCAACTTGCATCGGGAAACCACGAGCTCCCGTCTGAGTACGCTCTTCTATATTTCCCACTACTAAATCTTTCCCCTTATACCCCGGCTTGTTACTTTTTAAAATTTTAATCAAACATTATCATGATGCAACGAGAATGATATCAAGATATGATCAGGAAATATCAAGGAATTATGCATGGAACATGTTCTAACTCATGAGATGCAAAAACACATAGTTTTAATGTCATTTACTGGGTCGAATTCCTATAACAAGTTTGGGTCAAGAGCATTTTGGGGTTTATAAAACATGTTGTAACTACGATGTGATCGATGGCATATG
Source organism: Hemerocallis citrina (assembly GCA_017893485.1). Classification (NCBI taxonomy): domain Eukaryota; kingdom Viridiplantae; phylum Streptophyta; class Magnoliopsida; order Asparagales; family Asphodelaceae; genus Hemerocallis; species Hemerocallis citrina. The sequence goes on from CM030366.1 coordinate 149,236,997, forward strand.
CAAAACTTAATCAAGAATAAAAAGATATCATAACAGCATTTAAACTACTATCACGGGGAAACCAATCATGCACATAATCATGTATAATCCTAAGAGTACATATGTGTGTATTGTGTTCATGCAATGCATATGGCAACAAAGTATTCGCGATCATGTACGAATACGAGATCAATGGATTATGTATAGCAACAGTTTTTAATTCGACCGATGAATACGAATTTGTAACGGATAGTCAATGAATATATTTACGGTATTTTTCAAAGGAAGCTTGTACGAGAACAAACGAGTTGTACAAGAGGATACTTGGCTGTTAGGAGACAATTCCGATGTGAACGAGAGAATAACGGGATCAGAATCCCGGATAATGAAGCACGAACATAGGAATACACAAGCACGTGCGCTCTACGTGCAAACAGCAACAGCAAACATAGCACACTAGATCAACCCAACTCCAAACACCAAAACACCAAGCTCAGATCGGATCCCCTTCACAACACCAAACACCAATTCACGATCCTCTACTCCACAACACCAAACACCAATACAAACCAATCCTGTTCTTCTCCTTCTTTCCAAATGCGACAGAGAGAGAGAGGCAGCGGGAGAGTGGGCTGCGATTGCGGTGAGGAGGAGTTTGGCTGAAAATGGAGCGGCTCTGATGACGATTAACGGCAGAGCTCAGGGCAGCGATGGCGAGGAAGGCTGGGGGAAAACTTCGATGGGTTCTCTGGGCTGCGAAGGTGGCAGAAGGCACGTAGGGGTAGAGGACGAAGCAGAGGAGTCGATGAGGGAGAGCAGAGGATGGAGGTCGAGGTTGCAGGGGATGACAATGGGTTTGGTGACTCGACGGCGGAGCTCTGAGTTCGTCAATGGCGTTGAGAAGGCGAGCAGCAACAGAGATGAGGGGGCGATGTTGACGAGGAGGAGGGAAGCTCGGGGATGGTGCAGGCGGTTGAGCGATGGGGTGGATGTGGTGAGCACGAGGTGGAGCGGCGTCGACGAGGAGGGCAAGAGGAGAGGTGGAGTCGTGAGGCAGTGGCAGGCGGTGACTGAGTGGCGAGGGGGAAGGCAGTGTTGTGCGACATAGTCGGGAAGCAACGGCGGCGCAAGGCGGAGGTTGTTGTTGGAGGCTCGAGCGGCATGGCAATGGCAATGGGCGAGGGTGGTTCGAGCGGGGTTGCTCGACTGTGATTGCAGCTTCGAGGAGAGCGGCACTTTGGTGATGGGTTGAGTGATGGTAGACAATGGCGGTGCGAGCTAGAAGCGCTCGAAGGTGGGGTTGGCAATGGCGGGATGGAGGGAGACGAAGGGGAAAAGGGGTTCTGTTGGGTTTCGAAACAGAGAAAATGAGAGAGCGGGAGAAAGAAAGAGACGGGAGAGAGTGTGAACAGGAATGGGGTGATATTTAATATAAAAAAATATTAAAGTAATGGGGGTGAGAACGTGGGGGTAGTTGAGGTAGGGGGTTGGAGTACGGGAATGTGCAAAGTGGGGGAAAATGTGAAGGAATTTGTATACGGGTAAGCATACAGGATTAATCCTGAACAAAAACATATGAGTGATGGGTTTTGGATTTGGGCTTGGTTCATGGGCTCAAAACATTTTAATAAATTAATCATAAGATTGGGCTAAACTTTGGGCTCATATTAGATATTAATAAATAATAAAATCAAAATATGAAATTGGGCTTATAATAAATAGTTTAACAATTGGGCTTTGAAGTAAATATTTAAACAATTGAATAATTGAATATTGGGCTTCATAAAAGTAGTTTGAATAATTAGACTGAGCCTAGGCTTCAATAAATGATATATATAATTATAGAATGTAACAAATAATCGAATAAATAAATTGGTTTAAATAATTAATAAAATTCAACAATTGGGTATCATATCAAAAATTATAGAATGAAATATAATTTAGGTTGAAAATCGATAATCAATTTAAAAGAATTAGTTATAGGATACTAAGATTTTGAAATATGGAAAAATACTTGAAAAATACATATTAACGGGGACTGTTGATGCTGTTGATACTTTTGATCATATTTCTTCCACTCTGGAGTCCATTGCGGTAATGACCCCTCATCAATGTGAAAATATTTCAGGAATTCTGCTTGTGACTTCTCTTCAAGCTGCATACGATAGGAATGAAATCACTAATGAGGGGAATCATCATATTGTTTTAGATCCTTAAGTTCCTTTTCTGGTTGTTGTTTGTTGTTAGATACTCTGTTATCTCTATGTGTTGGTACTTTCCATCCTGTCTGATTGGTATTTTTTCTGATGTGACTTCATGCTACATTCTGCCCCAGACTGTGATTTAGTTGGTTGTATGAACTTATTTGTGTTTTTAAAATTTTGAATAGAATCCCTTATGTTGACTCTTAGTTTGGTGTGCACAAAACGTGTCTACAATTACTAATAAGTTTGAATTAAGTTATTCAGATTTTCAGGATCAAAACAATATCCAAGAGAGATTCAAGAATATTCAAATAAGGGAAAAGATTCAAGAATATTCAAAGAAGGAAAATAATAAAAAAAGATTGAGAAATCAAGCAAAAGGAGAAGATATTCAAAAAGAGAAATTGATTGATTAATGTCCAAGAAAGCCATCAAGACCAGCTGCCATCATTCCATATTTGTGAGATTTAAATCTGTGTAAATTGATTGATTGAAAAATTAGTTTTTGGTAAGAACAAATAGTGGATTCGTATGAACAGCGCGATAACGGTCGACCGCACTTTATGTCGGTCGACCGCATCGCAGTCGACTGCAACTCTAAGTTGTGTAAGAAGCAGTCGACCCTTCACCCTCTAGTTTACAACAGAGAGCTGAATGGTCGACTGCACTAATATTGCGGTCAACCGAACTTTGCGTTGTTCACATTTCTTGGAATGTATCATTTCCATTTTTGATCCATACACTTCCTAGTCTATATATCTGGATGAACCCACTGTTTATTCTTCGCCTATTAATTCTGAGAAAAATCTTCTGAACTAATCTTTCAACAATCAATCCGAGTGTGTGTGATAACTAGTTTATATTCTTCAGTCAGGATCATTTAAGATCTTGAGGTTCTTCTTCTTTTTCTTTCACTTCGGTGAGATTGACGGGACTTGTCTTAGAAGTCCTGTGGGTGTAATAGGTCTCTTGGCCTGAATCCAAGAATTACTGTACAAGGGTTTTGAGTATAGTGGATCGCATTGGCGGAAAATTGCTACAAGTAGGAGGTGTGGACGTAGACCTGGGGGTCGAACCACGTTACATCGCTGCATCACTTGTGCTATCTGTGTTTGCTCTTCTTAACTTTTTATTTACTCTGCATTTTATTTAAGTAATTTTTTTATTCCGCACAATCACCCTATTGACCCCCCCCCCCCCCCAGGGTGATTTACACCTTAAGATTCTATCCTTTGTCCATATATATATATATATATATATATATATATATATATATATATATATATATATATATAAAGAGAGAGAGAGAGAGAGAGAGAGAGAGAGAGAGAGAGAGAGAGAGCAATGCTCCATTGCAAACGGGGTCCGTGCAAACGAGTATACAAACGGGTCCCGTGCAACGGCTTAAGTTATAAATATAAGCCGTTGTTCCAAAACAATGACTTAGGTTATAAACCTAAGCAACCTAAGCCGTGGTTCCGAATATAACCTAAGCCGTTGTTCGGAACAACGGCTTAGGTTCAAAAATAAACGAAGTCATTGTTCGGAATAACAGTTTCAGTCGTTTGTAATGGAGCATTGCTTATATATATATATATATATATATATATATATATATATATATATATATAGTTCTTCCATTGCAAATGGGCTTGTTTGTACAGACCCGTTGCGAACGACGATCTGAGCCGTTGGATCACGATCCAATGGTTCAAATTTGTTATGGTTTTTTTGGGGGAAATTTTGCCTTAGCCTGTCTTTAGCAACGACGGGCTAAGTTATAATTTTTTTTAAAAAAATAAATTTGCCTTAGACCGTCGTTGGAAACAACGGGCTAAGGCAAAGTGGATAATTTTTTTTTGAACTCTATCATCTCTCTCTTACTCTCTCCTTACTCTATATCTATCTTCTTCCCCGAACCCAAACCCAATCCCCACCGAAACCGATCCCCTCTCACTCCAACGACTCCTCCTCTCTCACTTCACTCTCTCACTCAGCATTGTTCCCTCGTTGGCACTCTCTCTCTCTCTTCCGAAGCACCTCCCCCAACTCAAAAAACCCCACACCCAAACTCCTCCTCCTCCTCCTCCTTCGTCCACTGCTGCTGCTCCTCCTCCATTCCCACACTCTCTCTCACTCCCAATTTCTCCTCCAATCTTCGAAAGCAAGTCAAAACCCTAGCTCGGTAACAATACCTACATTAGGAAAATTCGCAGTAGTGTAAGGTAATGACTAAATCATTGGCTTCGTAGTTGTATTTGTGATATTTTAAAAGTTTTTTTTGTCTCTTTCTAATTACTTGAATTGATTACATTTTCCCAATAATTTTGTAGATGTAGTAATTTGTATATAGTATTTTGATGATTTTAGATGTTGGAATTTTAGTCGTAGTTGTAGTTGTTTGCTCAAATTGTATATTTATTCGTATTTTCAATTGTTCGATATTAGTAAAACCGTATAAACGGTCCCAATAAAATTCAAAACTTTGCGGGTAGGTCGGAATCACCCTACACAAGCTAACGCAACTTGTAGAAGTGATTTTTGACTCACGGTTTGACAGATACGGCCGTGTATAGCTTTTAGTCAAGAAAAATTAAAATAAAGCGGTACACGGCCGTATATTGCAAACCGTGAGTCGGAAATCACTTCTACAAGTTGCGTTGGCTTGTGTAGGGTGAGTCCGACATACCCGCAATGTTTTGGAATTTTTTGATGATGTTTGTACGGTTTTCTCACGTATCTCGAACAACAACAACTAAACTATCAAATTTTTTAGTACGATTACACTTGAAAACCCTACAAATGACATCCAAAAATTACAAAACTTTGCGAGTAGGTTGGACTCACATAATACAAGCCAACGCAACTTGTAGAAATGAGTTTCGACTCATTGTTTGCAAGATAAGGCCATGGACAGCTTTATTTTGGTTTTTCTTGACCAAAAGAGATACATGGTCGTATCTCTCAAACCGTGAATTAAAAATTACTTCTACAAGTTGTGTTGTCTTGTGTAGGGTGATTTTGACCTACCCGCAAAGTTTTGAAATTTTTTGATGCGGTTTGTGTGGTTTTCTCACGTATCTCAAACAACAATTAAACTATAAATTTTTTTAGTACGATTACAATTGAGAACCCTACAAATGACATCCAAAAATTATGAAACTTTGTGAGTAGATTGGACTCACATAACTCAAGCCAACGCAACTTATAGAAGTGAGTTTCAACTCACAGTTTGCGAGATAAGGCCGGGGTCCGCTTTATTTTGGTTTTTCTTGAAATAAAGCGATACTCACTTATGCAACTTGCATTGGCTTTTGTGGGTGAGCCCGACCCACTCGCAAAGTTTCGATAATTTTTTTTTTCGTTTGTGTGTTTTTCCATATTTTTGCTTTGTTTATTGTTGATAGAGAAAATGGCTATAACGAGGCCAACGAGAAGCCCTTCTAGTGCACTAGTAGCGAACCATTTATAGAGGTAAGATTGATTATTATTATTAGTTTAAATACGAATTTGTAACATTTTATTTTTAATACCAAGATTTGTATTCATTTGTGTAGGTTGGTGGTCAAGGCTCTTCATCTACCGAGGTCGATCCATCGTCTTCTGTAGGACTTACACCTCCTGGACCGGAAGACCCAAGCGTGCTCGCGTTGTAACCTATACACAGATCCCAAGCCATGTGTGATGGGTCCGTAAAGATTTGTAACTTCCAGAATCACACGATACTTCCCATGGACCCCCGTATTGCGTCGTACTTCGTCCGAGCAGGTTTTACTGGTTTTTTGGAACGGCTCAGGACTCCACTTCGGTATGCCGCGATTGATATAAGGAGTACGCTACGCTCACCACCTTTTTTCTTTGTGTTTTCAATTCCTCACTTCGCTCGTCTTCTTTTGGCATCATAGGTAAGGCAAAGCGCTTTTTTAAAGAAGCATCTGGTTCCAATTGCATGACCTAAAAGGCCTCACTACTGTCGTCCTATTCGGCCCCTACTGCTCCGACAGCTGCCATGGAAGATTCGATGACTTCTAGTGGGCCAAATTTATGGGGGTGTGAAGCATGATCGACCTTTACTTACAGCTCTTGTGGAGCGATAGAGGCCGGAGACCCACACATTCCACCTACCGATAGGATAGATGACCATCACTCTCCATGATGTAGCAATAATTACCGGGCTTCCTATAGATGGGGTGGCCATGACGGAGAATATGGACTTCAACCAAGTGAAATTTGTACGTGATTTGCTCGGTTTCGATTTAGATGTGACGTTGGATAAAAGGAGAGATGACGTTGAAGCTGAAATTTTAAAAGATATTCCATCAGATCATGATGAAGATGTCGTAGAGCACGCCATAGAGCACGCCAGAAGTGAAGCTGAAGAAGCTTTTTGGAATGAAGCATTCAGGGTAAATCACTCCGACTTTCATGGTTGAAATTAAACTTCGAAGATTATTTGAAAGTTGATTTGAATAAAGAAGACATCACGTACTATGCATGTGCATACATATTAAGTTTCGTTGGAGGGGTGCTTTTCCCAAACTCCTCTGGTGAGAGCGTGCCACTCATGTATTTAAGGTTGTTAGAAAACTTCACTATGGCCGGCCGTTACAGTTGGGCAAGTGCGGTAATGGCGTCATTGTATAGGAACTTGTGCACTTGTGCACTTGTGCATTGGGTTCCGTATAGATGGGTGAGCCGATGGTTTTGTTGCAAATATGGAGTTGGGAGCGCATCCACATCGGTCATCCCTGTATTATTAAGGCATTACCGGATTGGTTGGCTGAAGCACTGAATGCAGACATGTTGCCTCCCTTAGGAAGTGTACTGGGCAGGGCAGCACACGTGGGTCAATAACCCACACACATCTCTTGCGTACTACAGAGATGAGTTGGATGCTTTGCGTGACGAGTTCGTCAATTGGGTTCAGTACACCCCCGATAGGTTGCAACAGGTTCCACCAGTGTGCTTAATTAGCGACCTTTGGTTGACGATTGCCCCACTCGCCAACTTCTCTGTTGTGGAGTTCCAATATCCTGATAGAGTAATGCGGCAATTCAGATATCAGCAAAGATTCATGAAGCCCGCGTACGATAAAAAATTGCACGAGGTGAAAGGAACAGGTCGCATGCCGAATTTCGACTGGGCAGATTTCCATCGGGTACATGTGACAAATTGGAATACATACGATATCACATGAGACCCAGTATGTTGCTTATTGATGTATCTTACGTTGGCTCATTCCAACAAGTTTATATGGCGTGGTACAAGCGCATTACCATATTGTATACATCTCTACATACCGTTGTCCCAGTCGGAGTCCAGATACCTTCCCCCAACCGAGGAGGAACTACCACCAGCATATTCCTCTTCGCAACCAATGTATCAACCAAAGGTATCGACGTATCAAAACATGGTTAGTCTAACTTTATTTATATATTTTGTATCTATGTATTGTTATGTGAACACTTGATATTTATATAGATAATGTTGTTTACACTGTTATTTAATATATATATTTGAACTCATTGTAAATTGAAAACACACAGGACACAGTTAAGATAGTTGCTCGTACGTTGAAAAGTATGGTACCCGAGAGCATGAAGGAGATAATGCAGGAGACTCTTAAATCATTCCGCCGCACTCTTGAAGATGTAGGTGAAGGGGCCAAACTTGATTCGTACTTACAAGCTAATATGGGTAGTTATCAGAGGAAGAGAATGACAAGAGGAGGAATACAGATCGCCGAGCCATAACAATCGCAACAACAAGAACCGGTGGATGTAGGTGAAGAGGAGCAAGGGTCGGATGAGCCCTTATCCCCGAGAAACAAGTTAGACACCGGAATCCCCAACTGAAGAGGAACAAGTCAGATCAGTACACACCAATTGGACGCAAACCGCGTGGTCAGAAGAGTTAGTATCTAATACACCTTCTTTATTATTAGTTTTGTATTCGTTTATAATTTCAATACTTAAATGACTAATACATATTCTTTTCTACGATTATCAATTATTTAGATGAATTGAAGGGCATGCGAGGAAGTCGGCTACATATGTAATTGTTTTCTTATTCGTGAAAGGAATGTATTGATCCAGCTGTCACGCCCCGCTTCCTAAAAAGGAATAGAGAATACGGATACACGACACAAGTCTAGCGAATGGCTTTCACTATTCATAAGCTGTAAGGATCTTTACAACATGTACAAAGATAAACAAGAGATATACAAGAAAAATAATCAACCACGCATGAATAAATGAATTAACAAAACCAACAGGATTATTGAAAACAAGAATACTTAATCTTCAAATAACCAAGTCTGGAACAAAACACAAATATGGGACAAAATGCCCAATACAAGATAATCCATGTAGCAATTACATTTATTCAAAAACAACAAGAAACAAATTGTAGCAAGAACTCCAGCCAACTAGAATGTTTGGTCACCTACTCCCTCGGGCACTAGTCACCAAAGTCTGCAAGTTACAAATTGCAGGAAGAGGAAAGAGAAACAAAATACCCGTCAATGCAAGTTACGGGCCACTTGTAGTAAATGCAACAAGTACAGGGAAACAGATAGACAAGTATAGAGTAACAGCAAAAGCAAGTATAGAAGTAAGCATGGAAGGAATGTGACAGCAAAATAGGGCAACAGAATCAAATAGCATGGCAAGATGATCGGGTGCATGTGGCATGTAACAAGTGTCAAGTAGCATGCAAACAAGTAACAAGTAACAAGTAACAAGTGTCAAGTAGCATGTACAAGTAGCAAGGATGAGCAAGCGTTCATGTTATTTCAAGTCTTGTATCTAGTCCTATCTAGGTAGCACTTCATGTGTCGCAAATTTTACCACATGATTGATACATTCAAACAAGTTACGTTTAGATTTCGTAGTGGATCATAGAGGACAGTGTACTCAGGTACAAGTATCAAGTATCAAGTAGTCACGTGTCAAGTATCAAGTGTCAAGTTTCAACTGGCAACTGTCAAGTTTCAAGTAATCACGTGTCAAGTATCACGTATCAAGTATCACGTAGGATCTAAGGATCCCTTCTGAGTACACATTTCTGTATTGTTATAGCAAGTATGATTGTGCACAACAAGGCAAGAAAACATGGTAAGATAACAAGGGACAAGTTCAAGTTGGACGAAGGACACGAACGGATGACAAAACGACTCATCAAAGGCTAGGACAACGAAACTTTCAGTTCTAGATAGCAAGACACTACTGTACCAAATCTGAGATTCTCGTTACCACAGACATGTAAATCTGGATCCGTTAGAAAATCTAGAAAATAGACTCTCGGCCGAATCTAACAAATATATATAAGTTATATAATAACCATAGAAATAGGGTTCAAAACAGAATTATATATAGAAATCATGTTCAGCCAGAAATCACAATGTTGTACTCATAAGCATGAAAAAGGCATAAAAAGTTACAGATTAAATCTAAGAAAAATCTGGGGTATTTCCTAATATGTCTAGTATCAGAAAATAAATTTTCAAAATATTCCAATTCAGATAGCATAGCCAAATAAATTCGGAAAACAGCAAGATACAACAAGTTTGTGAATCTGAAACCTTAGACACAGCAGTACTAAAACAGTGATGGATTACAAAGTATAACTCGAAATCCAAAACCATAAAAAGGGTTGTAAAATAGAGTTTTGGATCAACAAATAGGGTCAAGATCTACAAGAGTTTTTCATGAGAACGAATCTAGAAACAAAAGTGACACTACAGGCGGTATTTTGTACTTGTATATACAACAAAAATAATACAAGTTATTTACCTTATAGTCGACAGATCTGACGAGAGAATGAGAATAACGGGAATAGATTCCCGGTAACAAACACAATACCAACAGATCACGAATGAGCTGAGCAAGATGATCACGAACAACACGAAGACGAATCCAACACTCAAGATCAAACACGTGCACACAATAGGAGAGAGGGACAGAAAGAGAGACAACCAGGGAATGTGTGTGCACCGTGATGGAAGGATGGCGGCGGTAGGGCGGCGTGATAGGGGAGTGACGACGATGGCAAACAGGGGCGAGCCGAGAGGGGTCGGCACTGGGGTTGCTGTCGCTGGATGCTGATGTCGCTGCTATTGGCTTCAGAAGAGGAGAAGGGAGAAGGGGCGTTGTGGCTGTTGTGGTTGCTTGGGTCGTGGGGTTGCGGCAGGTAGAGGGCGGCGCGAGGTGGTTGGCAGCTGGGAGTAGCACAGCATCGGTATGAAGAGGGCTGTGGCAAGGTTTGTGTCTCAGTGTTTGATCTGCCAGCAGGTGAAGGCAGAGTATCAGAGAACTGCCAAACTTCTTCAACCGCTTCCCATTCCAGAGTGGAAGTGGGAACACATCACTATGGATTTTGTGACTGTTCAATTTTGTTTATTATAGTTTTTGTATGAAAGTTTTATCGTGGGTTATTATTGTTGTTATTAGATGAGATTGATGATTGTTGAGATATCGCTTTGAATTATGAAATTGGTGTATGTGTGCAGCAAACATTTTGTAGCTATTGATCTTGTATGCAGCATATGCTACTGTGATAATAAAATTTTGAACACATTTTCATCCACAAAGAGCAAATACACTGGAGGAGTCATCCAACCAAACTTGTTATTGGCGATAACGAGTTAAGTGAGCCTAACCCGTCATCGGCAACAAGTTAAGTGAGAAGAATTTGACAGAACTTAATCTTCCGAAGTTGAATTTTGTACACATTTTCATCCACAAAGAGCAAATGCACTGGAAAAATCATCCAACCTAATCTGTTATTGGCGACAACAGGTTAAGTGTGCTTAACCCGTCATCGCCAACAACGGGTTAAATGAGAATAATTTGGCAGAACTTAATCTTCAAAAATTAAATTTTGTATACATTTTTATCCACAAAGAGCAAATACACTGAAAAAATCATCCAACCTAACCCGTTATTGACGATAACGGGTTAAGTGAGCTTAACCCGTTATCGCCAACAATGGGTTAAGTTAAAAGAATTTGATAGAAATTTATAACATTTACAACTGTTTTAACTTTATAAATTTTATCTAAAAAATTTTGAGAATTATTTTAAAATTTTAATAAATCAATTAAAAATATCATTAATGCAATTTTTAAGGAAAAAACTACAATAAAAAATTTAAAATTTTTTTGGTAAAAACAACATATTTTTTCCACATTTTAAACATAATAAACAATATTAAATATTTAGAAAATAGGTAACAAAAATAAAAAATATTATAAAATCAAAATTTAAAAATAATGGCTGCAATATAAATTATAAAATATTTGTTTAAAAATTTTATAAAAATATTAGAATTTGGGAAAAATAAAAAAAAATAAGAAAATAAGAAAATAAAGAAAACTAAAAAAATTAAAGTTAACAAAATAAATTTTGGGTAAACAAACTAAGATCGAGGGGGAAAATATAGATCAAATAAGAATATTTAAGGCTCCAACTCTAGCCCTTCCTCTAACCCTGGAACCCTAGTCCTAACCCTAGCCTAACCCTATAACCCTATAACTATTAAAATTTTAAAATATGTTGAATTTTTAAATAAGTTAATTTTTTAAATATTGTTCGGTATGATAGCGTGATAGAGTGAAGAGATTGTTAAGGATATTTAGATATAAAAAAATTTTAAAAAATTTAAAAAATCAAATAAATAAAATTATGAATTTTTTAAAAAAAAAGTTGTAAGAATAAAATTATTAATAAAATCTAAAGCTACCAAAAAAAATTAAAACATAAAACTTTGCTAATAATGGTTGCAATATAAACTATAAAACCATTTAAAAAAATAATTTAAAAAATATTAGAATTTGGGAAAAATAATAAAAATTAACAAAATAACAAAAAAAATTAAAAAATAAATTTTAAAAAAATAAATTTTGGGGACAAATACTCAATTTAAGAAGAAAAAATAAAGTGTACGAAAATTTAAGGCTCCAAACCTAGCCCTTCCTTAACCCTACTATAACGCTAGCCCTAACCCTCTAACCATAACTCTCTAATCCTCTAACTCTTAAACCGAAATCAATGTATATGGAGAATGATGATGAATTCATAATTTTTATATGAAGATTTTATATGGAGATCTCAATTTGTATGGATATTTTATTATTTTTTTATGAAGATATTTTATTTTAAAAAATCAAGTTTTTTGTACAAATCTCTTCTACTTAACCCGTTATTGGCGATAACGGGTTAAGTGTGCTTAACCCGTCATTAACAACAATGAGTTAAGTGGGAAGAATTTTGCAGAACTTAATCTTCATAAGTTGAATTTTGTACACATTCTCATCCACAAAGAACAAATAAAAAAATGGGAAAGCCATCTAGTCAAACTCATTATTGGCGATAATGGGTTAAGTGAGCTTAACCCGTCATTGCCAACAACGGGTTAAGTGGGAAGATTTTGACAGAACTTAATCTTCAGAAGTTGAATTTTGTACACATTTTCATTCATCCTAACCCGTTATTGGCAATTACGGGTTAAGTTGACAATAAAATTAAACATAATACACAAATAACATCTGTTAGTTGCACACATACACAAAGTTCAAAAATTTTAGCATATATATATATATATACATTCTCAAAGTAATTACAGTTCAACATTCTCATCTCATTCACATTACCATTCACATTCATCCTTCACATTCTCAACAATTTCATACACAAATTTGCAATTACATACACAAAAATATACTTATAACTTTAAATACAATCCTCAACCATTAACCGTTCTAGAAATGCATTTACATGAGCATATATACACTCATAAATTTAAAACATTTTGAAGAGAAATGCCTTCCTTCAGCATGATCATGTTCCAGTCAAAACCTATAACCATGTTCCTATCAAAACTTGTAGAAATTCATAAATTTATTATCATTAAATTGTTTTAGTAATACAAGTCTCTAAGTTAAATTTCACATACATAATAAGAAATTTACCTCAGCACGAATCTTCATCTTCTTCGTCATCACTCTCTTCGACGCTTGGATCTTCTTCATATGCTGTCGACCGGCTAAATAAATGAGAAGAATGAGTTAGTCAATAAGAACAAGTCAAGTTTGAGTGAGTCAGATTAATATAAACTCAAAGCAGATATACTAACTCGCCAAATTGTTTGGACAATTTCTTGGATCGTGTAGAACGACACGAAGGCATGTCCTGCACCATCTAGGTTCCTTTTTCGATTTTTGCTCTCTTATCGGCTTCAATCTCTTCCCTCTAGGCCTTCCCTTTGTAATGCATTTTTTAGGGTCCACCACCGGTGCATGTGCATGTCCACCACTCTAAGGTTATGCACTACCTTCGTGATGTGTGCTAATTCTGGATTGCATGTGAGAAACGCCGTCAATGTCTTTAAGCATGTGGTCGACCATGTACTTGTAAGCTTCTTCGGAAGAACAACCAAGATCGACCAACTATCTTGAGTGCTGACTCAATTCACAATATCGAGAGACACAATTATCGCCAATACTATGGAAAACAGATGTATAGCTTCTTCTCAACAGATCCCAAGTCTATCGTCTACAAATATATTGCTCCGGTAGTACGGTGTAATTGGTGAACCGAAGAACCTCCGGTAGTACGGTGTAATTTTGTGCCCTGGAATTCGTGACACATACCCAGATGTGTAGTGTATGTGTGCATCCATATATATATATATATATATATATATATATATATATATATATACAAAAAAATCATTAGTAAAGTGTAGTAATACAAAAATAAGCATTGATTATTATTATTATTATTATTATTATTATTATTATTATTATTATTATTATTATTATTATTATTATTATTTTGGGATTACATGGATTGCCTACGAATTCATAAAGGCAACAAGGACATTTTTCTATTTTACGGTGTTTGCAAAAAGAAATCACCCTCCCCGGTTCTGAATTTCCACAAAGCGTCACAAAGAAAGCTGTACTATCTGGTGTATCCATATCAGCAATGAAACTCACATTAAATATATAGTTTTTTGCACTTGTTGTTGGAATTTGTAAAAAAATCTTCAATGTGTATGTTTGCGCCATTTGTTCCTCCATCGCCCATTCGGTCTCCAATTTTGATCTCTCCTCACGATTACGACGAGTTTCTTTAAGTTCCTTGTGTCTTTGTTTTATTAAGACTCGGTCAAAGATGACAGCAAATTCATGTAGGGAATACTTCTTATGGGTATGTTGCTTGAAGGATGAATGCAGAGACTAGCTCCTTTGGGTACTCTACATGTAGGCCCAAAATGACTCTCTTACATAAATGGGGGCCCATTTCGCACAAATTGTAAATTTATCGCTCAACCATTTGTTATTCTCAACTTTATATTACAAAAGCAATAATTTCCATTCTCTTCAAAATCATTTTGATATTCTTCCGTATATATGATACTTTTCAAAGCATCCCCACACTCATCGATATTATTCGACATACGCACCTCCTGCGGTAACTTATCCAAAATATGCCAAATGCAATATATATGCTTAGTTACAGGAAAAACTTTCTTCAGTGCAATACCGATTCCACGATCCTCATCCATGACGATGCCAATCGACTCCGTACCATTACTCCTGGTCACTTTTCAAAGAACCACTCAAATGAGGATGTCTTCCCAATTAGAATGAACCTACAACCTAAGAACGTTGATTGCCAATGATGGTTGACTCCAACAAATGGTACGAATTACATTCCTTATCAGTTCGTATTGTAGGTAGAATCAAAGCAAACTAAATCCCCAAATACTTCTAAATTCTTCCTAGCGATACCATCCACCCAAATACAATGGGACAATCAACATTCGGGATCTAATTGGTAATCATAAAAAAAATAAAGGATCAGTCTGCTTTTTCGATTCAAAGAACTCAATGAGCATTTGCCCGTCTTGTCCTTTCATATCTTCCGTCAAGTCTCTCCTCAGATTTCTAACATCAGTTTCAATGAATCCAATTTTATCATGACCACCACTTGCACCTTTGAAGAAAAATATTTTTTTGCATATAGGGACATTAGCTTCGGTAAATTGACTAATCACTCTTTTATCAGATTTTGACACTTTACAGTTTCGAGGCACCAAATGACTTCTATCGGGTAAAGTAAATTTCGTGACTGCGTGGTTCATTAAATGAATAAATAACTCATGTATTAATTTGTTCGTTTAGTTTTATACGAACGAAAGCTTTGCAACCCGTTTTAGAAGTAATTTCCCGCCTAGCATCATTAGGCTGACTCGGTGACTCGCCGGCTTTATTACATACATATAATTTATCGATTACATCGGTTCACTTATACTTATTCCCACCCTTATGCATAGCAAAATCCGCACATCTAGAATATGATGCATAAAATTTCTCCGCTTCATCTAAATTATGAAACGTCATACCTATCTTTGGTTTTAGGTGCTCGTCAACTTGCGGCCGAGATTCACCACTTTCTTGTGCATGAACAAATTTTTCACCGGCAATGGAACTTCCTTCAACACTTTCCATATCTAAAATTAAAAAAATAGAATAATTATCAATACACTAATCATATAGACCTAATTATACTATTTTCATATATAAAGACACAAGACAATATACGCAGATGACAACAACAAATTCTGAAACTTTGTGAGTGGGTCGGACTCACCTAACACAAGCCAACGCATCTTGTAGAAGTGAGTTTCGACTCGCGGTTTGTGATATAAGGTCGTATATCACTTTATTCTGGTTTTTGTTGACCAAAAACGATACACGGCCATATCTCGCAAACCGTGAGTCGAAAATCACTTCTACAAGTTGTGTGTGCTTGTTTTAGGTGAACCCTACCCACTTGCAA
Organism: Hemerocallis citrina; assembly: GCA_017893485.1. Taxonomy (NCBI): domain Eukaryota; kingdom Viridiplantae; phylum Streptophyta; class Magnoliopsida; order Asparagales; family Asphodelaceae; genus Hemerocallis; species Hemerocallis citrina. The sequence goes on from CM030366.1 coordinate 149,253,027, forward strand.
AGTTTCATAATTTTTTGATATCGTTTGTAGGGTTTTCTAGTATAACCGTACTAACAAATTTCAAAGTTTAGTTGTTGTTGTTCGAGATACGTGAGAAAACTACACAAATAGCATCAAAAAATAATGAAACTTTTGCGAGTTGGTCTTACTCACATACAACAATCCAACGAAACTTGTAGAGTTGATTTTTGCCTCAAGGTTTACAAGATACGTCCGTGTATCGCTTTATTTTGGTTTTTCTTGACCACAAGTGATACACGGCCGTATCTTGCAAACCGTGAGTCAAAACTCACTCCTACAAGTTCCGTTAGCTTGTGTGTCATGATTCCGACCCACTCGCAAAGTTTCAGAATTTTTTTAAACCGTTTACGTTGTTTAACTAATATCGAATAATTATAAATACGACTCAATCTACATTTTGAACAAACATAAACAACTACGACTACAATTCCACTATCTAAAATCATCAAAATACTACATACAAACTATTACATCTACAAAATTATTGGGCAAATTTAATCAATTCAAGTAATTAGAAAGAGACATAAAAAACTTGAAAAACATCACAAATACAACTACGAAGCCAATGATTTAGTCATTACCTTAACACTACTGCGAATTTCTCCAATGTAGGTGTTGAAGCTGAACTAGGGTTTCGACTTGCTTTCGAAGATTGGAGGAGGAGTGGTTTCGAAGATTGGAGTAGAGATTGGGAGTGAGAGAGAGTGGGAATGGAGGAGGAGGAGCAACAGTGAACGAAGGAGGAGGAGTTTGGGTGTGGGTTAAGGTTAGGGTTTTTTGGGTTGGGAGAGGTGCTTCGGAAGAGAGAGAGGGAGAGTACCAACAAGGGAACGATGCCTTGTGGTGATTTAGTTCTGCTAGAACAATCGAATACTTATCCTAGATATAGAGCCCAATGAGTGAAGCAGACGAAACTTTTTTAGCTAAAGTACTTTCATGCTATTCAATAGTGGTAAGAAAGAATTGGCACTTCCGACTTTTTCTCTCACTTAGTCCGGTCGAAAGAAAGTCTGAGTGAGAGAGTGAAGTGAAAAAGGAGGAGTCGCCGGAGTGAGAGGGGATTGGTTTCGGTGGGGATTGAGTTTGGGGTCGAGGAAGAAGATAAATTGAGTAAGGAGAGAGTGAGAGAGAAGATAGAGTTGAAAAAAAATTTACTTTGCCTTAGCCCGTCGTTGTCAACGACGGTCTAAGGAAAATTTGTTTTTAAAAAAAATTATAACATAGGCAACGACGGGCTAAGGCAAAAGTTTTCGCAAAAAAGAAAAAAACATAACAAATCTGAGCCATTGGATCTTGATCCAACGGCTCATATCGCCATTCGCAACGAGTCTGTGCAAACAGACCCGTTTGCAATGGAAGAAACTTATATATATATGGAAAAAGGGGTATGAGCAACTTGCTCATTTAGTAAATAAGCAATTGATGATGTGGCATACATGTGATTGGAAAATCCTCAAAAGGGTTAAGTTGTCCACTGTATCACATGCATGCCACATAATCAATTGCTCATTTACTAAATGCGCAAGTTGCTCATATCCCTTTTACCCATATATATATATATATATATATATATATATATATATATATATATATATATATACACACACACACACACACACACACACTTTGTTCCATATCGGGTTGTGTATCAGATTAGTATTTTGTTCCCTCCTATATATAGGAGACATTGTACTCAGTTATAATATATCCAATAATATTCTCCAATCTCTCTGTTAACTTTATCATGGCACCAAAGCAGTAACCCTAAATTTCTTTCTCACTAATCCCTAACCCTAATTACACAAATTCCCTTCTTCTCAACAACAATAGCTCCAACCTCAACATCTGCAACCTTCTTCTCAACAACAACTCCAACCTCAACATTAACAACAATAACACGCTTCATTAACTTCGTCAACAGTGAGCCTCATCAACTGCCTTCATCACCATCAATTACAACTCAGATGACCTCTTTCCAATACCATTTGACACCTACTACAAAATCCAACTCAGACGACCTCCTCCAACTCAAACGACCTCTTCGAAAACCATCACCCCACATCAAGCTCCTACCAAAACCTTAGCTGCCAAAAAAGAAAAAAAAATCCTCCAACCTTTCCAAAACCCTAAACAGCCTTTATCTTCATACTCGACCGGTCTCTAACCCAAAACCCGCTTACACCCTATACCCAAAACCCTTATTCAATTAAAAAAAAAAAACGAACCCGAGCTGTGCCCAAACCAAACCCAAAACCCGATATTCACCTCCAAATCACTTAACCCCTCTGCCTGTTTACTGTTGTTGTCGTCACAGTCGTCGCCACCGCCGCCACCACCGCTAGTCGTAAAAAATAAAAAAATAAATTGCAGGTTTTCTTTCTTCACCAATGGAACCTCAGTCTCACCAGTCTCTTTCATTCTCTACTGACTTATCTGATGCTTCATTTTTCTCTTCACTCCCCCTCACATCCCAATCTCCATCCAGATTCAGACAGATGCAGCACCGTCATCATTTGATTCTGGCCTCCTCCCTTCTCCTCCCAACATCATCCCTAACACTGTCTCACCCCTTCTTCTGCAATCAGTAGCACCATCCATTTCTTCCCTTACATCCTCGGACATGACCGTTACTCCAGACTTGAAGACTCCTGCTAATTGGGCTAATCTCCAGCATCGCCTCGCTCAGCTGAAACTCCAGCTCTTGGGTCAGTCTATCACTGCTGGCCCTTCTGCCCTTGCATTCTCTGTTACTCCCGGTATGAATTCTTTCTGGATTTTAGATTCTGGTGCATCACATCATCTTACTAGTAACTATACACTACTCACCACCAGCACTGCACTTCCCTCTCACTCTCCATTCCTACACACTACCGATGGCTCACAACTTCTCACTACACACTCAGGGTCTATTAGCTCTCCCAGTCTCACATTGTCTTATGTTCTTTATGTTCCTCATTTATCCATGAACCTTATTTTTATTAGTGCGATGTGCGATAGTGGTCTTGTCGTTACATTTGACTCTTTAGATTGTTCTATTACTGATTCTCACACTGGTTCAGAGTTTAGGCGTACTGGTCGACAGGGTCGTCTATATCATCTAGATTTTTTTCATGAACATAAATCACATCCTCATTTTGCTGGTGTTGTGCTCTTTGATGTTGATCTGTGGCACAAACGTTAGGACATATTAGTGAGTCTCGACTCAAGACTTTAGCTTGTATTGGTACCCTTAGTCCTCTTTCTTTTATTCATTTATCTGATTGTCAGGATTGTCATTGGGCCAAACACATAACACTCCTTTTTAATAACAAAAGTACTTCTCAAACCACCCATTCTTTTCAGCTTATTCACTCTGACATATGGGGACCATCTCCTACATCTTCTCACAAAGGTTATCTCTATTATGTTAGTTTGATCAACGACTTTACTCGATACACATGAGTGTTTCTTATGCGTCAACGCTCTGAGATACTTAACATTTACCAGTTCTTTACGAACACGGTTCACACTCTGTTTGGTGTGCGTATTAAAACCTTTTGCTCATACGGTACTCGTGAATACACTTCCGCTGCTATGAGATCGATCCTTCAATCTCTTGGTACACTCTTTCATCAGTCATGTTCTCACACGCATGAGAAGAATGGTGTAGCTGAACGCAAGTATCGTCACATCCTTGAGACAGCTCGCGCTCTTCTACTCTCCTCTTCTGTTCCTCGTTCTTCTTGGGTTGAAGTTGTCATGACGTTTTTTAGTCTAATTAACATCACTCCCTCGTCTTCCCTATCGGGCACATCACCTTCTGAGGCTCTTCGTCACTCACTACCAAACAACATTATGCTTCATACTTTTGGGTACACATGTTATGTCCTTCTCCTTCCCACTGAGTGCATGAAGCTCACCACCCGAGCTACCAAGTGTGTTCACCGTGGTCTCAGTCCTGAGCATAAAGGATAATGTTGTCTTAATCTTGTAGCTGGTCGTATTCGTATTTTTCGACATGTATCCTTTGTGGAAGACTCTCCCTACTACTTGACCTATTATGAGGATACTAGTTTTCTTTACTCCCAAGTTGTTGGGCCTATCTCCCCGGCCATACCTTCATGCATTCCATTTGATCCCACTCCTTTGGCTCCTTTGAGTGTTCTCAAAAGCAGTCTAGACGGTCGTCTAGGCGGTGCCTAGGTTCTAGGCGGCCCTACAATACCTCGCCTAGGGGCTAGACGTTTAAGAAAATCGGTTAATGGTTCTAGGCGGTTAAAAGCGGTATAGGCGGTACGTAATCTGTGTAAGCAGGTCTAGGCGGGCTAGACCCACTTATGACAATTATTTAAAAAAAAAAGGGACCCGACTTATTCCAACCCGACCCGGTCTAATACACTCAAACCCCTAAAACTTCTTTCTCCTCTAAATCCCCCGTAAAAAACCCCCCAAATCAATTCTATTCTCTAAATCCCTAATTCCGCTTCTCTAAAACCCCAAATCACCTCCTCCGCCTCCCTCCTCGCAGTCGGTGACTCGCAGCTCGCAGCTTGCAATGCGCTTCAATTTCGACCTCCTCCGCCTCCCTCCTCCTTCGCCTCCCTCCTCGCAGTTATTGCTTGCAGTCGTCAACACAACCTCCTTAGCCTCCTTCCTCGCAGTCGCAACTCTCACTCACTCTGTCACTCAGTCGTCAAGACCTCCTCCTCCACCTTCCTCCTTGCAGTCGCAGCTCGCTTCAACTTCAACCGACGTCAACACAACCTCTCTCCTCTTTTCAGCTTCAAATTCAAGTCGTCAACACAACCACACACTGCCACCTGCCTTGCTTCATCACCGACGTCAACACTACGTCCTCCTCTTCTCTCTCAAACTTCTCCTAACGCAACCCTCCCCCATCCCCCAACTCAAGCCTCCCGCTTCCCCACACAGTTTGCTCCTTGGACTGGAACAGCCGAACAGGTAATCTCCACTACTGATCTTCGTCATAGATTAATACTAGTCTAATAGATGAGTATAGGACTATACAAAAAAAGAAAAAGACTAATAATAATACACCGATTCAACATAACAAAAAAAGTATTGGTAATATATAAATAAAACCGCCTATCGCCTAGCCGCTTAAGCTCCGCTTACAAGGCCTAGGCGCTAGGCACCCATCAGCTGCCCGACTACCGCCTAGCGACTTTTAGAACATAGCTCCTTTCCCATCTCATACAGACGTTCCACCTATTATTCCTTCTACGGAGACGCCACCTGCCTTCCTACAGCATTATGCACCCTCAGCACGTGCATCCCCACAGCTACATGTGCCCACACCACCTATCTCACCCCCACACATTGTCCATCCACCACCAATCCGTCAGTCTACATGCTCTACGTCAGGCATCCCACCAGCACGTTACATATCTGATGTCACTGGCCTTTCTGACCAGTTTGGTTTTTCCACCTTAGCCTCCTACTCACCACAGTTTTATGCGTATCTGACTACTATACACTCCACACGTGAGCCCAGAACCCATCAGGAAGCTATTCAATATCCCGAGTGGCAGGAAGCTATTGTAGAGGTATTCAATGCATTTGATCAGACTGGAACTTGGGATGTTGTTTCACTGCCTGTAGGCGTCCAACCTGTTAACTGTATGTGGGTCATCAAGGTCAAATACCGACTTGATGGCCCCATTTAGCAACACAAGGCTCATCTAGTTGCCCAAAGATTTATACAGGAGCATGGCATTGATTATGATGAGACTTTTGCCCCAGTTGCACAGGTGACTACAGTTCACACTCTCCATACCGTTGCGTCCGTTCGTCAGTGGCCATTATACCAGATGGACGTAAAGAATGTGTTTCTTCATGGTACCTTATCTGAGGTTGTTTATATGCATCATCCTTCTGGCCTTCCTACTCCTCCTCGTCATGTTTGTCGTCTGTGTCGAGTTATAAATGGTTTGAAACAGGCCCCTTGAGCTAGTTTTGAGTGTTTTCGCAGAGTCATCACATAGGCTAATTTTCGTCACAGTTCACAGAACCACTCTACCTTCATGCAGTCATCACCGCAGGGGAGGGTCTTTCTATTATTATATGTTGATGATATGATTATTATTGGGGATGACTTTGCAGGTATTGCATCCACCCAGAAATACCTTCACCAGTAGTTCCCTATGAAAGATCTTGGCAGATTACGCTACTTTCTGGGTCTAGAGATTGCACGTGGATCTCGGGGAATACTTATTTCTCAACGAAAATACACCTCAGATATTATCTCCGCTGCATGTCTCTCTGACAGTCGATTAGCTGATACTCCATTAGAGCTTCATGTGAGGCTTCATCCCACCGATAGTGAGCTCCTTCCCAATCCCACTAGATACATGCATATTGTTGGATAGCTTGTCCACTTGTGCATGACTAGACCCAATGTTGCTCATGCAGTCAGTATTGTTAGTCAGTTCGTTTTTGCTCCTACATCAGTTCACTACGGTGCACTTCTTCGGATCTTCAGATATCTTTGGGGCACTATCACTCGCTCATTATTCAAGCTTTCTACATCTAAACTGGAGGTCAGTGCATATTCTGATTCAGATTTGGAGGGTGATCCTTCCACCAGAAGGTCTACCACAGATTTTTGTCTATTTCTTGGTGATTCACTGATTTCATGGCAAAGCAAGAAACTGGCAGTTGTTGCATGTTCTTCCACCGAAAATGAGTACAGAGCAATGACAGCTACTACTAAAGTGATTGTTCATACTCGTTGGTTGTTATCATATATGAGTGACACTCTCACAGGAGCAACCCCTCTTCATTGTGACTGCCGGAGTGCATTACACATTGCAAGCAATCCAGCTTTCATGAGCGAACTAAGCATATAGAGATAGATTGCCACTATGTTCGTAAGCTCTTTGAAGCATGGATCATTTCTCTTTATTCTGTTGCCTCTTCACACAGACAACAGATTTCTTTACCAAATCCCACAATGTTCAGAGATTTCGTTACATGGTGGGCAAACTCACACTGTTCGATCCACCGAGAGTTTGAGAGTGAGTGTTAGATATTGTATTATATACTTAGTCCTGTATCGATTGTGTATCAGTTTAGTATTTGGTTCCATTCTATATATAAGCGACATTGTACTCAGTTATAATATATCCAATAATATTCTCCAATCTCTTTGTTAACTTTATATATATATGTGTGTGTGTGTGTGTGTGTGTCATCAACCTCCATGATGAGTTCATTGATCGCTTCTACTCAGCCAAATAATAAATTGACTTTCCTTTTTAATTTGCAGAAAGGTGATGTAAATCCTTCCCACATCTTATTTTATTAATTATAAGAATTGTGATTAAAAAAAATATTTAAAAAAATGGCGCTACTGTGAAGCAGTGACGTTCAATTCATCGGCTGAGCTTGGGTTTGGCTAATTCGACTGGAACCAGTCCTATACTTATGCCGTGAAATAAACACGACCAAAATACAGAGACAAATCTAATATATAATGAACTCAGAAATGCAGAAACAACTAAAATTTTCATTAGAAAATAATTTTCAAACTTTCACTTTTATTTCGAGTCATGTAGAGGTACAAATGTTGAATACTCACCAATGGACCTGAACCTGACATGACAATCTAATTGATTCACATTTTGCAATCTAGTGTATCTAGTATATACGTGTGTATATATATATATATATTTTGATTTAATAGGATGGAGCGGAACTCTAGCCTAATATATAAATTAATAATAAGTGCAGTACAACACAACCCGAGATAAATGCCTCGACCAACAAAGTAATGAGGCACGGAAATAACACACCACATAACCAAACACTACAAAAGCAAACACTAGATAACAAGGAAGAACAAGAACATAAATAAGCAAGTACACAAACGGTAACCAAGGTGAACAGACAACAAAACACCCAAAGCTCGACAAGAAGCAGAGACTCAGCAGCATCGGCAAACAGAGCCAAAGCAAACCCACGACACTACTCAAAATATATGCGTCAAAGCAGCAAAAGATACAACAACATAAGGAAACCCAGCAACACCAGGAACAAACGCAACCAGTCGAGGGAGCAGCCTGATCGACCTCAACAACAAAACAAACCAACAACAAAAACAGCCAACGGAGCAGCCAGAGCATACTAACCAGTCGCACAAACATAAAAAAAAGAGACACAGAGACACCCAGCAAATGCAGAGGCACCACAATATCCACCACACAAGCGAGAGTCACTGCACAAACAAAGAAACGCTAAAAAGAGCATTAAAACACAACGAATGAAATACAAAACAATGCACTACAAACTTGAAATAAACAAAAACAGAGTAGAGAGAACTCCCTAGAAGACAATAGCAGTTATGACAGTAGAATCATCACCACCTGAATTACGGCACCCTGTAAAGCTTTGCCGAATAAAAGACATAACAAAAGTATCGAGAAAGTGTAATCGAACGGCGTACTTTTTTTCGGAGGCATTAACTCAGACCAAAATTTAGCAAAGTAAAGATCATCTTCAATGAGTCGGTCAATGGTGCAAAATTTCTTAGTAAAAAACCAATTGTTTCTTTCCTTCCACACAACCCAAATGATGGCAATCACGGTAATATCCCACGAGAGTCGAAAATGTTTATCGATATTGGAAATTCTCCAAGAGCTCCAACCAATAGCTAAAGAACATGACATACCGTTAATATGCCAGGCAGACTTGCAAATAAACCAGGCTTAATGAAAGAACAATGAATGAAAAGATGATCATTAGACTCCTCGTGGTTATTACACAACACACACTTTTGACCGACTGCTAAATTCTTTTTGTTCAAATTCTCTATGGTAAGGAGAATGTTGTGGATCACCAACCAAACAAGAATTCTAACTTTAAGCAGAGCGACATTTTTCCATATATGTTTGTAGAATGGAGAAACAACACCATCATTATTAGGGAAGGTATAGAAAGATTTGACAGTATAGGTCCCAATTTTAGACCATTGCCACTTGAAGTCATCTCTAGCCCGCCATTGATAAGAACCCAACAAAACAAGGAGACAGATTTACTCAGAGTGTTGCTGAAGAGAGAGAGACAGAGAGAGAGAGAGAGAGAGAGAGAGAGAGAGAGATCTATGAAAAGGGATACTCCATTCACGGTTGTTGCCAATAATAGAAAGATAAGAAGTTACGGTGGTATTTTGATAGGAAGTAATATGAAACCAGGAAGGGAAAAGAACCGCGATTTTATAGTTACCAATCCAGAAATCTGACCAAAACTGGACAGAATAGCCATCACCACAAATTTTTTGAAGGCCGCATTTGAACGGTTCCACTGCCTTCCACACTCCTCTTCAAAAAGGGAAGGTGGAAATCACAACTTTCTGGTGCAAGTCCCACACTTTCTTCCTCTTGTGATACTTACTTTTCACAAGGCGGATCCATGCTAAGTCATCGCGCTTAAGAACTTTCCACATCCATTTCCCTAAAAGCGCCAAGTTTTGGTTCTGCAGGTTCATGATTCCTAGCCCACCTTCTCTTTTTGATCTACAAATCCCATGCCAGTTGCATAAGTATTTACCAATGGAGAAGGTGTCGGACCTAGACCAGAACAAATTCTCCTAATCTTTTCAATACGCTGGATAACCCAAGAAGGCACAAAGAAAAAAGACATCTTGTAAAGGGGGGTGGAAGAGAGAACAGAGTTGACTATGGTGAGTTTACCACCTCGAGACATCTGATGACTAGACTAGGAACTGAGTCTAGCCTCAATTTTGTCTATCAAGGGCATCCAATCCTGTTTATGAAGAGTCCCCCAGCGGAAGGGGATTCCAAGATAATTAACGGTGAAAGAGCCAGAGGCACAGTTAAAGAAATTAGCAACTTCAGTTTGACGATTAGCAGGCCCTCCAAATCAGATAACAGAAGATTTATTGAAATTAATAGACAATCCCGAAGTGTTTTAATTGAGATAAATGAGAAATTTTAAATTGCGGAGATCGGACCATGAGGTTTAGAAAAAAGAATGATATCATCAGCAATTGGAGATTAAGAATCCTCTAGAAGCCAATAAAATTGGCCAAACACTGGATGATAATAGCATCGTTAGCCTTTAAGAGCATGCGACTGAACACATCAGCCACCAGAACAATAGTAAAGGAGAGATATGGTCACCCTGTCTGAGACCTCTTTTATATTAAATGATCACTGATTTTGATCCAGGCGATCCATTTTGGACCAAAACCCCGATTGATAAGGACATCAAAAAGGAAAGGCCAACTCACCTAATCATAAGCTTTTTCAAAATCTAGCTTAAGATCAGGACCGAAACCCCGATCTAGTGTATTTATAACCACTTAAAAACGATGATGGGTAAAGTTATATGCTTGTAGCTATGGTAGGTTTGGCTACCGGGTCAAAGTTATCTGTGCGCTTTTTTTTTGATAAGTGGATGAGTCAAACGATTCCAGCTGCACATGACATATATATAAATAAAAAGGAGAAAGTTACAAGCAACAAAATAGTTTACAAGAAGTAAAACAGAATAAAGAACAAATGGATTAACAGCATGACTGCAATAGCGGAAGCAGATGAGAAACCTGCACCAAGCAGCCACCACCGCGAAGCAGAAGAGATATCTGCCAACAAAATCAAAAATCGCAGCACTGAGGAGAGAAAAAACAATAGCAGCGATAGGGAATCATCAGCAGCAACCAATAACAAGGAACCTGCAATGGCCATCACGCAACAAAAGCAGAACACAGACATATGCAAGCAAAGAGCTCCACATGCAAAAATAATAATGCATACATCAAAAGGAAACATAATCACAACAATAAGGAGGGGCAAAATCCAGCCCATCCGACTAGTCCAGTAGCAACCATTACAGAAGATCCACCAAAATAACATAACACACATATTATTCACAGAATGAGGAGTAAGTCAAGAAGCATACAACCTGGCAGAGAAGAAGATAAGATGAGGAACATAAAAAGAGACTCTAAAATCAATACTCAAAGGAACAAGTAAAAGCTGGCCCTAAAAAAAGGCAAAAACACCACCAACTGAAAGCAGAAATAACAGCAAGAAGAGCCAGCATAGCAAGCTAGCCCCAGTAAGACAGTCAAAACCTACATAGAACAGAACAAAAGAGGAGAATCAAGTGCAAAAGAAAGCTTTGGGAGTTGCCCCAAATCAGATCTGCAAAGCAAAAAAAATCATCACGTAAGCGAATAAGGAATCAATAACTTAAGGAGAAGATGAAATTAAATTAGAATGAAAGAAAGTAAATAACAACTTTATCTAGATTCTCTAAACGCATCTTAGCCATTTTGTGGAGGGGAGTGGAACTCACCCGGAATTTAGTGAAGAAAAGAAGATAATCAATCAAAGTATTAATAGAACGAGAATTATTAGAGAAAATCTTACTATTTCTTTCTTTTCAAATGATCAAAATCAAAACCATCATGGTTAAATCCCATGATTTATGATAAGAACGTTTGACGCGGTAAGATCATCAATTGCTCCACCAAGAACTCACAGAACCAGGTTTACCATGAATAGTTGAGAAATATACCATAAGGGAATAATGAAAGAGCAATTGATAAATAAATCCTTAGCATTCTCGTGGTAAGGCAAGGCACACATTTTGTGCCAATAGCGAGATTTTTTTTGTTGAGAACTCATCCGTAAGAAGTTTGTTATGAATTGCCAACCAAGTAAGAATACGAGCTTTAAGCAAGACAATGCACTTCCACACAATATTGGAGAATGGGGAATAGACACCTCCAAAGTTGAGAAAATTATAACGGGACTTAACCAAATAGGAACCTAATTGCGTCCAGTGCCATTTAATATCATCTTTAGGATGCTAGTGGCAGGATCTTAATAACATAATTAAACTGAGATATTTAGGGTAAAGAGACGTGGGTAAGGATCTCTGAAAGGTGATGTGCAAATCCCTGACATTGTCATGGATCACAATATAATCAGCAATAGTAGCGTTAGGATTGGCCGCAAGATGAAAAAGATCAGAAAAATTAGAAGCAATATTGATATTGTCAATCCATAAATTGGTCCAAAATTTAATGGGAAACCATTGCCACAAATTTTAAGCAACCCACATTTGAAAGGCTCAATCACTTTCCACACTATTTTCCAAAAGGGAGAAGCGAAGGGAGATAGAAAAGGATGGAGTTCCTAAACTTTGTGGTATTCATGAGAAACAAGACTGCACCAAGCCAAATTCTCTTGCTTGAGGACTTTCCACAAAAAAAATTTAAGAAGGGCTAAATTTTGATTACAAAGATTAACAGTACCTAGACCGCCCTCGAGCTTCAATTTGCATAGAATCTTTTAGTTACAGAGATGTTTACCCACCCTCAAAGTGGATGATCCAGCCCAGAAGAAATTTCTACTAATCTGATCGATCCTCTTAATGACCATGAGGGAACATATAAAAAGTGTTGAGTTTTAACTGCGGAATAACTAACCAACGAGATGCAAGAACAATAAAGTCAAAAACAATACACAAGAACACACAAGAACACACAAGATTTTTTCGAGGTTCACCCAATGCAATGGTTACTTCCCCGTGTAGAGGCACTCTTGCAATTTCTACTAGAAATATTAAGAACAAGTTTACAAATCTCTCAAAAGCTCACCACCACAGTGTAGGGTTTCTCTCTATCTCCCTCTCTCTTTCTGACGGCTGATAGATCTTTCTTTTCTTTTCACCTTTCTTCACCATAACCCTATAATCGTACACAATACAATATATATATATAGGTTTACACAACTTTTAATCTCAGTCGCTCATCAATCAGTGTCGCGACGGTCGATCGCAACTCATTGATGGTCGACCGATTCATGGCTTCGACTGTACAAGGTCTAACAGAGAGTGGGTCGGTCAACTGCGCGGTCGACCGGTCATTCCTTCAAGTGTACAAGGTTGCAATAGAGAGCGAGACGGTCGACTGCACAGTCGACCGTACTGTTGCCTGTATGTATGCGGTCGACTGTACAAGTGTGGTCGACCGCAACTTGCCTGAAGCTGCTAGCTGCTCTGAACTGCTTGCTCCATCTTCGACTCTCCTTCTCGTCTGTCTTCTTCAACCCATTATCGTGTATTTGGATCCACAAACCCCAACAATCTCTCACTTGGAGACATATACACGAAATCTCTAACCTGTTATTCATTCTTCCAATGGCCTAGTCTAGGCATGTGCCTCTGCAAGTCTCCTCATCAATTAACCTGGTGACAATCTAATAGCAGTATAGCAGAACTGCTGTTTCCTGCTATCCACTACCTTTGTAAGAATGTCTGCCAGATTCTTTGTGCTAAGAATCTTAGAAAGCTTCAACCATTTCTTCTCGACCGTCATTCTAATAAAATGATACCTCATTTGAATGTGCCGAGTTCTAGAGTGATATGCCAAGTTTTTCACCAAGAAAACTGCACTTTGACTGTACACCACAACTTACCTATGGGTTGCTCTCTGCCCAACTATTTCATAAGCTCTAAAATTCACAACATATCTTTCGTTACTTCTGTAAGTGTCATATACTCTGACTCCATGGTTGACCGTGCTTAAACCTTTTGTAACTGCAAAGTCCAACTGACAGTTGTTCTTCCAACTATAAATACATACCCTGTAGTACTTCTGCAACCGTCACGATCGCCCAAAAAATCTGCATCCACATAACCATGTATATGAAAGGAATCTCTCCCAAAACAAAGAGAAAAATCTGAAGTACCTGCTAGATATCTAAGAATCCACTTTACTGCAACCCAGTGTTGTTTACCTGGATTCTTCATGTAACGGCTGACAACTTCCACTGCTTGTGTGATGTCTAGTCTTGTAGACACCATCGCATACATCAAACTCCTAACAGCTAAGTCATAAGGAATATCAGCCATTTCCTCCATCTCTGTCTCCATTTTAGGACACAAGTCCATCGATAACTTGAAGTGAGCAGCTAATGGACAAGTGACTGACCTCGTGCCATCCATATTGAATCTCTTCTACACCTTATTCACATAGTCCGCTTGAGATAACCAAAGCTTCTTACTTTTCCTATCTCTACTAATCTTCATACCGATGATTTGCTTTGCTTCACCCAAGTCCTTCATAGAAAACTCTGAAGATAGCATCTTCTTCACTTCATTGATCTTCTTCATACATGAATATGCTAACAACATGTCGTCCACATACAAAGCCAATATAACTATATCATTGTCCTCATATCTACGATCATACACACAATGATCGGTTTTGCATCTATCAAAATAGTTTCCTCTCTTAAAGCAATCAAACTTCAAGTACCATTGTCGTGGTGCTTGTTTTAGTCCATAAAGACTTCTTTAGTCCACACACCATGCCTTCTTTCTCTTTAGCTTCAAAACCTGTGGGTTGTTTCATGTACAACTCTTCTTCGACATCACCATGGAGAAATGCTGTTTTCACATCCAACTGCTCTAAGAGTAAGTCTTCAACTATCACAATACTAAGCAGAATCTTGATTAAAGACATCTTCACAACTGGTGCAAAGATCTCACTGTAACCAACACCTTCTCTATGAGAGAATCCTTCTACAACAAGTCTCGCCTTGTACCCTTTTTACTGCCATCTGCCTCATCCTTAACTCAAAAAATTCATTTGTTCATAAGAGCCCGTTTCCCTACAGGTAACTTGGTCAACTCCCAAGTTTGGTTCTGTTCCAAGGAGTTCATCTCGTCCCTCATGGTTAACTCCCACTGAATTCAAGCTTCATCCTTCAAAGCCTCCTCATAAGTCTCTGGCTCTCCTGAATCCGTGTACAGAACATGCTCGTGAACAATACTAGCTGATGATTAAATATCTTGGTTGGCCTTCTTTCTTGTGTCCATCTCCTCAATGTGAGTATCAGTTCACCGACCGGTTCATGTTCCCCAAACTACTCTAGCTGTACCTATTCGTCTTGGATAACCTGCTCATTCCCAATAGGCTCACCATGAGCCTTCTGTGCTGCCTATGGTACCTGTACTTGTTGCTGCACTATAGGGCCCCCACCACTAGGACCACCTTCAGAATCTGAATATGAATATGAGTCTGAACCACAATCTGACTCTGAACAGTTGTGTTGTCTTGTCCTGCGTGTCTGTCCTTATACAAGATCTCTTCAATGAACAATATATTCCTGCTGTGAATGACCTTTTTATCCACAAAGTCCCAAAGTTTGTAACCTAATTGATCACCAGCGTAGCCAATGAATACACACTTTCTGAATTTAGAATCCAGTTTCTTCCTTTCTTCCATGTCAATTAGTGAATATGCAATACAACCAAAAACTTCCAAATGCGAATAACTGACAGTTTTAATGGCCCCATCAAGGGCACTAAATGGGCAACGGTCTACTGTAGTAGCCCAAAGATGGACCAGAAGACCCGCATGAAGTCTTATGCATCTTGCCCTTTCGAGTATTGTGCGGTTCATTCTTTCTGCTACACCATTCTCCTGTGGAGTCTTAATTAGGAACAGTCCTGATTTCTTTGATACCTTCCTTTGCCAGATAGTCATCAAACTCTTTACTTGTGCTCCATTGTCGGACTTCATTGATTTCACTTTGCAACCCGTCTCATTCTCAACTCTGGCCTTCCAAGCTTTGATTGCATCAAACACCTTTGATTTCTCGCGAATTGCATGAACCTAAACTTCCTTGTAGCATCATCAATGAATGTAACGAAGTATCTCTTACCACCATAAGAGAATTCTTGAGCTGGACCCCACACATCTGTATGTACCAACTCTAGCTTCCTAAGCTTCTTCTCATGCCCACTCAACTGAAATCTAACTATCTTCTGTTTGCCTATCACACAGTTCTCACAGAAATCCATCTCAACCTTCTTAAGCCTCGACAAAAAATCTTTAGAACAAAGATGTTTGACACCCTTTTCAACAAGGTGCCCCAGCCTGACATGCCATAGAACTGAAGATGAACTACCTGCTAATGTTGTAGCAATGATATCACCAGAATCACCTCCTCTGAGTAAGTACAATGTGTCACCATGCTTTTCTTTTGCCACCAACATGATACCTGTAGTCACCTTCTATTCTCCATGCCCAAAAGTTGTTGTGAATCCTTCTTTATCTAGTTTGCTAGTTAAGATTAAGTTTTTCCTTCAAACTTGAATATGTCTTGTGTCATTCAAGACCAATTGCCTACCATTGTGAGCCTTCACTCTCACTGTGTCTCTATTTACAACTGGATATATTTGCCCATTGCAAACTGAAACTGTACCAAAATCACTTGTCCTGTAATCCTCAAAAATATCCCTTATGGGTATACAATGATAAGAAGCACCTAAGTCTATATACCAATCATCTTGCATAATATTAAATCCAGCAGATAAACACAATTCATCTAGATGGGGTTCAATACTTACTACATTGGCTACCTGTGACCCTGTTTGTGCTTTCTTATACTCCTCATATTGGTATCTCCTGTGTCCCAACTTCTTGCAGTACCAACACTCACCTTTGCGATGTCCGGTTCTTGACTTGGACCTGTGATTCCTGCTTTGCGACCTTCCTCTATTGTTACTTCTACTACGGTTATTAATTAGCAGCACGGCATTGCTACGATATGACACCGAAGGCTCTCCATATCTCTTCCTTCTTGCATCCTCATTCATGATGCTGCTTATAACATCCTTTAGAGTTGTCGTATCAGTCATGGTGCTTGTAACTGTCTGCTCTACTGTGTCGTAACTATCGGAAAGACTGGATAACAACAACAACGATTGTGCCCTTTTCTCAAACTTTAAACCCAACGATTCCATCTGATTGTAAACCATACAGAAATTTTTGATGTGCTCTGAAACCGAACCCCTTTCCGACAACTTCAAGTTGATCAACTTCTTTAGGTGTAGGATCCGGTTCACTGCATTCAGTTTCTCAAACATATCTGTCAAGATCTCCATTGCCTCCTTCGCGGTCTTTGTCTTCTCAATGTGAAATATCGACTTCCTACTCAGCAACAACTAAATCCGTCCACGTGCTTTCTGATCCAATCTATTCCAAGCCGCCAATGTAACCGGATTAACCTCCGCTCCTTCTGGCTTCAAACCAAACAATGGATCATTTAGATTCTTTTGTCGGAGATACACAATCATTTGGATCTTCCACATTGTGAAATCTGTTCCATCGAACTCCTTGACTCTACTCTTGTCCCCCCATCTCAATCAACACTACCAACCTAGTGCTCTGATACCACTTTGTTGAGTTTTAATTGCGAAATAAATCACCAACGAGATGCAAGAACAATAAAATCAAAAGCAACACACAAGAACACACGAGATTTTTTCGAGGTTCACCCAATGCAATGGCTACTTCCCCGCGCAGAGACACTCCTGTGATTCCACTAGAAATATGAAGAACAAATTTATAAATCTCTTAAGAACTCACCACCAAGGTATATGATTTCTCTCTCTCTCTGACGACTGACATATCTTTCTTTTCTTTTCACCTTCCTTCACCAAAACCCTAAAATCGTATACAATACAATATATATAGGTTTACACAACTTCTAATCTCAGCCGTTCATCAATCAGCGTCGCGACGGTCGACCGGTTCATGCCTTCGACTGTACAGGGTCTAACAGAGAGTGGGTCGGTCGACTATGCGGTTGACCGGTCATTTCTTCAAGTGTACAAGGTTGCAATAGAGAGCGAGACGGTTGACTGCGCGGTTGACCGTACTATTGCCTATACGTATGCGGCAACTGTACAAGTGTGGTCGACCGCAACTTACCGGCTGCTGCTGGCTGCTCTGAACTGCTTGCTCCATCTTCGACTCTCCTTCTCATCTATCTTCTTCAACCCATTATCGTGTATTTGGATCACAAACCCCAACAAGAAAAACATAGAGGGGGGTGGATGATAGAATATAATTAATAAGGACTAATCTACCGCATCTCGAGAGAAGATGGCCAACCCAAACGTTAAGTCAAGGGCGGATATGGGCCCAAGCAGCCCAAGCAACTGATTTGGGTCCCAAATTTTATAGGGCCCCATATTTTTTAAGTATTTACAATGTTAAAAAGTAAAAAATAATATTTTTTTTAGATATAATTACATTATATTAACAATTGTCTTAATAGCTCAATTGGTTAGAGTGTTGTACTAATAATGTGAAGGTTGCAGGTTCAAAACTTGTATGAGCCAATTAATTTTTCAATCATTTTTATTTTTAAAACTAATTATTTTCACATAGTCTTACATGTCATTTTACGAATTTAATATTATTTTTCAATTAGCCTATGTATGTCACTCTTATGATACTTTTTTAATGTTCTATGGTATATAATATTTACCTGTTTATGATAAATTTCTAACCAAATCTTCAAGTGCATGTGGTTATTCTTCAGTTTAAACTTCTAACTAGTATTCTCATATATATATATATATATATATATCATCATTTTATTCTAATCGTGTTCTCTAATATATCATTTTATTCTAATCGTGTTCTCTAATATATCATATTTACCTCTTTGAGATAACATATTTCGTTTTTGTTATTAGAGTTTGTCCGAGATTCTTTTGGCCACGAGACATTTCATATAAAAAGCGTACGTTATAAATTAAATTTTTTTGGAAGCATATATATAAATTTGTTTTCATTTAAATAGTTTGTTCTCCAATGCTTCAAGTTTGTTTGCATTTAAATAATTGTCATTCTTATTTTGTAAACTTGCAAAAGGTCTCATTTGAAAATTTGCTTAGGGCCCCCTGAAACTCAGATACGTCCATGCGTTAGGTCTTGATTCGACCTTCTCGATCATCAGAATTCAATCAATTTTATGAAGTTTTCCCAATCGTGAAGGAATTTCAAGATAAGAAATAGAAAAAGACACAGAAACGCAGTTAAAAAGTGGGCAATCTCAACTTGAAGATTATCGGAACCACCGAACCAAGTGACAGAAGTTTTGTGGAAGTTAATTGACAGCCGAGAGGCTTCTTCGAAGATATACAGAAGATGTTTTGTGGAAGTTGTCTATGTGCATGCACTGTACAATATAGTTATTTGCTAAACAAATACAACTAGGACTTAATTTTCATTATACTCTTTTGATAGGCAGCATAGGCTATATATGATGGTTGGCTTGTGTCATCTTTTAATTGTTAAATAGTCACTTGTCAAGCTTAATTAACAGCTACCATTAGGAAAGTTTGAGGGAAAAACAACAGAGTTAAAAGTTGACTGTTACTAATTAACTTGATAAAGAGAATACAAATTAACTTGAGAAAGCTGAGTATTATTATTTTTTTAAATATTATGTGTTTCTAAAAATAAAAGAAATAAACAAATAAAGTGTTGGCGTATAACATTAAATAGATTATGATTCTAACACTGTTAGTTCTATACACTTCATATATATACATATACAATATTTCCCACAATTCTGACATAAATGAAATTTGCATTTCCATATCCAACCAAATGATGGTTATTGAATCAGATCAACAAAAAGTGAATTTTTTATCACCCATTTTCATAACTAACCTAAATTCATGATTAGTAATTATAAGCATGGATGTCCACAATGGTCATAGGATTGATAGCTATATATGAAATTATATTTATTCAATGAAGGAGAAGCTTTGTTGTGTATATTACAATTTATAATGAGCCAATATTTTGGTCTACTTTGGCCGGATAGGTGATGGCAATCTCCCAATTTGTTAATCAAAGTCAGATGTGTTTGCTTATGTCATCCAATCTCCGCATCGGTTAGTAGCTTGTGCCTTTCATTTTATTATGTAATTGATTTCATTCACATCTTTATGTTTAAATGATTGGAAACGACTCATGTTTGATAGTTGGCATTTTTTGTTCTGTCATTACTATTAGGACATATAAACTGTGTACTTTCTGTTTTGTAAATCTTAATTGCAAAAAGGAAATCATCTATAGTTCTTTTTTTCCCTACTACAGTTAAGACATGCATTTTTTTGCTTACATTTTCCTTTTGGATGAATCTGAAGAGGAAGAAAAAAAACTTGAGTTTTATTCACTTTTGCTTTTAGCATATTTTTCTTCATAATGCAAATTATTGTAAAATTAGATGATTCGACTTAAACCTTTATATATATTTTGAAGAGTGGCTGTCGAAAGAAAGAGAATAGGTCAACTGGAAATTTTATTAATTATAAATCAAGTTAATTTTTAAATTATAAATCAAGTTTACTGAAAGGAACTTGTTGAGTTTGTATGGAAAAATTCCAGTATTGGATTCAACCATAGGACCACCTAGGACTAATTAACAACATGCATGGCATATCATCACCTTGCACATATAATATTGCTTCTAAAGAGTTGACAAAAAATCTTTTATGAAAAACTTAAGATGATTCAAATAATTATTCACAGTTATTAATTGGACCATTCGCATGAATATAGTATAGTTTTGGTAGGCAAGGAAACAGGATTTTTGGGAATATACCAACAATATATAACACTACGAAAAAACTTGGTTCTTCTTACTATCATGACTGCTAGTACAGTCTAATTGATACTTCCTTGACACTTCCTACCAAATCACTGAACTTGGTTTTTGTACAGCTGAAAATACAACTGCAATGAGAATCCACGACATATTATAAACGTAGTATCCGAAAAACTGAGGCTAATAGGTCATTACATGCAGGTGAGCGGTGAGGAATCTACAATCATACATTTTGACACAGATTACAATCCAGCAAGAAGTAATTTTTACAAGAAAACAATTGGCCCACGAAGAGGCAAAAATCGACTGACAAATTATGGAGATTCATGGGCTGATCTTCAAATTTGGACAGATTGCACATTAGAATTAAACCTACCTGATTTGTTTAAACAGGGCCTTTGATTAGTTCAGATCTTAACCAGGTCCTTTTGCCTCCCACATAGACTTGGCAGATGATCGCCTGGTCGGTTAGGTTTGGGTCTCGTGGTTCGTGGGTCCAATGAGTCTTTTCTGTCAGATGGTTGTGATGATGGGGGAAAAGAAACGGCTTTGTCAAGAGTTTTTGACAAAACACGCTTTAAAGTCGTGAGTTTTGAAATAGGCTTTAAAGTCATCAGTTTTGAGATAGAGTTTAAAGTCTTCAGTTTTGAGATTAATGAATAGAACCAAGGCAGTTTTTTTTTGTGAAGTTGGTTCTTTTTTTAAAGTCATCTATGCTATAAATACAAGTCATCCTAAAGAGTTGAAGACCATTGAAAACCAAGTGCTACTACTCCAAACAAGAGAGATTGTTGGTGACTGTTTTCTTTGTGAGAGAGATAGTTTATCCCTCATTTGTAATCTTCTCTGTTCATAGTGGAGCAGCCAGTTTTGTCTATTTTTGTTTTCTTTGTGATAGAATATTCCGCAGCGTGTGCATTAGCTTTTTCGGCAGAGTGTGTACACAACAATTGGTATCAGAGCTTTTGGTGGAGATCTTGATTTGAGACAGAAATGGCTGGAGACGAGGCTGGCACTTCGAGCGCTAAAGCGGCTCCAGTAGTGACCGTCCATAGCACAAAGATCGATGTTGCAAAATTCGATGGTGTAATCAACTTTGGCATGTGGATGTGCGAGATGAGGGATGCTCTTAACGCACAGAATCTGGAGGAAACTCTGGAATCAGAGGAATCTCCAAAAGAAGTCGAAGAATCTGATTGGAAGAAGATGAATCGTTCTGCATGCGGTGTCATTCAGTCTTGTCTGACACAAGACATCAAGTACCTTGTCATGAATGAGATATCGGCGAAGAAGTTATGGGACACGCTGGGAACCAAGTACCCTACCAAGACTGCAGAGAGTCGTCTTCATCTGAAGCGGAGGCTTTATGCATT
The DNA here is from genome assembly GCA_017893485.1 of Hemerocallis citrina. NCBI lineage: Eukaryota > Viridiplantae > Streptophyta > Magnoliopsida > Asparagales > Asphodelaceae > Hemerocallis > Hemerocallis citrina. Next base: position 149,274,874 of record CM030366.1, read on the forward strand.
CCGCATGAGGAGGGGTGCTTCTATCGAGTACGAGATCTGGTGTGATTCCTTCATCACTGGAAAAGCATCAGTCCAATACGAAGAAGTGACCACGGCATTGATAGTCGCGACCATAGAAGGAGAGATCGAAGTTTCTCCACCGAAGACTCAACCTCAGACATATTGGTAGCAAGAGGAAGATCACAGAGCCAGAGTAAATCCGGCAATAGAGGGAAGTCCCGTTCAAAATCAAGAGGCCATTACCATGTAGCAAAAGACGAGTGCGCATTCTGTCGTGAGAAGGGGCACTGGAAGAAAGATTGTAAGAAGCTGAAACAGAAGTCTAACGAGCAGAAGCCTTCCAAAGCCAGCATTGCAGAGACAGAAGAAATTACGGATTCAGATTTTTCTCTTTCTATTTCATCAACGGTATGTTATTCTAACTCATCGGAGTGGATTTTGGATACGGGTGCTACTTATCATATCTGTCCCGAAAGAGATTGGTTTGCTAGTTTTGAGGAGCTAGATACTGGTGTGGTATTGATGGGTAATGACCATGCATGCCGCACACTTGGGATTGGTACCATTCATATAAAGATGTTTGATGGAATCGTTAGAGAGCTTAAAGACGTTCGTTATGTTCCCACATTGAAGAAGAACTTGATCACAGTCGGCTCTTTGGAATCCAAGGGTTTTAGAGTTGTCATTGAGGATGGAGTACTTAAGGTACTCAGTGGTGCAATGGTTATCATGAAGGGCTTACGATAGAGAAACTTATACTACTGGAAAGGTAGTACTGTTTCAGAAGATGCTGCAGTTACTTCAGCTTCAGCAGATGATACAACGAGGTTATGGCATATGCGACTGTGACACACTGGTGAGAAGGCCTTATATTCTCTTGTTAAACAGGGTCTTCTCAAAGGTGCATCAGCCCGCAAATTAGACTTTTGTGAACATTGTGTTTTGGGCAAGCAGACAAGAGTCCAATTTGGCACTGCTATTCACTGTACAAAGGGGATTCTTGACTATGTTCACACAGATGTCTGGGGTCCTACTCATACAGCATCAAATGGAGGTAACCGTTATTTTGTGTCTTTTATTGATGATTTTTCTAGACGTTTGTGGGTTTGCCCTATGAAAGGGAAAGATGCAGTTCTAGAGATATTTTTGAAGTGGAAAAAGGTGATAAAGACACAAACCGGTAGAAAAATGAAAACGCTTCGTTCTGATAATGGAGGTGTAACACCCCGTAGTTTTCAAAAATATATAATATATATATAAATATATATATGTTGATATATATTTTAAAAAGGTGGTTGTTTGTTAAGTTTATATGCATGTTTGGCATATTGCATATTGGTAAAAATGTCTTGAAAATGATATGATTGGGGACCCATGTCATTTGTGAAACAGCACAAAATAAAGGTTGTGGCTGTTTGCAATTGGGAGTGACGTCATACAAGGTTGACGTGGGCACTTCAATGGTGGGGGCCCACTTGCATATGTTGTTGTGTATTTCGGAATTGAAAATAGAGGTAAGGTATGAGGGATTTGATCCCATATCGGGAATTAATACAAAAAATATATAATATAAATACTAAAAGCCTATGATCAAGAGTCACCTAATCGGTCAACCAACTTTTGAGAGGCAGCCTGTGGTGGGCAGTTGTACTACATAGTATCTAATTTGTCTTATAAATTGTATAAATTGTCTGAGCTAAGGGCAGGGACGTTACAAATGGTATCAGAGCAGACTTTCGATACCGAGTGTGGGTAAGAGTGGGCAAGATGTATGCCTGAGATGGAGCTAGCAGATGTACGAGTATGCCTGAGAGGGAGCGGGGTTGCTCCCCCTAAAAAGGAGATCTTGCACTAGATTGTGCATACCCGTACTCAGCGAGGATGCTAATTTCTGAAGGGGGTGCATGCGAGGACGCTAATTTCTGAAGGGGGGTGTGTGTAACACCCCGTAGTTTTCAAAAATATATAATATATATAAATATATATATATGTTGATATATATTAAAAAAAGGTGGCCGTTTGTTAAGTTTATATGCATGTATGGCATATTGGTAAAAATGTCTTGAAAAATGATATGATTTGGGGGCCCACGTCATTTGTGAAACAGCACAAAATAAAGGTTGTGGTTGTTTGCAATTGGGAGTGACGTCATACAAGGTTGACGTGGCACTTCAATGGTCGGGGCCCACTTGCATATGTTGCTATGTATTTCGGAATTGAAAACAAAGGTAAGGTATGGGGGATTTGATCCCATATCGGGAATTAATACAAAAAATATATAATATAAATACTAAAATCCTATGATCAAAAGTCACCTAATCGATTAACCAACTTTTGAGAGGCAGCCTGTGGTGGGCAGTTGTACTACATAGTATCTAATGTGTCTTATAAATTGTATAAATTGTCTGATCTAGGGGCAGGGGCGTTACAGGAGGAGAGTACAAAAGTGATCCGTTCTTGCAAGTATGTCGGGATGAGGGCATAGAATGCCACTTCACAGTGAGAGAGACACCACAGTAGAATGGGGTGGCTGAACGCATGAACCATGCATTACTGGAGAAGGTACGGTGTATGTTGTCTAATTCTGGATTAGGCAAATCATTTTGGGCTGAGGTTGTTACATATGCAAGCCACCTTATCAACAGGTTACCGTCAGCTACGATTGGAGGTAAAACTCCATTAGAAGCATGGTCTGGTGAAGCTGCAAAAAATTATGATGTTCTACGTGTGTTTGGTTGTCCGGCCTACTACCATGTCAAGGGTAGTAAGTTGGATCCGCGAGTAAGGAGAGCTGTGTTCATCAGGTTCCAATCTGGAGTTAAAGGTTACAAATTATGGGATCTAGAAGACAGAAAGAGTATCATTGGCAAAGATGTCATATTCGATGAGACTTCCATGGTGAAGTCTATGAGTTTTGAGCAGGTGAAGACTACCAAGACCAAAGACAGTTCACAGCAGGTGGAAACCAATGCAACTCCATAGAGTCCAAAGAGATTTGGGGGCCTACGTCATTTGTGAAACAGCACAAAGTAAAGGTTGTGGTTGTTTGCAATTGGGAGTGACGTCGTACAAGGTTGACGTGGCACTTCAATGGTCGGGGCCCACTTGCATATGTTGCTATGTATTTCGGAATTGAAAACAGAGGTAAGGTATGAGGGATTTGATCCCATATCGGGAATTAATACAAAAAATATATAATATAAATACTAAAAGCCTATGATCAAGAGTCACCTAATCGATTAACCAACTTTTGAGAGGCAGCCTGTGGTGGGCAGTTGTACTACATAGTATCTAATGTGTCTTATAAATTGTATAAATTGTCTGAGCTAGGGGCAGGGGCATTACAGGAGGAGAGTACAAAAGTGATCCGTTCTTGCAAGTATGTCGGGATGAGGACATAGAATGCCACTTCACAGTAAGAGAGACACCACAGTAGAATGGGGTGGCTAAACGCATGAACCGTACATTACTGGAGAAGGTATGGTGTATGTTGTCTAATTCTGGATTAGGCAAATTATTTTGGGCTGAGGTTGTTACATATGCAAGCCACCTTATCAACAGGTTACCGTCAGCTACGATTGGAGGTAAAACTCCATTAGAAGCATGGTCTGGTGAAGCTGCAAAAAATTATGATGTTCTACGTGTGTTTGGTTGTCCGGCCTACTACCATGTCAAGGGTAGTAAGTTGGATCCGCGAGTAAGGAGAGCTGTGTTCATCGGGTTCCAATCTGGAGTTAAAGGTTACAAATTATGGGATCTAGAAGACAGAAAGAGTATCATTGGCAGAGATGTCATATTCGATGAGACTTCCATGGTGAAGTCTATGAGTTTTGAGCAGATGAAGACTACCAAGACCAAAGACAGTTCACAGTAGGTGGAGACTAATGCAACTCCACAGAGTCAAAAGAGCACTGTATTCATTCGGCTGCCATCTTTTAACGTGACACCAGAAGATGACGAGCAACATGATGATTCTTCAGCAGAGACAAATGCAGATACAGGTGAAGAAGAAGAAGAAAGAGACGATAGTGGGACATCAGTTTCCAGAACCCGCAGTAATAAGATTCCATTTGAGGAGTCTATTGCACTTAGAAGTTCCAAGAGAACAGTCGGTAGGCGTGAAAGGCTTATCGAGATGATGATTGCTTATGCACTTCCTATCACCGCAGACGAGGTTCCTTCCACATATCGGGAAGCTGTACAAAGTCCTGAGTCAGAATTCTGGGAGCGAGCAATGGGAGAAGAAATGCAGTCTCTTCATAAGAACAAGACCTGGGAACTGTCTAAGCTACCCCGGGGAAAGAAGGCGATAGGTTCCAAGTGGGTCTATGCAATAAAGGAAGGATCCGCAGGAGAAGACGTCCGCTACAAGGCAAGATTGGTAGCCAAAGGCTACGCTCAGAGAGAAGGTGTTGATTATGATGAGGTATTTTCTCCAGTTGTGAAACACTCTTCTATTCGTATTCTTTTAGCTTTAGTAGTGCAATTTGATCTGGAGCTAGCTCAACTTGATGTGAAGACCGCCTTTCTTCATGGCGATTGTTGTCGCTGAACCTGGTGTGGGGGCAATAGATAGAATTTGTGGATTCTTAAGAAAACGAACAAGGAAAACCTATTGACATGTTGACCTGTTGATCTTCACCAACGTGTTGACTTGGTTTCTTGCTGCTGCTGCGAATCTGCAAAAAAGTGCGAAACATCGGGATGGATCCCGGCGACGCACCCTCCGACGCTCATGTCAGTAATCAGAAAGATTATGAAAGAGATTTTATTGGCAAAAGATTGATTACCTTCTTATGGTGGGGGGAAAGGGGTTTTTATAGGCACCTTAGGGATCTGTTTCAAGATAAGAACAAATCTCTACTTTCCGGTGTGGATGGATAGAAGTGGTTAAAACCACCTCTTAGGGATAATTATGAATCTAAATTCTTCTTTATCCTTCTGAACTGGTTTGTAACGGGTTGGTACCCGTACCCAGTAGGACAGATCTGTTTATGGTTTATTGGGCTTTGCAGAAAGACCCAGTTTTCATTTCAGACCCATTTGTAGGTGAAATTACCGTTTTACCCCTGAGCTTTAAGATTCATGTCCGATTTGAACGGTCTCGATTTAATTTCATTTCCAACCATATCACGAGCCCCCCACTCCTGAAGACTGAGTTTAACAGCCTTTGAGGAGTAGTTTGTTGTTCTAATGGCGTACGGAATTTTATCGGAGTTCTCGGGGGAGTTGGATCTAGCTCGGGGTGTAACGGTATCAATCTGAGCTTGTAAAATGCCCAAAATTATTCTCAGATTTTTCTGGATTTTTTATGAATTTTCCAGATTTTTCTGAATTTTTTTCAATTTTAAATTATTTTTTTTTGAATTTTTATTTAATTTTTGAATTAAATAATTAATTATCGAAATTTTTAATTAATTATTCTAATTTAATAATTATTATTTTCAGAATTTAAAATTATTTTCCGAATTAATAATTATTTTTTGAATTTTTTAATTAATTTTTTCGATTTTTAATTAATTTTTGGATTTTTTAAATAATTAATTCAATTTAATAAATAAATAAATACCTAGACACGTGGCACGTTTTTGTACGTTGATCATGATCAGATCAGCGCGCATCGGGAGGAGCCCTTTTTTCCTCGTTTAAGGGTCGGTGGCAAATGAGGTCGACACCAGTTGACTTCGTCAACTCCCGAACCCAAATTTTTTTTTTCGAGCCTCTGCTCTCTCTTCTTTCTCTGTTTCTTTTCCTTCCCGTCCTCAGCTCTTTCTTTTTCTTCTTCATCTCCTTCTTGCCCTTTATCCCTCGTCTCCTTCTCTGACACAATCTCCGAGCAGAGCCAGGTGAAGAGACAGAGCTTCGGCGAAGCTTCGACGAGGAAGCTTGAGGTGGAGGAGAGCTCGCTTGGAGATGGCAAGGAGACAGATCTTCAGCGAAGCTTCAATGAGGAAGCTCGAGATGGAGGAGATACCGAAATGCTTGGAGACGGTGGGGAGATTCGAGGCTCACTGGGGAGAGCTTCGACGAGGTGCTGCGGTCGAGCTCGACGAGGGGAGCTCGAAGGATAGGAGCTCGGTTTGAGAGCTCGAGCTTGGCAGTCGGTTGGCGAGCTTTTGACGAAGAGGAGCTCGACGGTTGAGTTCGGTAGTGAAGAGGTGGCGAACCCATGGCAATGAAGGAGAGCTCGAAGATGAGGAGCTCGAGGTGGGTTCGGAGCTTGTGAGCTCAGTGAAGGAAGGAGTTCGGAGCTTGTGAAGAGGTGGCGAACCCATGGCGGTGAAGGAGAGCTCGAAGAGGGGGAGCTCGAGGTGGGTTCGGAGCTTGTGAGCTCGGTGACAAAGGGAGTTCAGGTTTTTTGGAGCTCGGGGAAGAAGACGTAGAGCTCGACGAGGAGAGTAGGAGTTCAGAGCTCCTCATTGGAGCTCGCAGCGGAGGTGAGCTTCGGAGTTGGCGGAGCTCGACCATGGAGGTGGGTTCGAGCTCGGCGTGGGCTTCGTATTTTGGGCGCAGAAGAAGCTCGGCGAAGGTTGACGAAGTAGGGAGCTTGATGGAGCTCTTCAATGTTGGGGAGATCGATGAAAGGGGGTTGAGTTTTGTTTTGTATTTGGCGGAGCTCGAGGAGGTTGGTGCTCGCATCGTGGAGCTGGAGCGTTGAGCTCTTCGACGGCTGGCAAGGATCGAGCACAAGCTCGGTTGCGGAGTCATGGTGATGGAGCTATGTAACAGAGTTGGAGGTGAGTTCGTGAAGGTGACTGGGAGTTCAGAGCTTTGGTGAAGGGGGTTTGGCGATGCTGAAGCTCGGCGAGAACGGGGTTGAGGTTGACGTTGGAGGCTTCGAGCTTTGGAAGATCGAGCTTTGGAAGATAGCGAGCTTGGGACGAAGCCAGAGTTTTGAAGAGGAAGAAGAAGCCTGTGTTGGGTTTTTGGCGCCAAAGCATAGGGGAGAAGAAGTGGTATGGGGTTCGGGTTTGGGTCCCTAACATGTCCGAACCCGACCCTTCGACTCCCTCTTTTTCTTTTATTGAATCTGAGCCGCAAATCACGTTTGAGCATGAATTTTGAGGCAAAATTTTTGTCTCATTTCAGCTCCGGTGGCAAGTGACCTCGGGAACGAGTGGCGGTCAACGGTTGACCGCTGACCTTTTCCTTTTTGCTTTAATCACAACCGTTGATCTTAATCGAACACGAATTTTGAGACGGAGCTTTTCTCTCATTTCAGCTCTGGTGGCAAGTGACCTCGGGGACGAGTGGCGGTCAACGGTTGACCATTGACTCAGTCAACGTTGACTGTTGACTTTTTCCTTTTTGCTTTAATCACAACCATTGATCTTGATCGAACATGAATTTTGAGGCGGAGCTTTTCTCTTATTTTAGCTCCAGTGGCAAGTGACTTCGGAGCGTGTTGTCGAAGTCCAAGAAAGCGACGCGTGGCAAGCTTGACCGTTGACTGTTGACCAGTCAACACAATTTCTTACGTTTTGACGTCAGTGGCAAGCGACTTCGGAGAGCTTGCTGAGGTCTAGGAGAGCACCACGTGGCAGGTGGGTCCCTAGTTTTTCTCATGTTTTGATGTCGGTGTCAAGCGACTTCGAAGAGCTTGCCGAGGTCTAGGAGAGCGCCATGTGAAAGGTGGGTCCCTGGTTGTTCTCGCGTTTTGACGTCGGTGGCAAGAGTGCTCAGCGCATGTGTATTGTAACCGACATTCCCGGTGCTATGGAGGTCGGATTGGGGCATGTGACCCTTTGTTTCGAAGCTAACTCGGAGGTCTACAAGTTCTCTTCAGAAATAAGTTGAAGAATCATCATTCTTCATGGTCAAAATAGTCCTGCAACATCTTTGTCTTCGTGAAGTTGAAGAGAGCTTTGTATGACTCTTGAGAAGATCCGATCTTGGAGGCGAGTCTAAGGAGCGTCTCTAGATGAGTTAGGCTCCGAAGTCTCTTGGAAGAAGGTCGCTCGGTTAGGCGAGGGCTCTAGGAGAGAGCCGTTTGGGAGGCGAGTTTGAGGAGCAACTCTAAAGGAGAGTTGTGCTCCGAACTCGTTGAGAAGAGGTCCGCTTTGGAGGCGAGCGGAGCGAAGAGCTTGGCTCTAAGAGAGAGCCGTTTGGAAGGCGAGTGTGAGGAGGAACTCTAGGGAAGATTTGTGTTCCGAACTTGTTGAGAGGAGGTCTGCTTTGGAGGCGAGCGGAGTGAAGAGCTTGGCTCTAGGAGAAAGTCATTTGGGAGACAAGTTTGAGGAGCAACTCTAGAGAAGAGTCGTGCTCCGAACTCGTTAAGAAGATGTCCGCTCTGGGACTGAGCGGAGTAAAAAGCTTGGCTCTAGGAGAGAGCCGTTGGGGAGACAAGTGTGAGGAGCAACTCTAGGGGAGAGTTTTAGCTCTGAACATGCTGAGAAGAGGTTCAACATTTTTGGGAGCAATTCTGAATGGTGAGCTGTCCCGCACTTGCTTGTTTGCAAGCGGCTAAGGCAACGTCGAACCAAGTATTAGACCCCAAACTTGTTGTTAAGAGAGTTAACGAGTTGTAGTTACAATTCTAAATGGTGAGCTGCCAAGCACTTGCTCGTTTACAAGCAGCTAAGGCAACGTCGAACCAAGTGTTGGACTCTGAACTCATTTTTTGAGCTTAGTAAGCTGTAGGAGCAGCCTTGTAGGACAAGCTGGACTCCGAACTTACCATTTAGCGAGTCATGGAAGTGACTCGGAGAAGTCGAAATGAAGCAAGTGCAATAATAGAAAAAAGTTTAAGTTTTATTGAAACAAACTAAATGACCGCTCCGATGGGGCGAACCATTATTACATGCTATTAGCCGGGTTACAAGCATCGGCCTTATTGAAATCCGAAATCCTACTTCTGCGATAGGGTGAAGTCCTCTTGGGAGGAGTTGGTTTCTCCCCCCATTGGACCTCCTTGGATGAGGTGGAGGACGGCCCCAGGTTCGAAATCTTGGAACTCGGCGGACCTCTCTGTTCGCTTGTAGGCTCCTTGGGGAGGAAGGTCGGCCCCATCTCTGCGGACGAACTTGTCCAGGTGTCCCCGCTATATGAGTTCTTCAATCTCTTGTTTGAGAGCCCGACAATCATCCATGTTGTGGTCGTGCTCCCTATGAAAGCGGCACCACTTATCCCTGTTTCTTTTCTTGCCAGGTGTATTCATTCTAGGAGGAGCATGGAGTAGCCCTTCTTTGTCCACCTCCATAAGAACTGCTGATATACTAGCATTGAGGGGGGTGAACTTCTCAAAACGAGGAGCTGGGCGGTGTTGACCATTGTCGTCCCTCTGGTGTTTCTGTCACCCTTCTTCACTCGTATTCTTCCGTTTGTTTCTGGAAGATGATTGCTCGAGAGTGGGGGGGTTGAGAGCCTCTTCCACTCTGATGCACTTCTCACTCCTGAGCAGGAGTTCTAAGAAGTCCCGAGGAGGCTTCTTGGCAAGGGTGCCTTGAGGTCGGTGTTAGTGACGTTGTGCCCGAATGCCGCAGAGGCCACGGATTGGTTAAGGGAGGCAATAGACCGAGCTTCAGCGGTGAAGCGCCGAACGTAATCTCTTAGGTGTTCTCCCCTTCTTTGGTTAAGGGTCACCAAAGATATACTTGTTTTCTCGGCCCGACGGCTACTCACAAAATGAGTAAGGAAGAGCCCTTCGAACTGATCGAACGAAAAGATGGAGGCCGGAGTGAGTCGAGAGTACCATTCTCTCCCAGGCCCCTTCAGCGTGGCAGGAAAGGTCTTGCAAAGGAGCGCATCCGAAGCCTGGTGGATCATCATAAGAGTTTTAAAACTCTCGATATGGTCAGCGGGGTCCGAATCCCCATTGTATGACTCAAAGTTAGGGGGCTTAAAGTTTTGCAGGAATGGGGCTTCCATGATGGCTCGGGAGAATGGGGGCCTGCTCGGGTAGAAATTCCTCGCCCGTTGTTCCTCTTCTCTGTCAAGTCGGCCAAGGCACCTCTCCATCTCGTGGAGACAGCAGTAGACCGAGTCTTCCCTTCGGTCATATCCTACTGATCCCCTGGACTCTTTCCCATGCGAAAGGGGACTACGAGTGCAGTGGTGATGACTTGGGGCAGGTTAAGGACTAGGTGCTCGTTGCTCGTGGTTGGGAGTGGCATTGAGGGCCCGTAGAACGGCCTCTTGAAAATCTTGGAACTCCGCCCTTGTGACTGGTGCCTCTCCAGCTTGGCGGTCCCTATGTGTGGCTCGGCTTACTGGAGAATGACTTCTCCGCCAATGACGTTGAGGGGACTCTCTTCGCCTTCTCGGGGGAGGGGATCTTCTGGTCCTCGGTTTGCGGGGGGTTCGGACTCTTGAGACCCCTGGGTGCTCAGGTTGATGAACTCCCCCAAGGGCTCGCCATCCATTCAGGCGAGTTCGAAGGTTGACCCTCTTTTGGCGGTTGGCAATCACTTGACGGAGATCCTGCTCGGGAGGGCTTTGAGAGGCTATAGCGTCAATTGGAGGATTGGGAATCCCTACATGATCATGAGGAGGATGTTACTTCGGACGACTCTGACGAAAGCCCCCCTAGACAGCCCCCCAAGACCCTGGAGGGGCCTGTTGAGGAAGAACACCTTGAGCTGGAGGAGGAGGAGGTGGAGGAGGAGGAGTGGTTCTTCGGCTGGAGACTGCTGCCTTCCCTTTCTCTTTTGGATGCATGGCTTGAAACTAATCTTGCTGATGAAGTTAGATTGGATTGCTTTTTCTTTCCCACAGACGGCGCCAATCTGTTACCGCTGAATCTGGTGTAGGGGCAATAGATAGAATTTTTGGATTCTTGAGAAAACGAACAAGGAAAACCTATTGACCTGTTGACCTAGTTGACCTTCACCAACATGTTGATTTGGTTTCTTGCTGCTACTGCAAACCTGCAAAAAAGGACGAAACACCGGGATGGATCCCTCCGACGCACCCTCCGACGCTCTTGTCAGTAATCAGACAGATTATGAAAGAGCTTTTACTGGCAAAAGATTGATTACCTTCTTATGGTAGGGGGAGAGGGATTTTTATAGTCGCCTTAGGGATTCGTTTCGAGATAAAAACAAATCTCTACTTCCCGGTGTGGATGGATAGAAGTGGTTAAAACTACCTCTTAGGGATAATTATGAATCTGAATTCTTCTTTATCCTTCTGAACTGGTTTGTAACGGATTGGGACCCGTACCAAGTAGGACAAATCCGTTTATGGATTATTGGGCTTTGAAGAAAGACCAAGTTCCCATTTTAGACCTGTTTGTAGATAAAATTACTGTTTTACCCCTGAGCTTTAAGATTCGTATCCGATTTGAACGGTCTCGATTTAATCCCATTTTCAGCCATATCAGCGATCTTGATGAGGATATCTATATGACTCAGCCACCAGGGTTCAAAGTAGCTGGAAAAGAGAATTTGGTATGTAAACTGAACAAATCGCTCTATGGTTTGAAACAGTCTCTGCGACAGTGTTACAAGCAATTTGACAGGTTTATGTTAGGGCAAAAGTATACCAGAAGTCATTACGATCATTGTGTCTACTTCCTTAAGCTTAGAGATGGCTCTTTCATCTATTTGCTTTTGTATGTTGATGATATGCTCATTGCTTCTAAGAATGTATCTGAAATTGATAAGTTGAAGAAGCAGCTAGCAGCAGAATTCGAGATGAAAGACTTAGGTGAAGCAAAGAAGATTCTTGGGATGGAGATCCAGAGGGACAGAAGTCAAGCCTAAGTGTGGCTATCTCAGAAGACGTACTTACAGAAGGTGCTTCAGAAATTTGGCATTAGTAAAGACTCCAAGTCAGTAAGTACTCCTCTTACCTCACACTTCAAATTAAGTGCCTCGATGTCTCCAAAATCTGAAGATGAACGTGAGTACATGCCTCATGTTCCTTATGCGAGTGCTGTTGGAAGTTTAATGTATTCTATGGTGTGTACGAGGCCCGATATTTCACAGGCTGTGAGTTTGGTTAGCCGATACATGCACGATCCTGGTAAGGGTCATTGGCAAGCTGTGAAATGGATTTTGAGGTACATTCTTGGTACCATTAATATGGGATTGATGTTTGTGAAGAATGTCAGCTGTAAGTAGTTATGTGTTGGCTATGTTGATTCTGATTATGTTGGTGATTTGGATAAGCGTCGGTCCTCTACTGGATACGTGTTTACCTTAGCCGGTGGACCGGTGAGTTGGAGGTCTACTTTGCAGTCTACTATTGCACTCAGTAATATTGAAGCAGAATATATGGCGGTAACAGAGGTGATTAAAGAGGCCATTTGGCTCCAAGGCTTGTTAGCTGACTTGGGTATTTTGCAAGATGCTCTAGAGGTTTATTGTGATAGTATGAGTGCTATCTATTTGGCAAAAAACCAGGTCTATCTTGCACGCACGAAGCACATTGATGTCAGATATCATTTCATCAGAGAGATCCTTGAGGAGGGCGACATTCTACTGCAGAAGATCGACACCAAGGACAATCCTGCGGACATGCTTACAAAGGTTGTTCCGGGGGTTAAGTTCAGGCACTGCTTGGACTTAATCCACATTCTTCGACATTGATTGGCCTTGCGGGGCATTGGATGAACTATGAGGGCTTGATCATTTGATGTAGAGGTACGTAGGTAGCCTACATGGTGCAGCCTAGGTGTTGTATTCTTGCTAGTATGGTGATCAGCTCAGATTTGTTTCGCAAATCTTCACCGAGGTGGAGAATTGAAAAGAAATGGCTTTGTCATCAATTTTTGACAAAACACGCTTTAAAATCATCAGTTTTGAGATAGGCTTTAAAGTCATCAGTTTTGAGATAGAGTTTAAAGTTTTCAGTTTTGAGATTAATGAATAGGACCAAGGTAGTTTTTTTTTTGTGAAGTTGGTTTTTTTTTTAAGTCATCTATGCTATAAATACAAGCCATCCCAAAGAGTTGAAGACCATTGAAAACAAAGTGCTACTACTCCAAACAAGAGATATTGTTGGTGACTGTTTTCTTTGTGAGAGAGAGAGAAAGTTTATCCCTCATTTGTAATCTTCTCTGGTGATAGTGGAGCAGCCAGTTTTATCTATTTTTGTTTTCTTTGTGATAGAATATTCCGCTGCGTGTGCATTAGCTTTTTCGGAAGAGTGTGTGCACAACAATGGGAACCGTGCATCTTGATCTACATATCGGACGAGAAATTACATAGAATACGAGCAAATTTTCTTAGGAAGAGTAATCAAACTGCAGTGATAAAACATTAGGTGGTTTCTGAACGTTACCCATGAATCATATGTATCGGATTTTTTAAAGGCTGAACGTAAAACTGTATATTCGAACCACTTAATTTGTGGTCAAATACCTTCCGTATCACATTATCAGTTGAATGTTTTCGTTTCAGAATAATGCGTGTTAGGCAGAGTTGAAGCAAGTTCTCTGACGGAATAATAGTATATTCAACTTCCTGAGCTACTCTTTGTTGATCTGCACCAACCATCTTAACCTACATACCTAAATTAATTAATTAGCAGAAACGAGATCAAGCAGTTATAAACCTTTTTTTTTTTTTTTTTTGATAGAAGGGATGAGGTCCGAAGACCTCAGCCAAGATAACATAAAACAAAACCAGAGTTCATACAGACTCGAAAGAGTGGTGGTCATAAAATACCAAAACATCCTCAACTAGAGGATAAAACAAAACCACCAACTCACCACAAAAGCAAGTCTCTTAGAGAGGAGTACAACAGAAAAGAACGACATAAAAGTACTTCAGAAAGAAAAGACAACAACCATCAGCAAGCCATTAAGCTAAATTCTCCGAATCCGAACTAGATGAAGCCTGGTCCGTATGAGCAGATTGAATATTATGCACCAACAAAATTCCAGTGACCAACTCTTGATGAAAAGCAGACATATTAGTAATCGTGTCAAGAGTGTTGGAGACCAGAGCTTCCTCATCATCCTGAATATCATGAACTGGAGCAGCAAAAGGAACTTCTGTAGGATAATGGCTCGATTCTGGTATTTGGTATCTGCAGTGTTCGAAAGTTTCAGAGCTTCAGTCGACTGGATGGAGGAGCAGTCGACTGTCCAGAGAGGAGTTTTCGAAGACTGAGAATACAGCAGTAGCAGTCGACTGTATGTGGGAGTCAGTCGACTGTCCCGAAGGAATCAGTCGACTGGTATGAAGACCAGTCGACTGTCGGCGGGTTTTGGATCCAGATTCGGCCCAATTCGAAAAGGCCCAATAGTTTCCCTATAAATACACCCGTTAGGGTTTTGTAAATTGTAACACCTTATTCGGATTTTGCAGCCGTCATCTCTTGTAAAGGCTTTGTTTGCTCATTAGAGATCATAGTAAAGAAACCCCAACCGCCCCTTGTGGATGTAGGCATCGTTTTGCCGAACCACGTAAATCTTGTGTTCTTGTGTTGCTTGCTTTTCTGTGTTTTCTCGCTGTTTCTTCTCGTTTGATTGTTGGTTTGATTTGTATTCCGCACAACAAGTGGTATCAGAGCTGTTGGTTCGACCTAGAGGGAGATGGCGGGTGATGCAGATGCAACCAAGGATGTTGTGGGATCAAGTTCGTCAAGAACAACGATTCACAACGCAAAATTTGAAGTTGAAAAATTTGATGGGACAAACAATTTCGGGATGTGGCAATGTGAGGTGTTGGATGTTCTTGTTCAACAAGAACAAGATGTTGCTTTGGAGAAAGAAAAACCTAAGGATATGTCCGAAGCAGATTGGAAGAAGTTGAATCGAGTTGCGTGTGGGACTATTCGGCTCTTTATTGAGAAGGCTCAGAAGTACGATTTGATGAGGGATACCATTGCTGCGGTGTTGTGGAAGAAACTCGAAGACAAATACATGAGGAAAAGTTTGGAGAATCGGCTGTATTTGAAGAAGAGACTTTTTCGCTTCACCTATACGGAAGGTATGTCTATGAATGCTCATGTTGAATCATTTAATAAATTATTGGCTGATTTGTTAAATTTGGATGAGCAAATTAAGGATGAAGATAAAGCCCTAATTCTGTTGAATTCATTACCTGAAAGTTATGATCATTTAGCAACTACTTTATTATATGAAAAAGATACTGTGAAATATGAAGATGTTGCAAATGCTCTGTTGAATAATGAAACTAGGAGAAGGGATAAAATGGTTGATAGAGAAACTTCTGAAGCATTGATTGTAAGGGGCAGGACTGAGACCAGATCTGAGTCCAAATCTGGGAAAAAGGGAAACAAATCTCGTTCCAAATCGAGAGGAGTTTCGAAGGACAGGAAAATACCGGCCAAAGATGAATGTGCTTTCTGTCATGAAAGGGGGCATTGGAAAAAGGATTGTCCAAAGCTACGAAATAAGGGAAATTCGACTGCAAATGTGACTGTTGATAATTTAGAAAGTGGCGAGGATTTTTCTTTTGCACTGGCTTCTAGTCCCTCACTTTATCAAGAAGTATGGTTTCTTGATACAGCAGCCTCCTATCATATGTCTTGGAAAAAGGAGTGGTTTACTTCTTTGGAGTATATGGATGGTGGTGTAGTTTTGATGGGAAATGATGCACCTTGTAAGAAGGTAGGAATCGGGAAGATTGAATTGCTAATGCACGATGGTCTTATTAGGGAGCTTTCAGATGTATGGTATGTTCCAGATTTGAAAAAGAATCTGATTTCACTAGGTGCTTTGGAGGCCAGTGGATTGAAATTTGCTAGTGAAGGTGGCATTCTGAAGGTGACTAGCGGATCACTCGTGGTGATGAAAGGGCAAAGAAAGAGGAACTTGTTTTTCTTGCAGGGAAAAATATATTTGGGTCAGGCTGCCAGTGTAACTGAGAAGCCTAAACAGGTTGTTTCCGACTCTACCAGGTTGTGGCATATGCGACTCGGGCATGCAGGAGAAAAGGCCTTGCAGGGGCTTGTGAAGCAAGGGTTGCTTAAAGATGCTAAAGGGTGCAAGTTGGAATTTTGTGAACATTGTGTTTTGGGTAAGCAAACTAGGGTGAAATTTGGTACAGCTGTACATCAGACAAAGGGTATCCTCGATTATGTGCACACAGATGTTTGGGGCCCTACTCAGACACCTTCTATGAGTGGAAGACACTGGTTTGTTACTTTTGTTGATGATTACTCCAGACGAGTTTGGGTATATACCATGAAGCACAAAGATGAAGTTTTGACATTGTTCACAAGTTGGAAGAAGAAAGTTGAAAATCAGACTGGTAGGAAGATTAAGGTTCTGAGGTCAGATAATGGAGGGGAATACAAGAACGATCCGTTTCTGAAGTTGTGTGAAGATGAAGGGATCCAGAGGCACTTCACAGTTAGGAAGACTCCACAGCAAAATGGGATTGCAGAAAGGATGAACAGAACCTTACTTGAGAAGGTGAGATGTATGTTAGCACAGTCTGGATTGAAGAAGACATTTTGGGCAGAAGCTGTTATATATGCAAGCCACATTGTCAACCGTTTACCATCAGCAGCACTTGAAGGCAAAACGCCTATTGAGGTATGGAGTGGTAAACCTGCATCTGATTATAGTTTTTTGCATATATTTGGTTGTCCTGCTTATTTTCATGTAACTGAAACTAAACTTGATGCAAGAGCCAAAAAGGCTATATTTGTTGGTTTTAGTACTGGTGTCAAAGGTTACAGGTTGTGGTGTCCAGAACAAAAGAAGTTAGTAATCAGCAGAGATGTGACTTTTGATGAGACCAGCATGATTAGCTCGGGACAGTCGACTGGTGGTATAGGACAGTCGACTGGTGAGCAGCAGAAGAGTGGGACAGTTCTCCAACAGGTAAGTAGCAGAATCTCGGGACAGTCGACTGATGTACAGGAGCAGTCGACTGGTGGTCTAGAACAGCAGAAGAGTGGGAGCTCGGGACAGTCGACTGTTGGCAATAATCAGTCGACTGGTAGGAGAGTTCTCCAACAGGTGGAGTTAGAAAAGTTGTCAGTTGAGAATCCTGTTCCTGTCCAAGATGAAGATGATGTGGTTGATACTAAGAATGATGAAGAAGTTCCTATCCAGCAGGAAGAATCAATTGCAGTAAGAAGGCAAAGAAGAGATATCAAGCGACCGTCTCGCTTTACAGATACAGTTGCATTTGCTCTTCCCATTGTGGATGATGAAGTTCCCTCCAACTTCAAAGAAGCCACTAGAAGTTCAGAAAATGCAGATTGGAAAGTTGCTATGGATGAAGAGATAAACTCTCTTCATAAGAATAAGACTTGGGATCTAGTGCAACTACCAAAGGGGAAGAAAGCAATTGGTTGCAAGTGGGTGTATACGAAGAAAGAAGGTCCAAAAGGCAGTGTTCGGTTCAAGGCTAGACTAGTTGCAAAGGGGTATGCTCAAAAGGAAGTAATTGACTATAATGAAGTGTTCTCTCCGGTTGTGAAGCATCCTTCTATTCGGATTTTGTTAGCTTTGGTAGCACAGTTTGATCTTGAATTGACACAGATGGATGTGAAGACTGCGTTCTTACATGGGGATCTAGATGAAAAAATTTATATGTCGCAGCCAGATGGGTTCAAAATTGCTGGGAAGGAAAATTGTGTTTGCAGGTTGAAGAAGTCTCTCTATGGGTTGAAGCAATCTCCAAGGCAGTGGTATTTGAGGTTTGACCAGTTTATGAAGGTGCAGAGATATTCCAGAAGTGAGTTTGATCATTGTGTCTACTTCAGGAAATTGCAGGATGGTTCTTTCATATATCTGTTATTATATGTGGATGACATGTTGATTGCCTCTAAAAATGCTAAGGAGATTCAAAATTTGAAGAATCAGTTGAGTTCTGAATTCGAGATGAAGGATCTTGGTGAAGCCAAGAAGATACTTGGGATGGAGATAGCTAGAGACAGAGCAAAGGGCGTAGTGAGTTTGACACAGAAGCAATATCTTTTGAAGGTGCTGAAACGGTTCGGTATAGATGAGAAAACTAAACCAGTTAGCACACCCTTAGCCAGTCATTTCAGAATTAGTGCTTCTCAGTCTCCAAGTACAGATGAAGAGAGACAGTATATGGCAAATGTACCTTACACTAGTGTGGTTGGCAGTTTGATGTATGCCATGGTTTGTACTCGACCAGACATCTCCCAGGCAGTGAGTATGGTTAGTCGATATATGCATGATCCAGGCAAAGAGCATTGGCAAGCAGCTAAATGGATTTTGAGGTACATAAGTGGCACCACAGATGTGGGTTTGAAATTTGAAAGGGATGACAATATTAGCAGGTTATTGGTTGGATATGTTGATTCTGACTATGCAGGTGATCTAGATAAGAGGCGGTCTACTACAGGCTATTTGTTTACTATGGCTAGGGCACCTATAAGTTGGAGGTCAAATTTGCAGTCCACTATAGCGTTGTCTACTACTGAGGCTGAATACATGGCGGTTGCTGAGGCCATGAAGGAAGCCATTTGGATACATGGACTTTTGAAGAGCTTGGGGATTCATCGGGAGAAGGTGGAGGTACACTGTGACAGTCAGAGTGCTATTCATTTAGCGAAGAACCAAGTTCATCATTCGAGAACCAAACATATTGATGTCCGTTATCATTTTGTGCGTGATTTGATAAAGGATGGTGATATTCATTTGGTGAAGATTGGAACAGCTGATAATCCTGCGGATATGTTGACCAAAGTCGTTGGGGCAGCCAAGTTCAAGCATTGCATGAACCTGGCTAATATTTTGCATGTTTGATAATTTGGCATGGGCGATTGGGATAGTGCTTTGCTATTGGTTTGTTTAGTATGTGATATCATACTAAGGTGGAGTTTGGGTTCTTTTGTTACATTTGGTGATGAGCAGTTGTTTTGGAGTATTTGTGGAGATTGCTTGGGCTACTTGGAAGATTTCACCAAGGTGGAGATTGTTGGATACTTGACTTGGAAGATCTCGCCAAGGTGGAGATTGTAGGATAATGGCTCGATTCTGGTATTTGGTATCTGCAGTGTTCGAAAGTTTCAGAGCTTCAGTCGACTGGATGGAGGAGCAGTCGACTGTCCAGAGAGGAGTTTTCGAAGACTGAGAATACAGCAGTAGCAGTCGACTGTATGTGGGAGTCAGTCGACTGTCCCGAAGGAATCAGTCGACTGGTATGAAGACCAGTCGACTGTCGGCGGGTTTTGGATCCAGATTCGGCCCAATTCGAAAAGGCCCAATAGTTTCCCTATAAATACACCCGTTAGGGTTTTGTAAATTGTAACACCTTATTCGGATTTTGCAGCCGTCATCTCTTGTAAAGGCTTTGTTTGCTCATTGGAGATCATAGTAAAGAAACCCCAACCGCCCCTTGTGGATGTAGGCATCGTTTTGCCGAACCACGTAAATCTTGTGTTCTTGTGTTGCTTGCTTTTCTGTGTTTTCTCGCTGTTTCTTCTCGTTTGATTGTTGGTTTGATTTGTATTCCGCACAACAACTTCCACATCATCATCTTCAATAATAATAGCAGAAACAGGAGATGCCCCAGGAGGAGGTGTTGACCTCAACGCAGACTGATCAGCAGCCATAGCAGGATTGCTACTAACTGGGACAAAAGACTTACAGGCATCAACCAGCTTGTTCACCTCAATCTTGACTCTTTTAGCAGGTGGAAGGATATATGTCCAAGAGGAAACAAAATAACAAATGGAATCCAAAACCTTAACAATATCAACAGATTTTTTTATTAAAAATACTATTATTGCATTCTAACCAAATAACCCAAATCAAAGCCATCATGGTCATATCCCAGAGCAACAGATTATTCTTTTTAATCCTCTTTTTTCTCCAAATACTCCACCACGCCTTAATAGAAGGAGGAAAACCTCTAAATCTAAAGGCCACTTTGAGAACAAGCCACACTTGTTTAACAAAGTTGCATCTAAGGAAGATGTGATAAGCAGATTCATTACCAGACTCACACAAAACACATTTTTGACCCAAAGCTAAATTTCTCTTATTTAAGTTATCGACAGTGAGAAGACGGTTATGAATAGTGAGCCAAACAAGAATTCTAACTTTAAGGGGAGCCACATTCTGCCAAATGAATTTATAGAAAGGACAAATCAAACCCCCCGCATTCAAAAAATTATAAAAGGATTTAACTGTGAATAAACCAGAACTGGTCCATCTCCAAATAGATTTATTCTGAGGTTGCCAATCATAATTACTCAGTAAATGAAGAAGGGAGTTAAAATCATGAGTTTGCTGTAAAGAAAGGTTTCTACGAAATTCAATATTCCAGACTTTACCATAACGATTAGTAGAATAAAGAGAAAAGACAGAAGCATTTGGCAAGGAAGCAATATTGAAAAGTTCAAGAAATCTAGATGACAGACTACAATTACCAATCCAAATATCTGTCCAAAAACGAACATTCTAACCATCACCACAGATTTTTTAAATGCCACATTTAAAAGGAGCCGCAGCTTTCCAAATTCCCTTCCAAAAAGAAGATCCCACAGAAGATGGAAAATCAGGAAAATCAGTGAGAATTCTTCTACGAAAGTATTTTCTCTTAACAATTCTAATCCAAACTTTATCTTCTGAGATAAGGCAATTCCACAACCACTTGCCAAGAAGAGCTAAATTTTGATGACGAAGGTTAATCACACATAAACCACCTTCAGACTTGTTTTTACAAACCCTAGCCCAGTTCATAAGACATTTTCCCTGATCAGAATTTAATGAAGAGCCAACCCACAAAAATCTTCTTCTAAGAAGATCAATCTTTTTAATAACCCAAACAGGAATATAAAAGAAGGACATAAGGTATAAAGGAATGCTAGAAATGATAGAATTAATAAGGACGAGTCTACCAGCTCTAGATAAAGATCTACCAGCCCAACAATTAAGCTTTTTTTCAATTTTATCAATAACAGGGAACCAGTCTGATTTATAAAGATTACCCATTCTGAGAGGGATGCCCAAGTAATTAAGGGGAAAGGATCCTTTAGGGCAGTTAAAGAAGGCAGAAATTTCTTCCTGTCTATTAGCATTACCTCCAATCCACATACAAGAAGATTTGGAAAAATTGATTTTCATACCAGAAACACTTTCAAAACAGTAAAGAAGGAATTTGAGATTTCTAAGCATAATACCATCACAAGAAGAGAAGAGAATAGTATCATCAGCATATTGTAAGTTGAGAACACCTCTAAAAGAAGGAAAGCCACCAATTCCTTGAATAAAACCATTATCTCAAGCTTTAGAAAGCATCCCATTGAAAACATCAGCAACCAGGACAAATAACAGAGGAGAAATAGGGTCACCTTGTCTAAGGCCACGTTTACAAACAAATTTCCTACCCTCAGAGTTATTAACTATAACAGAAGAAATACCAGATTGAAGACTACTGAAGATCCAATTAATCCATTTAGGACCAAACCCTCTAGCAATAAAGACTTTTCTTAAAAAATTCCAATTCACTCTATCATAAGCTTTCTCAAAATCAAGTTTCAAAAGGATCCCTTCAGTGTGATCTTGATTAATAGAATGAATAGTTTCTTGAACCACAGTAACACTATTCAAAATAAACCTATCTTTAATAAATCCTGATTGAGTAGAATCAACCAAGGATCCAATCACACTAGCAAGTCTGTTTGCTAATACTTTCATGATAATCTTAAAAATAACATTAAGAAGACTAATAGGTCTGAATTGGGTGACCTTAATCTTAGCAAGTAGACTTCTGAGTCCAGCTTGGTTGCAATTATTAACAGAGCTTAAGCAAGTAGAAATCATAGCTTTAAAAGGAAGGTCTTCAAGCCAAAACTTCTCAAATTTAAAAGAGAGTGACTTAGGAGAAGGGGAAGAGGAGGATAGAATAAGAGGAACATGGTCTGAGACAATATTAGGAGAAGCTTGAACAAAAGACAAAGGGAAGGCAGTATTCCAATCACAAGAGACTAAAAATCTATCAAGTTTAGCAAAACTAGGAACTAATCTATTGTTAGACCATGTGAATTGTCTTCCAAGAATAGGATAATCAACCAGATTAAGAGAATTAATAACATTATTGAAATTATCAGAATCAGATCTGTGGTGAGGGAAGCCATTTCTTTCAGAAACAAAATGAACCGCATTAAAGTCCCCTCCAAAAATGACCCAACCACTCATCACAGAATGCCATTGTTCAAACTCCTCCCAAAACTCATCCTTAAAAGATTGGGTACAAGGACCATAAACAGATATAAAAAGAAGAGAGCAGTTGAAAGCAACACAATATAATTCCACAGCAAGAAAGAATCTCTTTTTGTAAATCTTAGAACATTTAAATAAATGATCCTTAAAACCAATAAGCATACCACCAGAGGCTCCCTCAGAATCAAGCGAAACCCATTCAGTGATAATAGAGCCCCCTAAAGCTCTAAATAAAGAAGGAGAAGTAGAAGATAACTTCGATTCTTGAATAGCAATAATATCAGAATGAGAAGAAACTATAAAATCAAAGACAGCTAATCTCTTATCTTCACTACCTAAGCCTCTAATATTCAGGAAGATATAATCATTGGAAACATTGACTCTTCTCTAACAATTTCTAAAGCCATAATTTTATTGAAATCATCCTCCGAAAAAAAAAACCTTTTTTAATTTTCTAAAGCCATAGTTATAAACCTTTTTTTTTAATCCATTCCTCCAAAAAAAAAAAAAAACCTGAGTCAAATGAATCGTATTCTTTTTTATGATTGAAGAATAACTAAATTTACCTGCCAATCATTTGATTCACGACTAAACCGTGTCTTGCTAGGCTGTAATTTGATGAAGGCTTAATAAGAGGAGTGAGCTAGCCTTATCAGAAATTCAAAACTACTCCAAGGTAAAGACACTATCAAAGATGTAAACAATATTAATGTAGCCACAGTTTTTGAAAGAAACAAACTATTCTTTAGGCACATGAGGTTTTATTTAATGCACCGGTCAACTATAACGATAATTATAATCCTAAGGTTTTTAGGCATCTAATCTCCCATGTTAGGTTTCAGTTTCTATAAAATAAAATGCAATTTCGAGGGAGGAAGGAACATGCACATGTGCCGACTTTTTTGGTATTTTGGGTTCATGTATTTGAACGTCGGAAATGTGATATATTTTGGGTTCATGTATTTGGATGTATTTTTGGGGTCAGTCACTATCATATACGGTAGGAGGACTCATATTTTGGTCGGAGAATGAGCATCATGGCCCGCATGTGGGTTACATGAAGATCATTATCCGTTACTTGATTTTTGTTTTATTAAAAGCTTTTTAATGAAACACAGGGGGCATCGGCCAACCTTTTATGATCAAAAAAATAAAAAATAAAATACAATTTCAGTTACAGATTTAGATACTTCCAAGATTTCAGATTTCAGATTTCAGATTACAGTTATCAAGATTTGTGGTTTCCTTAAACTTCACTGATTGTCTGTCTGCTTTAATCAGTCCTCCCTCTACTTTGGTTTATTTTTTAAAAAAAGACAGTTTTTTTTCTAAATTTCAGTTACGCTAACCAGGCAGAAACTTTAATTGCAAATTGTAGATACATATAGTCTAAGTTTGTCATTATTGATCGATATTTATTCAATCAAGGAGTGCTAGGGTATTATGTCGGACAAGATTAATTGATCGTGCTGAAGGATTTGTCAAGCTTGGTCCGCTCATTAGCTATTTTTATCTTCAAAATCGTTTGTGTATGATCAAGAGAGATTTATTATGATGCTTTCGAGGGATTAAGCTTGTGTGAGATTGTATCAAACTCACTTGTTCCCTTTTCTTGGGTTGGTTTCGTTAGGTATTTTTTAATGAAACGCTAGGAGGTTTTTGACCTAACGGGTTTATCTACAAAAATAAGGGGAAAAAGGGAAAAATGTCTGTATTTCTAGGTCATTCTACTTTTAAGTGTCTGTTCTCAGTATAAATTCCAGAGATTGAAGGAATAGATGGTCTTTTTAGTAAGGTCACTCTATATAATCATTATTAAAGTAATCTTTGTTAGGTAATGTGAAAAATTAACAATTGGAAATTAGGGTTTATCTCTAAATCTAAGTTACTTGAGATATTCACCCTAGGTATCAAAGATTGGAATACCTAGACTGCTATCACAAGCCAGTATTTATCTCTAAATACTGGTTTGGGTTTCGGGATATAAGCCCACAAACTCGCGTTCCAATATCCATTCAATTGTACGTTCAATACACGTGTTACTCATATGCACATGCAATATTTATATAGAGAGAATATACCAATATATCCAACAATCTCCTCCTATATTCTCAATATATAAAGTACAGGATTATCTCATCAGTTCAGTATAAAACTGACTGGCTGATAGCAGTCCATAAAAGAAAAGCATCATAAATGTATAGTTTCATGAGAACCAATAGAATTATAAACTGAATAGTTCAATCAAGACTAAACCAATATAATTAAATAGTTCCAAATCATATCCAATTCAGAATAGTTCACATAGACTAAACCAACTGGAATAATCTGTCATAGTTTCAAAATCAAACAAAGCAAATAAACTTCAAGAACAAGATATGAGTTTTAAGCTCATGAACACAAGAGTCTTAAACTCAACAGAAGTTTTACCAAGCAAGTGACTAATTTATTCTTGAAAGAAATAAACTGAAATTTCATCCTTGCACACTACTTTATGTTTACTCCTCCATTTTGAGCAAATCATTATTTTTGAAATCTATGTTGACAGATTCAACTCCTCCATCTTTGCTAGCTTATAGAAAACAAGAATATCAAGAGACACATCTCTAAGAATTCCAATGAATTTTACAAAGTATCTAGTTCCACAAAAGAACTTAGTACAATTCATAATTAGCTTAGCAAAAATGTAACGCAAGCATCACAATCAAGTATCTTTAATAAGTAAAGTACATGAACTTTATAGTTTCTACACAAGAACCATACTATGTTTCATATTAGAATGAAAAGACTACCGTTTCAATCATGGTTTAATATTGAATCATCAAAATTGGAATGAAACATGTATCCATAAAAGACATATCATCAAAATTAGAATGATATTTAGGATAATTTAATCATCAAAAACAGATCAACAAGTTTTCATATTTTGTATTAGAATAATATGATAATTCTAAGTAAATTCCCTATATATATAATACCATCAAAATTGGAATGACATTATATATTTGTGGAATTTATGTAGAATCATCAAAATTATCTAAAACATGTCAACTGCCTAAAATTGATGCTTAAGTTTGAACTTCTCTATGGCTCCAATTGGATTCTAAATTTCAAAACAATTTGGATGTTAAAGCTTTTTACTCAATAGCTTTTAACTCCACTTTCCCCCACAGTTCCGATAATTAGATCACTTAGCATTAGCCATACTTGTCACAATTGTACTTAATCTATGAGAAAGTTCAACTAGGCTTCTTTCAGCCTTAATATACTTCTCTTACTATTATAGAGTGAGTTATGAACTACAGTGCATTGTAGCTTGATAGTCGCATAACAGAATTAGAGAGTTACTTAAACTTCTTAATGGATAACTAGCAACAATTTCTTCAATCCACTCAGCCTTTTTCCCTGCAGAGGATTACACATAGAGATCTGATTTCATGGATGATAGCACAATGCCTATTTGCTTTTTATTTCCATAACATTTCTGTTTCTCCTAGTGTAAACACATATCTACTGGTTATCGACTTTCACTAAATTCTGAGCATCATAATGCATCAGACCAGCTATTCATTCGAAGAATGACCAGAGTAGCACAAAGCAAACTCTTGAATACCACTCAGGTATCTCATTAGCCTCTTAATGGCACTTAAATGTATATGAGATTATTAGTGAATCTGCAGATCATACCTACCTTAAAGGCTATGTCTATTCTAGTGCAGATCTTTGTATACATGAGACTGTCAATTCCTTTAGAATGATCTACATGTCTCATAGTTGCACCATCATTAGGTGTCAACCTTTTATCATAATCATAAGGTGTTTCAAAACACACTTTCAATCACTATATTCCCACTTTTGAAACACATTTTGATTTGATGAGATTGACTAAGAGTTATCCCTTGCCAACTGAAACTCACCCTTATACCTATGGTGTCCACAGTACCTAGGTTTTCATGTTGAATTCTTTGGATAGCACAATTTTAACTTCATTTGTAATAGAGAGGTCACTTCCAAAAACATGCATGTCAACAGAATAAGTAAATAATAGCCACTATATTTGACACACTACAAAGTTGAAGGCACTGATCTGAATTACTTGTTTCATATACTAGGCTCTTTCAAAAATTTGTCAAATTATTTATTCGTTGGCTATACATGTTTTAAGAACATACAATGATTTTACTAAATTGTAAATCTTATTCACTAAATATATTAGTTCAAAACTATCCAGTACAAAACTGTTCAGTACAAAACATCAAGTACAAAGCTTTTTAAATATTCTTTATGAATGACAAAATTTTCAATACATGTAAGGGTAAGAAGAATACTTATTTTAGAAATATGACAAATATGTGAGTAGACATTAAATAAATCTACCCCATTTTCCTCAGTCAATCTGTTAGTTACTAAAAAGCATTGAAATTGCTACTGAATACTCAAAATTAAGTTTTTTCTACAAAACCCAACTTACTTACTATAGTTTTAGCCCATTTCGGCAGATCAACTAAATTAAAGTATTATTGTATGACACAAAATCATCTCATTGTCTACTAAAGACTCTTTTTAGCTCATTTGTCATTCATGTTTTTAAGTGTCAGTAAGGCTAGTTTTTTATTCCAACTGTGAATCATTGAACATGTCTGTAAAACTAGATTATTTCATACATTTGTCTTTAATGAACACATCCTCAAAGAACTTTGCAAGTCTAGATTCTTCTAACACAAATTAGATAGATCCAATATCTATCCACAGAACTACATTCTGCACTTTCTAAACACACACAAATATTTGTTGTAGGTCCTACTTTAGGCCTTCTAGGATCATGTACTCTAACAAATGTATCACAACACAAAAAAAATTTCTTTAGCAAAATTATTTGTGTTTTCATGCCATGATTTACAAGGTGTATTCAATTCAGAGTGTAGTAACATATTAGATATATGATTAACAATACATCACTCATAATCACACAAGACAAACAACAGTCAATAATATAGAATTCAACATTTCACTCAGTGTTTTATTCTAACTTTTATCAATATCGTTTAACTGTTGTAAGTAGAGTACAGTAGAGATTATGCCAAATACAAACTTCTCTTAAATTGTTAAAACATATTCACCACCTCTATCAAATCTGAACCCTTAATTTTTAGCATTTAACTATAATTTTTAATTCATTATGAATAACAAGTGCTTCATTCTTTATATATATGACAGACTTATATTAATCATCTACAAAAGCGATTAAATACTTCTGACCAACAATCGTCTCATCTAGTCATAAAGCTACTGAGATCACAAATATCAGAATGTATTGACTCAAGAAGTTGTGTGCTCCTAGAGACCATACTAAATGATTTTCTAGTGATCATAATCTGAGCACAACTTTCATATTTGTCATATTTAATGGAGTGTCATTTAGTAGAGTTATGGGTTTTAACAAGAACAAACAATTTAATATATAGTTCATAGTGATTCTAAATTTCAAAACAACTTAGATGTTAAAGCTTTTTACTCAATAGCTTTTAACTCCATTTCCCCCACAGTTTTGATAATTAGATCACGTTTCCTCACAGACAATTGAATATATAGTTCTCAAAACCTAGCCAATTATGCTCTGTTCAAGAACACAATTAAAACTATTATTATTAATTGTCTCATTTGTTAAACTCAACTTATACATGTGATTGACAATATATGCACTTTATAAGAGTTAATACAAAATTACTCTATCGAATTTTACAAAATTATTTGCTTTCTCTAGTGATTCTAACAATATCCACTTGCTCAAACACACTGAGCGAATAATTCTTTTCTCTATTCGTTCTTCATCATCTTCATGACGCTAAATGAGATAATGACAAATATGCAAGAATTCAACTTTGCACACACAATACAATGAACGAGTAAGAACAAAACGTAACTAATGGAGTCATATCGTACATTAAGAGATGCTCTCTCCTAAGTTACAGACATTTGTTATACATCTTATACATTAAAAATTTATATTTATTTTATTTGAGAAGCAAATATATAATCTCACACAAACTGCAAACAATGGATTTGTCAAAATATCTATACACATAGTATGATAAAGCACTTAACAACCCTAAACATGCTAGTTTTCAAAGCGAGAATAACTATGATCTAAAACTCTCAATCATGTAATCAAACGCACAAAACGTTAACACATTCATCACATGAAAGTACTAAGCAAGATTAGAGTAGATCATATCGACACTTCAAGTTAGAAGTATTTTTCAAATTCGATGGAGAAGCCTGCGTGGTGCAGACTTATTCAACCGTGATGCATATCCATCGTCTCCAACATACACAATTTTTAGGTAACATTAAAGTTCCTACATTCATCAAATTGTTAAAGATTAGCCAATTAAACAAATGATTAGCACTATCTAATTTTAGCAACAATTTAATTGGAGATCCGAATTTTATAGTCAGTATACAGTTTAACTTATCAAAAATAGATATTTGATTTTAGCACATAGCCAAAATAACTGTTCAACTTGTATTTAATTAAACAAGTGATTAATACACTCTTGAACTTAACCACTTAGCATCATATTAATTTTATAATTCAAAATAAACTCAAAACGAATGTTTTGAACTTCTAGCACATAGCAAAATATTTAACAAAATTTTAATACGAGGAAAGTAAAGAACTTATCTTTCACTGTCTCGTCCACTTCAATTGATTAGAGTCAAATCTTTTTCGAAACACATCCGATTTATCCCGTATTGCACCCAAAATACCACACACCAATAGATAGACTCAATCTGAGTTTGGGATCTGATCAATCCCAAGAGCACCAAAGATCCCCTCTTCAATCCCAGACACAAAACTCCCAAATTCTTCAATGAAAAAATCAGAGCTGAATCAACCATTAACCAGATCACACACAGTGATCGGAAAAAGGAAAGGGAAGGATCGCGGCTGGTGAAGGCGACCTCGTTGGCTCGCGGCAACACCGACGATGCTGGCGGAGGTGGCCTGCATCGACATCGTCGATAGCGGCAACGGGGACAAAGATCTGGATCTGGATGTGCTCGGAACGATGCCAAGGGGGGAAGGGCCCGCTGGCGACGTGGCCCCCTTTGGTCTGCGATGAAGGCGACGACATCGAGGGCGCTTGCTGGCGACGAGCCCCTTTCGTTCTGCGACGAAATCGAGGGCGCTATCTGGCAACGGGCCCCTTTCGGTCTGTGATGAGGACGATGACATCGAGTGACGTCAACGACGAGAGCTGCGTCGTGTGGTAACGTGCAGCATCGAGGGCCGGCGTCGTGTGGTGATGTGCGACGTCAAGAAGGTAAATGGTGGTGAGATTCCGACGAACAGAACTCAAGCTCTCTTAATCCCTCTTGATTAATCTCACAAATTGATTAAAGCTATCTCAAGATTGTTAGGTAATGTGAGAAATTAACAATTGGAAATTAGGGTTTATCTCTAGATCTAAGTTGCTTGAGATATTCACCCTAGGTATCAAAGATTGGAATACCTAGACTGCTATCACAAGCCAGTATTTATCTCTAAATACTGGTTTGGGTATCGGGTTATAAGCCCACAACCCGCGTTCCAATATTCATTCAATTGTACGTTCAATACACGTGTTACTCATATGCACATGCAATATTTATATATAGAGAATATACCAATATATCCAACAATCTTTGCTTAAGATGAAAACAAATTTGATGACCAATCACAGTTTCCTTGATTTTTTATTTCTTTAACAAGGCCACTTTATATAATCATTATTAAACTAATTAGCTCTTCTGCCTAAAACGAAACCAATTTGATGGCCAGTCACAGTTTCCTTTCAAAAGCCCCCCCCCCCTCCTCCGCATTCCATTCATGTTATCCAACAGGCTGGGACATAATGCTCATTCTCCGCAAAAAAAAAAAAGAATTCCCCTATACAAGAGTTTCCCACCCAAAAGACCTATCTACACATACATCCAAAACACGGTACAAGAAAGCCCTAAACTCGCCAAAAAAAATTGCATACTCATGCATGTGGCCAGTACAAAAACCGCATGCCTAACACTCGTCATCCTGTATCACCACCCTACACTGAGAGTCCGCCGCCTATGTGGGAGTAGGAACGTCGGCATACATTTCCTTGATGTTTTTTCTAGCCTCAGTATCTGCCTTGTGAGCCCACATAAAACAATATTAGTCTTTATCATGTTTAGTAGGTGAATGAGATGTTTGTGTGTGGGCCTAAAGATTTTCTTATTCCTTGCTAACCAAATAGCCCAACATGTAGCTGCTACCTCAATCCCATATGACTCAATGTTGCTTTATCATGGAAAAAGAGACTTTGAACTGGCATCTTAAATTTATTATTAGCAAAGACATTTGAATATTTGAAGATACCTCTTTCCAAAATTAATGTTTAAGGTAGCTTCACATTTGAACTCCATTCTGCGTCTTACCAATATGACAGCATTGGAGGGTCATTAGTGTTAGAAATGAGGATAGGGTCTTTTGAGCACTGGAGGGTCATTAGTGTTAGAAATGAGGATAGAGTAGCTTGGGATCTATTAGTGGCTGCGACGCTATGGGACCTTTGGCTAGACCATAACGACTTATGTTTTAATAATAGATTTCTTGTGATGCTGCATAATATTTTCTCATCTATTCTCGCATGAGCAGGTCAAGCTGGTGCCAAGAAGAGGCTTCATATGGAGTAGTAGTACGGATCAGTAGTATCAAGCGAACTGAGATGTTTGGAACACTATCGTATCTTATTTTTCTACACCTATCTTTTGAATATATATTTTGATGTTATTCGTGATGTTGAGGATGATTAGACCAAGTATGTATGTAATTTCATTGTAATATGTTCTACTTGTTTCGTTAATTTTTCATTAATAAAGTGATGACGGGGGCATCTTTATTATCAAAAATATATATATATGACAGCATTAGAACCTTGTGCAATGCAGGAATTGGACTTTCTTGAAAAAGATACCTAAACAAGGATGGAATTTGATGAAAAATAATTTCACAGTAACAATTCTGAACCCAAAAAAAGTCAGTTTTTCTGAAGGGTGTAGTTTTTACCGATCTTCTTAATTTTCCAAAGTTTAAGCTGGTACAGAAAATAGGGCTAGTTCACGTAGTTATGCAAATGAATAAATGGAAGAATGACGCGGGTTAACCTTGAAATCTGTTGGAATTAATTTTTGCAGTTTTCCGGGCTGGATTCCGGCAGGCTCCGAGCACCGGCGGCGCCGAAAAATGAGTGGATTGCGATCCGCTCGACGAGTACTATTCCGTAGTATACTCACTTGCCAAAAACGAATTCCGTATGAATGAGAAATGTTGATCCAAAGTTGGGTACTTGAAAGGTACTAACTTGGCAAATGGATAGTCCCATATCGGAAATTGGAAAGGATTTTTTCTAGTATATATACTAGAAAACTGGACTAAAGGGCGTGGCCCGAGGGTTACCACTAACGTGTAGTGGAGAGAGGACTTAGCCAAAATGACAAACACACGCGCGCGCGTGCGCGCCCGCCCGGCTCCGACTCCGGCCTCGGCCCCGGCTCGATCTGGTCTGGTCTGGTCTGGTCTGGCTTAAATTTACTCTTCCCCTACTGAACTGAAAAAACTTTTCAGATTCAGTAACTGGTACCCATTACTCTGTAACAGCAGAGTAATGGCTCACCAGTTATGAATCTGAAGAGTCTCCATTACTCTGTTGTGGCATCTGATCAGTCTCCAATTTCCTCTATAAATCCAGACAAAGTCTTCTATACAGATACAGAATTTTTTCGTATTTTATTCTTCTTCTTCTTCTCCTCTGCGTCAGTGTCAACTGAGAGTACAACACAGACAACAGTTCGTTGTCTCTGAAGCAAGGGTGCTGCATTCTTCAGAGAAGGTAAAGGAAATATCCTGGGAAGCAATTCGCCGGTAACCGTCACACTACGGGGCGAATTCTGCTTTAAGGACAGAGATTATCAATCTCGACTCTGTGCAATTTCATTTGCTTACTGTTTTCTTTCCTGTATTTGATTTCTTCGCAATTTTTGTTGGGATTTTCTATTATTCTATATTCAGGTTCTAACAATATCGACATGAACTAATACAAAGATGCCAAAAACAGAATAATTTCCTTTACCAAACAGATGTTCCCTTATTAAAAAAAATGTCTAACTTACAAAGCTAAGACAATCATCAACCTAATCTCTACCAAATTTAATTACTTCAATCCAAATTCCAAAACCTCACCATACAATTTTCATATAGGATCTAAACAAAATTATTTTACAAGTTCGACCAATAAATTTACAGCCCAATAATACAATCACTAACAGTATTGCTCGAATCCAGAAGAACAAAACCATCTCATCAAACTTCTCTAAAATTCCTGCCTTCTTTTCGTTCTAGACAGAAGAAATGTCGAAATCCTGCACATTGAGTCCTGCCTTCTTTTCGTTCTAAACAAAAGAAACGTTGAAATCCTGCACACTGGATCCCTCGTGCTCTTTCTTATGCTATCTTGGACCTGAAACGTTCTGTGATGAAATGAAATGTGAGCAATGAGCTATTTGCAGAGCTAGTTTCTGTACCGGTGAGGTTTCCCCCACCACTCACCACTCATTGCCATGTGGCTGCCCCTCCCGTATAACCTCAAGAACTTCAAAAGCTCCACCCTTGGGTCAGAAACTGCCATTGACCCTATTGAATTCTAACTGCGGAATAAACTCAACAACGACGATGAGATGTAAGAACTATAGAATCAAAACAAGAGAACAAAGAACAACCAAAAGCAACACACAAGAACACACAAGATTTTTATCGAGGTTCACCCAAACAATGGCTACTTCCCCGCGCAGAGGCATTCATGCGATTTCCACTAGAAATATGAAGATTAGGTTTTACAAATCTCTCAATAATTCACCACCAAGGTGTAGGGTTTCTCTTTATCTCCATCTCTCTTAATGACGGCTGGTAGATCTCTATTTTCTTTTCACTTAACCCTAAAATCGTACACAATACAATATATATAGGATTCCACAACTTTCCATCTCAGCCGCTCATCAATCAGCGTCGGGACGGTCGACCGCACCATCTTGACGGTCGACCGGTCTTCTCCTTCGACAGCACGAGTTCCAACAAAGAGAAGATTGGTCGACTGCGCGGTCGACCGGTCACTTCTTCAAGACTGCAGGTAGAACCGCGGTCGACCGGTCGTCGGTCGACTACACGGTCGACCGGTCGTCGGTCGGGGGGTGCGGTCGACTGCAACTCTGCTGTAGCCACTTGCGCCCACTTCGACTCTCCTTGCTTATCTTCTCCAACCTCATTATCGTGTATTGGATCCACAAACCCCAACAATCTCCCACTTGGAGACATATACACGAAGTCTCTAACCTGTTCTTCATTCTTCCATTGGCCTAGTCTAGGCCTGTGCCTCTGCGAGTCTCCTCAACAATTAACCTGGAGACAATACGATAGCGGTATAGCAAAACTGATGTTTCTTGCTATCCACCACCTTAGTGGGCATGTCCGCCGAATTCTTAGTACCAAGAATCTTAGTTAGCTTCAACCATTTTTTCTCAACCGCCATTCTGACAAAATGATACCTCATTTGAATGTGCCGAATCCTAGAGTGATATGCTGAGTTTTTCGCCAAGAAAACTGCACTTTGACTGTCACACCATAGTTCACCTATGGGTTGCTTCCTGCCCAACTGTTTCATAAGCTCCGAAATCCACAACATGTCTTTCGTCGCTTCCGTAATTGCCATATACTCTGATTCCGTGGTTGACTGCACTACAACCTTTTATAACTATGAAGCCCAACTAACAGCTGTTCCACCAACTGTAAATACATACCCTGTAGTACTTCTGCAACCATCACGATCGCCCAAACAATCCGCATCTACATAGCCATGTATATGCAAAGAATCTCCCCCAAAACAAAGAGAGTGATCTGAAGTACCTGCTAGATATCTAAGAATCCACCTTACTGCATCACAATGTTGTTTACCTAGATTCTTCATGTAACGGTTGACAACTCCCACTGCTTGTGCGATGTCCGGTCTTGTAGACACCATCGCAAACATCAAACTTCCAACGGCCGAGGCATAAGGAATAGCAGCCATTTCCTCCATCTCTGCCTCTGTTTTAGGACACAAGTCCATTGATAACTTGAAGTGAGCAGCCAAGGGACAAGTGACTGTGGCCTCGCGCCATCCATATTGAATCTCTTCAACACCTTCTTCACATAGTCTGCTTGTGATAACCAAAGCTTCTTACTACTTCTGTTTCTACTGATCTTCATGCCGAGGATTTGCTTTGCTTCACCCAAGTCTCTCATTGGAAACTCCGAAGCTAGCGTCTTTTTCACTTCCTTGATCTTCTCCATACATGAACCTGCTAACAACATGTCGTCCACATACAATGCTAAGGTAACTATATCATTGTCTTCATATCTACGAACATACTGTTGGGATTGGGGCATCAACAAACGTCCTGTGGTCGCAGCGGAACTAATTAGAGCAATGAGGAAAACGAAGTAGATGAGGCGAATAAATTGAGCAAGCAAATAGATCCACCAAACTAACACAAACACAACAACGATGACTTATCCTGGTTAGTTTTTGCTTAATCCGGGAAAAATATAGGGATATCTGGTATTCAACTAGAAGAGATTACAAGGAGGTACTGATTCACTTGACTCAAGGAATTAAACTCACCCACAAAAAACTATCTCTCGCTCGAGCCTCTCTTTGCAATTGAAAAAAGAATCTATGAAGTACTCCCTCTCATATTGGAGGAGTTTACAATATATATAGAATAATAGAGAGAAACGTAGGTCTAATCTTGATCCTCAATCGTCCGATAAAATCTGGAAAAGAAGTAACTGAATAGGAACCGTACGATCTAACTTGGAATTGAAGATTGGGCTGAACCGACCTAACAAATCGAAGTCCAAAAACGAATCAGTGCCGCGGGCGGTCGACTGTCCACCAAGGCTGGTCGACCGTACCATTCTCTGACTTCCCAATACAACGAGCGGTCGGGGGTGCGGTCGGCCGTCACCATGACCAGTCGACCGCAACTAGCTTGCACCTGCTGCTGCTGCTGCTGCTGTTCTCCTTCTACTCGCTTCGACGCTTCGAACTCCGTACATATTACCTTCTTTTAATCTAAACAATGAGTATACAAGACACAATCCTAACAAACTCCACCTTGGATTGCATACGAGTGCTATCGCATGATGTGTTACTCATCTCCAAACTCTAACAAATTCCACTTGCAAAGAAAACTTAGAACAATAGTTTCTTCTTCTAGTTGAAATGATCTCTACCCAATCTCACTGAATCCAGTGCAGCCCCTCAAAGGCCCACCTCCGTAGATGTACTCACGAAGTTGCCAAACTCCGCATGAACTTCACATACCCTTAGGCTTTCTCCACCTCTCGACGATATTCGAACGTCGTGGTCTCGTCTCGATGAAATAAAGTTGCGGCAAACTAGCTGAGCTTGCGGGAATACCGAGAAAAGGAGCAACACTTGCGCAAGTATTTCGAATTCCCCAAAGCTTGTAGAGATTGTTTTGACTTGGCCCAACCATTCTCATACCTCTAATCACCTTACGACGACCTTGAAAAACAGACAGATTTCCACCTCGAGCTGTGTACCTGCAGCCCCGTGCATCAAGAGTTTCCAAGGAAATCAGATTCAGTTTCAATAGAGGAATATGCAAAACATCCCTTAAAGTGAACATGTGTAGACCTATCATCTTCAACTCAACTGTCCCCTCACCCACTACTTCACAAATCTCTCCAGTTCCTATTGTCACACAACGCCCCGTAGTAGACTTATAAGTAGAAAACAACTCCCTCTCGGAGCAAATATGAGAAGAACTCCCTGAGTCAAGAAACCAACTAGAATCTGCTTCTAAAGAATTTGAAACAAGAAGACATGAATCGCCTGAATCAAAGGCACTAACCAAATTGGCTGAACTCCCGTTCTTTGCGCTCTCCTGATTCTGTAATTTCCAACAGTCTTTCTTGATATGCCCTGACCTCTTGCAATATCAGCAACGGATCGAATCCTTTTGCAAAGCACTTTGTCTTCCCCCGAAGGACCATCCACTGCTAGACAACTTGTAGAAATAGACGATGCAGATTTACGGGTCTCCTTCCTAAGTTAATTTTCCTTCAATGCTTTGATTACACCATCTACCGAAATACTTTCCTTGGCAGATCTACCGTGTAGCATGGTCGTGATCAAAGGCTCGTACGAATTCAGCAGTGAATATATCAGGTTGAAAGCTTTATCTTCCTCACACACATCTGCGTTGATCGCCTTAAGTTCAGATAATACCTTATTGAACTCTGTAATGTGGTCTTGGAGATCGGTACCTTCCTTCATAGATAAATGGAATAACTTTCTCTTCCAATGCATCCGATCTAATAACGACGAACCAGAGTAGTCAGTTATGAGTCTTTCCCACAAACTCGTCACGTCAGTTTCTTCAAGAAATCTGCACTTAACCTCATCTGTCAAGGATAGTCGGATTAGACTTATAGCTCTTTCACAAATATCTTCCCAAATGTCATCCTTCATATCAGTTGGCTTTTCCTTCTTCTTTACTGCTGACTGCAACCATTCTTGAACAAGAATATCATACATGTCAATCTTTCAAAGATTGAAATTGATCTTACCATCAAACTGCTTGATCTTCAAAATACTGTGTCCTGTCATCTTAACCAAGGAACTCGGCAACCTGAAGCTCCGATACCAATTGTTGGGATTGGGGCATCAACAAATGCCCTATGGTCGTAGCATAACTAATTAGAGCAATGAGGAAGACGAAGTAGACGAGGCAAATAAATTGAGCAAGCAAGTAGATCCACCAAACTAACACAAACACAACAATGATGACTTATCCCGGTTAGCTTTTGCTTAATCCGGGGGAAATATAGGGAGATCTGATATTCAACTAGAAGAGATTACAAGGAATTACTGATTCACTTGACACAAGAAATTAAACTCACCCACCAAGAACTATCTCTCTCGAGCCTCTCTTTGCAATGGAGAAAAGAATCTATGAAGTACTCCCTCTCATATTGAAGGAGTTTACAATATATATAGAAGAATAGAAAGGAACCTAGGTCTAATCTTGATCCTCAGTCATCCAATAAAATCTGAAAAAGAAGTAACTGAATAGGAACCGTACGATCTAACTTGGAGTTGAAGATTGGGCTGAACCGACCTAACAAATCGAAGCCCAAAAACGAATCAGCGCCGTGGGTGGTCGACCGTTCACCAAGGCCGGTCGACCGTACCACTCTCTGACTTCCCAGTACAACGAGCGGTCGGGGGTGCGGTCGGGGGTGCGGTCGGCTGTCACCATGACCGGTCGACTGCAACTAGCCTGCACCTGCTGCTGCTGCTGTTCTCATTCTACTCGCTTCGATGCTTCGACCTCCGTGCTTCATATTAACTTTTTTTAATCTGAACAATGAGTATACAAGACACAATCCTAACACATACACACAATGATCCGTTTCGCATCTATCGAAACCTTTCCCTCTCATGAAGCAATCAAACTTCAAGTACCATTGCCGCGGTGCTTGTTTGAGCCCATAAAGACTCTTCTTCAATCGACATACCATGTCTTTCTTTTCTTTAGCTTCAAAACCTGTGAGTTGTTTCATATACAGCTCTTCTTCGACATCACCATGGAGAAATACTGTTTTCACATCCAACTGCTTTAAGTGCATGTCTTCAACTGCCACAATACTAAGCAAAATCCTAATAGAAGCCATCTTCACAACCAGTGCAAAGAACTCACTATAATCGACACCTTCTCTTTGAGAGAATCCTTTCACCACAAGCCTCGCCTTGTACCTATTACTACCATCTGCCTCATCTTTGACTCTGAAAATCCATTTGTTCATAAGAGCGCGCTTCCCTGCAGGTAACTTGGTCAACTCCCAAGTTTGGTTCTTTTCCAAGGAGCTCATCTCGTCCTTCATGGCTAACTCCCACTGAATTCGAGCCTTATCCCTCAAAGCCTCCTCATGAGTCTCTGGCTCCTCCAAATCTGTGTACAGAACATGCTCGTGAACAACACTAGCTGATGGATCAAATATCCTGGTTGGCCTCCTCTCTCGTGTCGATCTCCTCAATGTGGATACCGATTAACCGACCGGTTCAGGTTCCCTGAACTTTTCTGGTTGTACTTGTTCATCTTGGATAACCTGCTCATTTCCAATAGTCTCACCATGAGCCTCATGTGCTGCCTATGGTACCTGTACCTGCTGTTACACTGTAGGGCCTCCACTACTAGGGCCACCTTCAGAATCTGAATCTAAGTCTAAGTCTGAATCCCAATCTGACTCTGAACTAGTTGTACTGGCTTGACCTGTGTGCATGTCCTTATATAGGACCTCTTCATTGAACACTACATTCCTGCTGTGAATGACTTTGTTATCTACAAAATCCCAAAGCCTGTAACAATACTCATCGCCACCGTAGTCAATGAACACACACCTCCTGGACTTAGAGTCCAACTTCTTTCTTTCTTCCCTATCAATTAGTGCATATGTCATACAACTATAAACTTTCAAATGCGAATAATTAACAGTTTTACCTGACCATAGTTCTTCTGGAATGGCCCCATCATGGGCACTAGACGGGCAACTGTTAATCAAGTACACTGTTGTATCAACTGTAGCGGCCCAAAGATGGACCGGAAGACCCGTATGAAGTCTCATGCATCTCACCCTTTTGAGTATCGTGCGGTTCATCTTTTCTGCTACACCATTTTTTTGTGGAGTCTTAGGAACTGTCTTGATTCCTCTGATACCTTCCTTAGCCAGATAATTAACAAACTCTTTGCTTGTGTACTCACCTCCATTGTCTGACTTTATTACCTTCACCTTGCATCCCGTCTCATTCTCAATCCTGGCCTTCCAAGCTCTGAACGCCTCAAATACTTCTGATTGCTCGCGAATTGCATAAACCCAAACCTTTCTTGTAGCATCATCTATGAATGTGACGAAGTATCTCTTCTCACCATAAGAGAATTCCTGAGCTGAACCCCACACATCTGTATGTACCAACTCTAGCTTCCCAAGCTTCTTCTCACGTCGACCCAACTGAAAGCTAACTGTCTTCTGTTTGCCCATCACACAATTCTCACAAAAATCTATCTCAACCTTCTTCAGTCTCGGCAAAAGATCTCTAGAACAAAGTTGCTTGACACCATTTTCACCGAGGTGCCCTAACCTGACATGCCATAGAATTAAAGATGACCTACCTACTGATGTTGTAGCAATGATATCACCTGAATCACCTTCCCTAAGTAAGTACAATGTGTCACCACACTTTCCTTCTGCCACCAACCTGACACCTGTAGTCACCTTCCATTCTCCATGCCCAAAAGTTGTCGTTAATCCTTCTTTGTCCAGTTTGCTAGTCGAGATCAAGTTTTTCTTCAAACTCGGAATATGTCTTGTGTCATACAAGACCAATTGCCCACCATTGAGAGCCTTCACTCTCACAGTGCCTGGGTCCGTTCCCGTATATAAATGTTTTCTGAATATTTTATGTATTTTGATTAATTATAATTTACCTTGTGTGAAATTCGTTTTGGATTCTCTATTTAAAATATTTTCTAATCGGAAATTTTATTTATTTCGAATAATTGTATATTTTAACGTTAATTAATATTTCTACTGATTGACTATTTATAATATATATTGTTTGGATTATTTTAAATAAATCTGTTAAACTCGGATTTGCATTTTGATATACATATATTATTACCACTACTATTATCAGTATTATTTTGTTAGTTTTGTTATTTACAGTATCATTATTTTTATTGTTAATGTTATTATTATTATTATTATTAATTTATTTTCAGCCGAACATACTCTATTTTATATGTATTCATTATTTGACTTAATGTACATGTATATGCATGTTTTATAAACCCTTATAATGCTTATTATTTATTCCCTATTGAAATTAAATATATATTATTTGGTTTATAACCCAAACCCATTACCCATTCTCTTATTGGATTATCTACCCAAATACCCAAATCCAATAACCCACTATATAAACCTAATTAACCTAAACCTAACCCTAACCTACCCTACCCTATCTACTGTGCAAACACCCCTCAGCCGCCAACCCTATTCAACCACTTCATCTTCTACCTCCCATTGCTCTATCTTTCTCTCCCTGTATCCCGCTGTGCACCCACACCCCGTCTCCCGTGCTCCTCCTACCTCGTGTCCTTGTCATCCTCTCCCCATTGCGGCTCCATCACGATGCCACAGCCAGCGACCCCCCCAGTGCTGCCTCATCCCGAGCGCCGCCTACAGCCTCACACCACCGCCCTAGTCTCCTTCCGTCGCTGTTGCGCACGACAGTAGTAACAGGCAGCAGCGGTACCATGCCGCAGTCACGACAGCCCCCTGCCTTCCCTCGCTGCGTCAGCAGCCAGTCGCAACAACACCATACTGCAAGTTGCCCTCATGACCTCCTGTCACCAGCCACCTCGACGCTAGTCACCACCCTTCGACAGCACGATAGCACCGTCACCCTATTCAGCCTGCCGTCTTCCACCAGCAACTGCACCCCCGAGTGCCCCTCTCCTTCCTGTGTGCCCCTCCCTCTCTGCCGGTACCCCTGGCTGCCGCCGTCAGCCTCGCCCCGAGCCACCTTGCCATCTGCCGCCGTGAGCCCAAGCTTGTAGTTGTTGTGATCATGGGTTTTGATCATCCTTGATGTGAGCCGTCTGATCGACTTGATCTTCTT
Source organism: Hemerocallis citrina (assembly GCA_017893485.1). Classification (NCBI taxonomy): domain Eukaryota; kingdom Viridiplantae; phylum Streptophyta; class Magnoliopsida; order Asparagales; family Asphodelaceae; genus Hemerocallis; species Hemerocallis citrina. The sequence goes on from CM030366.1 coordinate 149,315,770, forward strand.
GATCATCATGATCTGATGGATATGATCTTGGTCGTCCGATCTAATCAAGATTCAGATCTCCATCATCTTGATCAGATCAGATCTAATCACAACCGTTCGATCCTCCATTTGATCATCACCAAGCCATTGGATCTAGGTCGTCCGATCGTTGATTATCGCGATCGTGATCATCGCCTCCATCATCATCAATATCTTGATCTTGACCGTCAGATCTCTTTTAGTCATCGCGATCGTGATCATCCTCTTGATCTTGATCTTGATCTTGATCTTGATCTTCGATCTCAGATCGACCGATCACACTTGATCTCGGTCCTTGATTGTCGCGTTCGTCTTCTACTTGGTGAGTTAAACATATGATCCACCTTTTGTTCTCATTCATCAAATTATCAATCATGGTATATTTACTCTTTTGGTACCCTTCTAATTATTCTATGTTTTATGTTTGATCTCGACCGTCGGATTCGCTTGATCCTCATCTTAATCACCATCTTGATCAACGAGATTCGTGCCCGATCATGATCATCGTGATCGTTTGCTCGTTGCCGGGTCGCCGGAATTTCGATCCCGTTATTCTCAAATTATCAAATCTAATCGTCTACACCCTAAGGCAAGTATCTCTTGTACATTTCGTTTTCCAGTACAAGCTCTTCCTTGAAAATACTGCAAATAGTTTGTGAATGTGACTCCTCTTTGTTTATCGTTGATGATCTCATGTTTCTCCTTATATATTACATGATCTAAGAGTCACAACGCTTCGTTGATACATTTATTCACAACTAGTAGAATTTTGATTCATTTCATACAAAAAGTGTTTTACTTGGTTTTTGTTTCTGTCTTGCCTTGCTGTTTCGACCCCGATAAAACCAAAATCTGAACTTGAGTCCTGAATATGAAATATATCCCTAAGTGTATAGTTGTCAATAACATCCAAAATTTTTGAATTCCAAGTTACAGTCTAGGAGATATCGCAGTTTTACTACTGCTGTGTCGGTAATCGCAGATTCACAAAAACTGCTGCACCACTTTAGTTTACAATTATTTTAACTATACTACCAGTAAGTAAATGACTTGAAATTTTTCATGCTAATATTGGACACTCTAGAGAACATTCTCTAATTTTCTTAGAAATTAATCAATAATGTTTCAACCCTATTTCATATGTATAAACTCAGTTTTATAAATTCTGGCTGAACACAAATGCTGTATACTTTGCTGGTTTGACATCAGTTACTACAACTTTTATGTGTCTTAATTATATGCGTTAGAACCGGGCAGGAGTCTAGTTTCTAGGCCTTCTGACGGATCCACATTTGCTATCTTGTAGCAATGAAAATTGCAGTTTTGGTGCAGCAACGTCATGCTATCCAGAACTGAAATTCTCGTAGTTTTTGATAATTTTAATTTGTGTTGACCCTCGAATATGCTTTATAATTACCTTAAACTTGTTCCATGTTCTTGATCATGTTTACTTGATCTGTTTTGCACACTTTCATGCTTGTTTTATGGTAATAATAAATAATAAGCGGGGTTTAAGGGAAAGACCATAGTAGTGGACAATATAGGTAAGTGCACTCGGAAGGGGCCCGTGTTTCCCATGATTTCAAGTTATATAGAACTAAGTGTCACGTGGAAATAAGTGCCACGTCAGGAGTTGACGGGGGCCACCTCTAGAATCTACGGGGGCCACCTCTAGAATCCATTACCAATTACATTACATAATTCTCGTTTACATGATGCCTGAGCACACGGCCCTATAAAATCCACTACTAGGCCTAAACAAAATTACATTGACTGTAGCAACCATGTGATAAAAGGATGGCACATGAAGTGATACAGAGATAGTAATAACAACAAGACTTGATACATGATACTTGAACATAATACATGCTTACTTGATACTTGATTATATGATACATGCTTACTTAATACTTGATTACATGATATATGAGACTTGATACTTGAACATAATACTTGACACTTGCTTCTTGATACTTGTACTTAACAACTTGATACTTGAGACTTGTTACTTGACACTTGAGACTTGTTACTTGTGACTCAAAACTTGTACGTGATGCTTGTTACTTGATGCTTAAAACAATTACATGTTCACTTGGCACTTGTTCTACTACTAGTACTTATTACCCAATTTTGTCATTTGAGTTGTCTTCCTTGTTAGCTAGTTACTTAAATCCCAATACTTTTTGCATCCCTATTATAATATGTTATACATTCTCGATTCCAAATCTTGTTTCATATTTCTTGCACTTGTTTTCATATCCTTGCTTGTACTATTTGTGGCCCTAACTTGCACTAAGGGTGTTTGTCTTTTTTCTCTATTTTTCCTTTAGTATATATATATATACAAACAGACTTTGGAGATGAATTGTCTGCTGAAATTGGTGATCAGACATTCTAGGCTTCGCTTGGAGAAAGGACTTGTTTAAAATATTTTGTTTACTTTGAGTTATTTATTTCTTTTGATACTTCAAACTTGTAACGTGCTTATAATTCCGAGTTTTATCTTTTGATCTAGAGTTGAAAACTATTTGGAATATTATTATTTGTTTCAATTATTTTCTGTTGCTTAATAAATTATTCATGCATGCGTGGTTGTATACATTTTGTTATATTCTTGTTATGATGCTGAGTCGATCCTACAGCTCATGAATAATGAAAATCATTCGCTTGGCTTTGTTACGCGCTCGTATTCCGTATTTTTGGAAAGCAGGGCATGACAGTGCCTCTACCCACAACTGGACATATCAGCCCATTACCTACTGAAACTGCACCAAAATCACATGTCCTGTAATCCTCAAACACATCCATCATGGGGGTACAATGATAAGACGCACCCGAGTCTATACACCAATCATCTTGCAAAATATTAAATCCAGCTGATAAACACAGTTCATCTAGACGGGGTTCAATACTTACCACATTGGCTATCTGTGACCCTGCTTGTGCTTTCTTATACTCCTCGCATTGGTCTCTCATGTGTCCTGGCTTCTTGCAGTACCAACACTCACCTTTGCGATGTCCTGTTCTTAACTTGGACCTGTGATTCCTGCTTTGTGACCTCCCTCTGTTGTTACTTCTACCATGATTATCAACTGACAGTACGGTATTGCAAGGATATGACACTGAAGTCTCTCCATGCCTTTTCCTCCTTGCATCCTCGTTCATAATGCTACTTATAATATCCTTTAGGGTTGTCGTATCAGTCATGGTGCTAGTAATAGTCTGCTCTACTGTGCCGTAACTGTCGGGAAGACTGGATAGCAACAACAACGAATGTGCTCTCTCCTCAAACTTTAAACCCAACGATTCTATCTGATTGTAAACCATACAGAAATTGTTAATGTGCTCAGCAACCGAACCCCTTTCTGACAACTTTAAGTTAACCAACTTCTTTAGATGTAAGATCTGATTCACTGCATTCGGCTTCTCAAATATGTCTGTCAACATCTCCATTGCCTCCTTTGCGGTTCTTGCCTTCTCAATATGAAATAGCACCTTCCTGTAGAGACAAACTGAATCTGCTCCGGCACTTTCTGATCCAATCTATTCCAGGCCGCCAAAGCAACTGGATCGACATCCGTCCCCTTTGGCTTCACACCAAACAACAAATCATCAAGATCCTTCTGTCGGAGATACGCAATCATTTGGATCTTCCACAATGTGAAATCCGTTCCCTCGAACTCTTTGACTCTACTCTTGTCCCCATCTCAATCAATACTACCAACCTGTAGCTCTGATACCACTTTGTTGAATTCTAACTGCGGAATAAACTCAACAACGACGACGAGATGCAAGAACTATAGAACCAAAACAAGAGAACAAAGAACAACCAAAAGCAACATACAAGAACACACAAGATTTTTATCGAGGTTCACCCAAACAATGGCTACTTCCCCGCGCAGAGACACTCCTGCGATTTCCACTAGAAATATGAAGATTAGGTTTTACAAATCTCTCAAGAATTCACCCCCAAGGTGTAGGATTTCTCTCTATCTCTCTCTCTCTTAATGACAACGAGTAGATCTCTATTTTCTTTTTACTTAACCCTAAAATCATATACAATATAATATATATAGGATTCCACAACTTTCCATCTCAGCCGCTTATCAATCAGCGTCGGGTCGGTCGACCGCACCATCTTGACGGTCGACCGGTCTTCTCCTTAGACTGCACGAGTTCCAACAAAAAGCAGGTCGATCGACTGCGCGGTCGACCGGTCACTTCTTCAAGACTGCAGGTTAAACCAGAGAGCGGGACGGTCGACTGCGCGGTCGACCGGTCGTCGGTCGGGGGGTGCGGTCGACCGCAACTCTGCTGTAGCCACTTGCTCCCACTTCGACTCTCCTTCTCACCTATCTTCTCCAACTTCATTATCGTGTATTGGATGCACAAACCCCAACAGACCCTCAAGCATTCCTACCACGGAAGCCATGCTAGGCCTCATCCATGGCTCCTCATGTAAACAACATAACACCACCTTTACCGCTCTTCTAACCTCGGATTCACTCACCCTCCCCTCCATCCTTGGATCTGCCAGCTCCAACCACCGCCCTTCTATGTGCCTCTCAACTGCAACCATCGGAAAGTACTCCCCGGTTGTGCCACTTGAGCTCATATAGAGCCAATAGATGAAGCACCAGTGGAAGTTCATTGGTTCTTTCTACCTCTCACAATCTCTAATAAGACCACTCCATAGCTATAAACGTCAATTTTGTCTGTAATTGTTGAGTTTGTTAGCCTCACAGGAGCTAAGTATCCTCGTGTTCCCCTCATTGTTGTGAAGAGACCAGATTGTTCAGGACTCATTAACTTGGCCATTACAAAATCGGCAATTTGCGTGAAGGCAGGAAAGACCTGCACCAATAGCAATTTCTAATCTCTCCTACCAAGGAAATCACAAATTTAGCGTTTGGACGTGAGAAAGAATTTGGTTACAATATGAAACTTAGAAACTGAAAGAAAATGAAATCCTTGTCTAAACAATAAGTTGTGGGACATAAACAGTGGATTCAGACTAGATATACGATGCACCAGCAATATTACAACAAAAATAAAGGATATAGGAGTATAATTACTTCAAATTATGCGTGAAAGAGTAGAATCCTAAAACCATGTTTTACACGACATGGAACGCCTCGTGATGAAATCAAACCCCTTCATTATCTTTTTGACACTCTCATACTCTATTAAACTCTCCAATTATGTTATGCCCGAAACTGCCTAGGTTGCTGCCTATCATTGAGCTGTCTAAACTCGGCTTCCATTTCAGGAACTTCAAAATATTGTGGGTATGTAAATACATATACTTGGACGGACACGTTAGATATTATAGTCCCATATTGGTGGTAGAGTTGTTTTGATATTTGTTCACCTCCTATATATAGGTGGTATTGTACTTGGTTAAATTCAATTCAATATTCAATATTGTCTTCATTTCTCTTTGATCTATCTTAACATGGTATCAGAGTCAATTCCTCAAATTTTCTTCTATTAAAATTTTCCCATCCAAAAATTCTCATATCCCAACAGTCAGATTATACAAATTTTCCTTTCTTCCCAAAACCCTAGAAAATCCCAAAAATAAAATAAAATAAAATAAAAATAAAAAAATCCCGTCGCCAACTTCCCTGCAAAGATCCATCATCCAATGATCCAAAAATTCCCATCGACAACTTCAAAGATCCATCATCCAAAGATTCCTTTCTACACTGAAGTCATCCACCGATCCATCATCCACAGATCCATCATCCAAAGATTCATCCACATAAGTCATCAACGAACCCATCAAACCCGGCGCCCTCCTCTGTTCTTGATCCACGAAGAGTTCGTCCAGATCGTTTAGATCCATTCATCGGCAACCCATCAAGCCGATCCACTCATCGTCATCTTCAACTCGGCTCGTCTAGATCGGCGAACTCCAGATCCAAACTCCGTTATCTGAAGTATTGTTCTTCATCAAGCCTCTTCTTTTTAGTATTGTTTCTTTTTCATCAGGCTTCTGTGTATTTTTCATGATTTCTTTTTAGTATTGTTTTGTTATAGATTTCTTAAAGTGCACCTGAGTTGAGGGCCTTTAATTTAATATATATATATATATATATATATATATATATATATTATATATATATATATATTATTATTATTATTATTATTATTATATATATACAGGTACTCCTACTTGATGGCATCTCAGTCTCTCCCACATATTTTTGCCTCCACTAACTTCCCCGATGCAACTACCTCTTGTTCCTCCTCCAGATTCCAAAAGCAGCAGCGCCACTTTCAGTCTGCCTCCGGCCTTCTACCTTCTCCTTATATCATTCCTCACCCTACCCCACCTCTACTTCCGCCACCGGTAGCACCGCCCTACTCTCTATCTCGATCCAGACACCAGCAGCATCTCCCTCCACATTGTGCTCTCTGTCATAGCAGTCACAGCAGTGCTTCTTCCCTCACATCCTTGGCCATGCCTGTCACTCCGGCCTTGCCGTCTTCTGCTTGGGCTAATACTCAGCAACGCCTCACTCAACTAGAACTACAGCTCATGGGTCAGTCTATCAATGCTGGCTCCTCTATTCCTGCCCTTTCTACCACTCCCGGTATGAATTCGTTCTGAATTTTAGATTCTAGTACATCACATCATCTCACTAGTAATCAGACACTATTCACCACCTGCACAACACTTTCCTCTCACTCTCCATCCCTACACACAGCTGATGGCTCACCACTTCTTATTACACATTTAGGAACAATTAACTCTCCTACTCTCACATTACCAATGTTCTTTATGCTCCTCATTTATCAATAAACCTTATTTCTATTAGTGCGTTGTGCGATAGTGGCCTTGTCGTCACTTTTGACTCTTTAGGTTGTTCTATTACTGATTCCTCCACTGGTGAGGAATTTGGACGTGCTAGTCGTCATGGTCGTCTATATTATCTAGATTTTCTTCGTGCACATCACTCTCCTTCTAGTTTTGCCGGTATTGTTTCTTCTGATGCTGATCTGTGGCATAGACGTTTAGGTCATATTAGCGCATCACGATTTCAGACTATAGCTCGTAGTGGTGCTCTTGGTCCTCTCACTTTTAAACATTTATCTGATTGTCAGGGTTGTCACTTGGCCAAACACATTGCCCTACCCTTTAGTCACAAAAGAACTTCTGAAACCACTCACCCTTTTCAACTTGTTCATTCCGACATATGGGGACCCTCTCCCGTACCATCGTGGAAAGGCTATCTCTATTATGTTACCTTCATCGATGACTTCACTAGACATACATGGGTTTTTCTTATGCGTCAGCGATCTGAGATACCTGATATTTACCGGGTCTTTACAACCATGATTCACACTCAGTTCGGTGTACGCATTAAGAATTTCGATCGGACGGTGCACGTGAGTACACTTCTACCACTATGAGAACAATCCTACAGTCTCACGGCACCCTGTTTCAGCAATCATGCCCTCACACACATGAGCAGAATGGTGTAGCTGAACGCAAGCATCGTCACATCCTTGAGACGGCTCGCGCTCTTTTACTCTCCTCTTCTGCTCCTCGTTCTTTCTGGGCTGAAGCTATCATGACCTCTGTTAGTCTCATCAATATTACTCCCTCGTCTGCCCTAGCTGGTACGACGCCTTACGAGGCTCTTTATCATTCTCCTCCCGACTACAGTATGCTTCGTACATTTGGATGCACCTGTTACGTTCTTCTCCCTCCTACTGAGCGCACGAAGCTCTCCGCTCGTGCTGCTAAGTGCGTTCACTTAGGTCTCACTCCTGAACATAAAGGTTATCACTGTTTTGATCCATCCGTGGGTCGTGTCCGTATTTCTCGACATGTCTCCTTTGTGGAAGACTCCCCCTACTACCAGACCCCCCCCCCCCCGAGGATACTAGATTTCCCAATTCCCCAGTTGTTGCTAGCCCCCCGACTTTATCTTCCCGCATTCCTTTTGATCCCACTCATCTGGCTCCATTCACATCTCCTGCAGTCCTTACACCTGTTGTTCCCCCTACCAAACCTCACCCTGCATCTCCACACCAGCTGGCACCCATCCCACCTGCTTCCCCACTGGCATATGCACCTACTCCACCATCCTCACCCCCACACCATGTCAGTCCACCACCTCTTCGTCAGTCTACCCGTTCCACTTCTGGTATTCCTCCGGCACGTTATACACCTGATGCCACTGGTCCTTCTGACCAGTTTGGTTTTACCACCCTAGCTTCTTACTCACCACAGTTTCATGCATATGTCACTGCTATACACTCTACACATGAGCCCAGAACCTATCAAGACGCAATTCAATATCCTGAATGGAGGAAAGCCATTGCAGAGAAATTCAGTGCATTTGATCAGACTGGCACTTGGGATGTTGTTCCTCTACCAGAGGGCGTTCAGCCTATTAGCTGCAAGTGGATCTTCAAGGTCAAATATCAACCTGATGGATCTATTGAGCGGCACAAGGCCCGTCTAGTAGCCCGAGGCTTTACTCAGGAGCATGGCATTGACTATGATGAGACGTTTGCTCCCGTTGCACAGATGACTACTGTTCGCACCCTTCTTGCTGTTGCAGCCATCCGCCACTGGCCGTTATACCAGATGGACGTGAAGAATGCTTTTCTTCATGGTACCTTATCTGAGGTTGTTTATATGGATCCTCCTCCTGGTCTCCCTACTCCTCCTCGTCATGTTTGCCGGCTGCGTCGGGCTATATATGGTTTGAAGCAGGCCCCTCGAGCCTGGTTTGAGTGTTTTCGCCTTGTCATCACCAAGACTAGTTTTAGTCAGAGTTCTCAGGACCATTCTATGTTTGTGCGGTCATCACCGCAGGGGAGGGTAATTCTACTACTATATGTTGATGATATGATCATTACTGGGGATGACTCCGCCGGCATTACATCCACCCAGAGATACCTTCACCAGCAGTTTCATATGAAAGATCTCGGTAAGCTACGTTACTTTCTGGGTTTAGAGATTGCTCATGGATCTCAGGGGATACTCATTTCTCAGCAGAAATAAACATCAGATATTATTTCCGCTGCATGCCTCTCTGACAGTCGATCAGCTGATACACCCTTAGAGCTTCATGTGAAGCTTCGTCCCACAGATGGTGAGCCCCTTCCTGATCCCACTAGATACAGGCAGATTGTTGGACAGCTTGTCTATTTATGCATGACCAGACCCGATATTGCTCATGCAGTTAGTATTGTCAGCCAGTTTGTTTCTGCTCCTACATCAGTTCACTACGGTGCTCTTCTTCGGATCCTCAGATATCTTCGAGGCACCATTACTCGTTCATTATTCATGCCGTCTACATCCAAACTAGAGCTCAATGCATATTCTGATTCAGATTGGGCAGGGGATCCAACTACCAGAAGGTCTACCACAGGTTTCTGTCTATTTCTTGGTGATTCGCTGATCTCATGGCGGAGCAAGAAACAGGCAGTTGTTGCATGTTCTTCCACCGAGGCTGAGTACAGAGCAATGGCAGCTACTACTAGAGAGATTGTTCATGTTCGTTGGTTGTTATCAGATATGGGTATTACCCTTACAGGAGCTACTCCACTTTATTATGATAACCGGAGTGCATTGCATATTGCAAGCAACCCGGTCTTTCATGAGCGAACGAAGCATATTGAAATTGATTGTCATTATGTTCGTGAGCGTTTTGAGGCAGGGACCATCTCTCTCCATTCTGTTACCTCTTCCTAGCAGACTGCAGACTTCTTCACCAAATCTCATACAGTTCAGAGATTCCGACACTTAGTAGGCAAACTCACATTGTTTGACCCATCGTGAGTTTGAGAGGGGGTGTTAGATATTATAGTCCCATATTGGTGGTAGAGTTGTTTTGATATTTGTTCACCTCCTATATATAGGTGGTATTGTACTTGGTTAAATTCAATTCAATATTCAATATTGTCTTCATTTCTCTCTGATTTATCTTAACAATTGTGGGTATGTAAATACATATACTTGAACGGACACTTCTTCTAAATAATAAATAGATATGCTGTACAGTATATTTTGGTTTAAAAGTTTAGGTGATTTATGTAAATGCCCAGTATTTTTCTTCATGTAGTTTACATATGATATACACAGTGATAGAGATTAGATATCTAAATGTATCAGTTTATTCATAAATGCATGTCTCTTTGTTAGTTACAACTGAACTTTACACGATGTATCAATATCAGACCATTATCTTCTAAGTAATTCTGAACGATTTCTCTTCGATGGTTATGGATTGCAAAACATTGACTCTTTAAGAGGAAACGAAATCCGGAGACAAAAACACTTTGAGAGATGAATTAGGACAATGACTCTTTTGTTAGGTATTTGTTATACATTCCATTCAAAGTTCTAGATTAAATAATGATTAGAGGTTTATGTAAACATTTCATTTTAAGAGTTTATTTGCTTGATGGAGTTCTATCCAAAAAAGAAAAAGAAAAATGAAGCTGTATGTTTTTGTATTGAAGTTAGTTGGCCGTATTTAGGGTTTTTTTTTCTTACGTGTGCCTTAGTACCGAAGAGCATAATCAGAAATTCCAGGTTCGCAAATCCTTTGGTTATGTTGATATATGATGTGGGTAGATAATCCACCGCGAACAGAGCCGTCTCATCCCCTCAAAAACCGCTCATCTTTGATTATCAAGCCAGAAATTCCAACAAGCCTTCTGCAGCTTCAGGCCCACAGAGAAACGGGTCTAACCAGGCCCATTAGAATTACGGTACCCATTCTCTCTGCCTATAAATACCAGGTTCTCTCCCCCTTTAAGGAGGTAATGCATCTTTCTCCACCTGAACCATAGTTTTTCACTTTTTTCCAATGACTGACTAGATTGTCGGAAGACCTGTTGCCGGGATTTCTCCCGGTGTTTCTAGGCATTTTGCAGGTGGCCGGTCGGCCAGCCACCAGCTGCTCTTCTGAGCCTACCTGCAAAACATACCCGATCTGCGGCTGAGATCTGTCCCTCCCGCTACACAAAATTACAAGAACTCACACATGTTGCTTCCGCACCGAAAACAAGGAGCATCAGGTTGGCGCCGTCTGTGGGAAGACTTGACAAATCCAAAACCAGCTTCTGGTCTCCAGACTCCTCCCTTCCTATGGACCCCAAACTAAGGAAGGCAGCCACGGCAGGGCGGTGTGCCGATCATCATCACCAGACTCACAGTCAGGTGGATACCCACGGTTCCCGAAGGCTCGGACCCGAGAATCCCTTGGGTCCAGGTCCGAGCGCCTCACGCTCAGCCACGTGGCGACCCAAGTGCCAGGAAGCCGATGACCTATGGAAGGTCATCAATCATCGGAAACCTGAGCATGACCTCCGGAAACAGCTCGACCGCTCTAGGAGTGGAGCTGCCCCCTCCGTCTAGGTTCCGACCCATAGCATACACGGTCGGGAGCAACACGCAACCGCTCCCATAGAGATCGACGACCTCCGACGGTCCAATTCGAAGAGGTTGCGGTCACAAGGACCGAGTTCCAGGAGTTCAGGAATGAGGTCCTCCAAGCCATCCGAGGTAACCCCGGGACCGGACAACCAGTCCTTGGGTAGCGAGTCGCATGGCTCGACCCAACCACCGAGGAAGGATGACGCTATCCTCAGGCAACTCCAGGAAATGGAGAATCGCCTCGCCCGGATCGGCACGGGTGAAGGCCAATCCAATTGGGGGTAGATTCCTACCGGACCCCCATTCTCTGCTCGAATCTTTGATGCCTTGATCCTGAGGAATTTTGGACCACCTCAATTCGAGACATACGATGGAGAGTGATCTAGCTGATCACATAGAGGGGTTCAAAACCCTCATGATGATTCACGGCGCCTCGGATCCTCTTCTTTGTCGAGCGTTCCCCACAACTTTGTGTAGCCCGGCAAGGGAATGGTTCTTAAAGCTCACCGCCATCTCGATCTTCTCTTTCGAACAGCTCAAGGTAAACATTCTCACTCACTTTGTGACCAGTCGCAAGGTCGAGAAGACAAGCGCGTCACTTCTGGACCTCAAACAGAATGAAGGGAAGTCCCTGCAAAACTTTGTGCGGAGGTTCACCACCGAGGTCAGAGCTGTCTCTTCTCACGATGCTGGCATCGCTTCTACGGCCTTCCGACATAACGCTCGCCATGGCTAGCTAAAGGCCTCCCTGGTAAAGAAGCCTCCAATCGATTTTCCTGACCTCCTCCGTAGGGTCCAAAAGTACATTCGAGCCGAAGAAGCCTGCACCCTGAAGGCCAAACAGAAGCACCTTATAAGGGAAAGAGGAAGGTAGATGGTCCAGAGCCCACGAAGAAGGCTAAAAAAGATCCTCTCGGTCAAAAACGACCGCCTCCGGTCCCCCACTTCGAAAAGTTCACCTCGCGGACTCATAGTGTGTCAACCATCCTTATGGAGATTGAGAACAAGGGGATCGTCCGCCATTCTTCTCGACCCAACAACAACAAGAAAAGGGGCCGGAGATTTTACTATCGGTTCCACCGAGACCACGGGCATGAGACTGATACGTGCTGTGCTCTTAAAAATGAGATTGGGGCCCTCATCCAAAGGGGTTACCTGAGGGAGTTCACTCGAACTAATCTATGAGACCAGTGGGCTTCGCCCCCTCCTCGAGTGGTCGGTCGGCGTCCGGAGGCGAAAACCGAGTCCGATGAGACCGTAGGGCTGGCCATCCTTTAATGTGTTCACAGTGGCCCCATGGGGGAGAGTCGAATACTTCCTGCAAGGTGTTCGTGCAAGAGTTTAACTTGGTTCATGATCATCCGCCCCCCAGGGACCAAGGCCTAACGGTCTCATTCTCCAACGACGACCCCGAAGGTGTCTGACTACCTCATTGTGATGCCCTGCCGATCAGTCTGAGCATGGTGAATGTCACGCTTTACTTCCCAAGATACGGGAACACGAGCACGTAATAAAGGCCCAGCGAATGATAAGAATCTCATCCATAGCTGTAAAAGATTAACTCAACAATATACAAGAGATCACAACCACACAAGAAAGGATAACCACATAAACAATGAATAAACTCTAAAATAACCATGAAATAAATTCACCAAATAATATCCAATATCTGAGAGAAAGTAAACTTCGGGTCATATAAGCCTGGAATACAAAGTACGATGAAAGCAATAACATAAACAAATAACATGAAATAACTATAGCAGTCTAATGGTTCAGCTCCATTCTTCAAAAAGTTTGCTCACCAAGTCCTTGAGTAAAATTTTCGTCTATACCTGTAAACTCATTAACTATAGGTGGGAAAAATTATCCGTTAGAGCAAGTTACGGACGACAAGTAGAGGAAGCAAAGAAGCAAGAAAAATATGGTATATCAAGAAATAATGGACTAGAACAAAATCAAATATATATCAATGACAATAAAAAGAGTTGATAATAAAATCAAAGGTCTAGAGTTTATGATGCAATAAACAGTGGCTGTAATCCATGATTCAAGGTCAATAGCAATAATCATGATCAAGAATGCAAGTGTCAATCCTAGGTTTATTAGTCTTTTATTATCCTATCTAATGCACGTAATACTGTGTCTCATACCACAGGTTCTGTGCATGCAAACAATGATCTTTTTAAACAATAGAGGCGAACTCAACAGATCGTGTTCTGAGCACAATAATCAATAATTAACAATCAAATTCCACAATCAATAATCCCCCATCCACGATAATAATCAATCTAGAACAAGGGGCCCTTCCGAGTACAGTCTCTGATTGTTCACTACTAAGTCAACCCTTATTACCCCGGCTTGTTAATATTTTATTACACACAAATGTGGACATGTAGTGGAGAAGTTTCAAAGTGATGTCAAAGAGATGTCAAGGCTATGCAATGCATGGTATAACTAATTCTATTCCCTAGATGCAAAATCAAACATGGATACACTTTAAAACACAAAAGGTCTACAACTTTCCCAAAAAAAATTAAAAGTTGAACGATTTAGGCCCCTGAATTAAGTAGATAATGTTGTTGCTTCTCATCGGAATCTTCACTCTGCACCAATGAAGAAATCTCAGCTCAATTCTTTTAGGATGTTCATGAAGGCCACGGAAGAGAAGTGTGAAGGGAATGCAAATGTGATGCATGCTTGGTATGGAACTTTTAAAGGTGAATCTCTAAAGATCATGACTAATGGATTTCGTGTTTGTGGAAAGCCTGAAGAAAGTGGGTCCTTCGGGTTTGGTCTCTGTTACGTTCTGGACAGCATGACGTTGTTGTACAAAAATCAACTTCCCCTTTGCTACAGGAAAGTAAATCAAGTTCCGTCAGAGATTCTGGAAAGTAGACTCTCTGCCGGTTCTAATGCATATTTACATGAAATATAATATATACATAAATCAGGCGAATAATCTCATTCTTTACTGATTACATGTTCAGGAAGCATGTTAGGGTTAAACTCTTATGTACAAAAGCTATTTGTAAAATCATTTGAAAATCTCGTAAAAATCGTATTTTAATTCCTAACAATGTTCAGTAACAACACAATTAATCTTAGATTTTATTTCTTAAATTAATCTACTGTTTCAGTTAATTAAGCATGGTAATGCATTTTCAAAGTGCATTCGGGAATTCAGACTTCACTATACAAAAATATGGAAATCTTGGAATGTGTAGGTCGAATTGCAAAACTGTCAGATGATCTAGATTTTAGACACACAGGGCTATAATTCTTATTCAATAAGTTCTAATTGATATTATCTACAACTAGGTAAAAACCTGGTTCTTTACTGAACTAGTGTTCTAACAGCAACCTCGAGTCAAATTTTCCTATTTATAAAAGGTCTCGAAAATTATCAAATAATCTTATAAAAATAATAATGTGACTCCTAGTCTTGTCTAGTAACAAAATATAAAATTTCAAGTTCAACTTCTACTGTTAACATTTTATTTTAAGACAAAATCACGTCGGTGTAACTCTAGAATAAATCTGGAAATTGAAAACATAGCAGTACTAAAAATATGATAACTATCAGTTTGTAAATCAGAATCTAGATCCGTAAAAAGTTCTGTAAATAGATTCAAAAAACTACAAATGATATTTACAAAGTTTTATTAAATTATGCCAGAAACTAGGTCAAAAACTCAAAGCAACATGGAGCAGACAGCAGGCCAGCAAGTAGATTATTATTAAAAGACAACAAAAACAAACAAGCAAGCATATAATTTCAAAGTAATAATTAACGGAAATCATACTTAATCTTTAGGGTAGAATTCTACTATTGGGGGGACAAATTATTATCAACATAGCATGATCATCACATTCAAACGAAAAGCATTCAATCATCAATGTCTATGTACATGTGTCTAATCTAGTATTCATGTCGTGTGCGCATATGATAATATATAACAGGCTTGGGTTTGAATCAAGGGAATGGCACGAAAAGAGGACTACTACTTGGTTTCGCCGATGAATCAGTAATAGTCTCTTTGAAGGGTATCAAACAAATAAAATATGATAAACGAAAGAGAAACTACTTGCGGAGATCAAAATAAATTATTGAACAAGAAAAATAAACTGGTTCAAAAGAAAACTTGCCTTAACTGGACGAGAATCCTGATGGCAACAATACACATGCAAACTTCAGAAAAGAGGCAACACGTGTAAACCACGTACGGGTAGCACGCACCTGTAACACAGCAACAGCAAGAACAGCAACGGTAACGGCAAGATGACGGCACAGCAAACCACGGAAATGACAGTGCGGCTTTGAGGTAGTTACGGTTGTCGACTGTGAGGCAGTCACGGCGGAGGCTAGGGATGACTGTGGGGATGGCAGTCAGGATGCCGAGGAGGTGATGGTGGAGACTCGGGAGTCGGCAATAATGGCGAGGTCGATGGGTGGTTGCGGGGCTGCAGTCGAGGGTGGGGAGTCGAAAGCACTGGTGGTGTGGTGGTTATCGAGCGACAGAATGATGACAGGGAGTCGATGATGAGCAGGATGGAGGTGGCGAGGTGCAGGCAGCGAGTGGGTGTCGGCGTGGAGACAGTGACGAAGGCGATGGAGGTGGCAAGGAGGCAGAGGACTGTGGGATGCGAACGACGGGGCTGTTGACGAGGAGGAGAGGTGAGTGGGATGGAGGCGAGCTTCGACGAGGGCTCGATGGGGAAGACGAGGGGGTTGGGTTTCGGGAGAAACAGAAGAAGGAGAGCGACGGGGATGATTAGATTAGGTGGGGATTAATTAGGGTTAGTTAATATCTATATGTGTCTAGGATGTTGGGTTAATGGGTTATAGGGTTTTGGGTTAGCAGGTTAGGATCTAATAGGAGATGGGTTTGGAGTTAAATTTTAATAAATAAAATTGGGTATTGGATTTGGGCTCAAAATCAAATCAATTAGAGACTAATAAAAATACCCAAGGTACAAAAATAAAATAGGGTGCACAAGCATCTTAGGGTTCAACAAATGAAACAAAATTGATTGAAAGAATGCAATTGGGGTTGAAGATGAATATCAAATTTTATTATATATATTTAAAAAATGGGTTACAGAATGAGAAGTGAAAAGATACAAAGAAAATTCGAAAAAAAATGAAAACAAAGGTTACAGTGAATCACGAGGTTCTTCGTATTCTCGTTGACAATGGAAGCTCGGTGAACATCTTTTTCCTTGCCGCATTCGAAGCACTCAAACTCTCTCGAGAAAGACTGAAACCGGCAGGATACATGCTGCGCGGGTTCTCAGGCACTCTTGTACAGATCGAGGGGATAATCACGCTCGACGTCACAACCGAAACAGTCCCGAACATCCAAATGGAAGCCATGGATTTCATGGTGGTCAATGTCAAAGCTGCCTATAATTTGATCCTTGGCAGGCCCGGCTTCTGTTCCCTTCAAGCCGTACCCTCCGCATACCACTTGAAAATGAAATTCTCTACTAACCATGGAGTCGGCGTGGTCCGAGGCAATCAAGAACCAGCCAGGTCTTGCTACATGGTCGCGGTGGAAGGCGGGACATTTCCTGTAATACCCCGGATAATATAATGCTTTTGTATATATATAATGTCTGTATATATATATATATATATATATATATATATATATATATATATATTGTAGTGTTTGCTTGATTATATATGTATGAATGATGGAGTGCGTTTATGTTTGAGGGGCAGTTCGTGTGGGTGGTTGCGTTCTTGATGGTGCACGAGAATGAGAAGGACCGATACTAGTACATACACTAGTTTTGAGTGCGGTGCATATGCAAATATGTAATTATATGGTACTACACTAGATATTCCTTGCATGCACTCAAATGTAACCTCTCATCTCTTATCTAGAGCTTGATCAAGACCAAAAATTTCAGCCAAGCTTCCTCTCTAAAGACAAGGGGCTAGAAACCATTGCTTGGGGAAATACCACTTGCCACCTCACCCCATACCCCCCCCCCCCCCTATTTGGCTAGCCTCCCCCCCTCTCACCCTCACTCCTCTCTTGATAAAAACACCCTTCTCACTCTGTTGAGGTCTGAAATTTCAAAAGAGAAAAAAAAGAAAAAGAGAAGGAGAGAGTGAAAGGAGCCAAAAAGAAGGAGTGTTCTCAAGTCTTTGGAGTAGGATTTAAAGGAGGGAGCTCAAGATAAATCTCATCTTCTCGAGCCAACCAAGGGTGGGGAGTTCTCTGAACTTGTTCTTATTCATTCTTATTTAATTTCTTGCATGCAATGAGTATTAGTAGTATGAGCATGGTTGATTAGGAGTAGATTGTTAGAATCTGAAAATACAAACAGAAAACATGATCTGCATGTCGTATTTCTGAATTTCCAGAGAACAAAATAATTGGAATTTGATATTGAAATTTTCACATAATGATCTCATGTTTGTCTAGACGCTACAGATTTATTTCGGATTTTTTTGATGATATTTGATATTTTAATAAAATCAATTTTGGGGACTGAGTCGTAAGGCAGAGACTGGGTCTGTCTATTGTAACAACTAAACTTGTGGGAATTCTTGGAATAAATTGACACATGATATACTTCTGAAATTTTTACCATGTTATCTTGCATGCATCTAGACTCTACAAAAAAATCATGAAATTATTTGGATGAAATTTGATGCATATTCAAAATTAATTAATGAAGTGTAGTCAAGACAGTGATTGAAGAACAGCAGAACTTTTATGCATGTTTATAATAGGTAGAACTCATTGAATACTTGGAATTTGGGTGTGAACCTTTTTACATGTTATACGTGATGATGACTAGTTTCTGGTATCCAAATTTGATGACCATTTAATAAGCAAGTGATTTATGATGAATATTTTAGTATGTACTGTGCATAACTCAATCAGTATTGATACCCTGATAAAATGGTACTTTTGTGGCTCTGTGAGAGCAGAACTTGAGGAAGTGTACAATTAAGAAATTGTAGTAGACATCTAGAGATTTCCATAAAGTCATATTTCAAGAAATTCTTGTGAGTAGATTAATAAATATAATTTTTGCAAGTTGGGACAGAAACCAGATTTTGAGCTAAGGCTCTATTTGAGTAATGCTTTATGTGTGGTTCTGTATACCTGTGAAAAATGACTGTTTTAGGGTAATAAAATGAAACAATTGAGATTGGTGATCAACTAGAAAGTTGTAGAGGACATTCATACCTTTTCATATAACATGGATTTGTATCATTCCGATGAGCAGCTAAAGTTTTATGCTATCGGTAAGGTACAGCCAGTGTACAGGAAGTACACAGGCTGGGGTTTGTGAGGCTATTTTGAGGATTTAGATGACTGAATCTGAGGTGATGATTAACTAGAGAGTTGTAGCCTAGGGCTTTACATTTCCAGATTCGTCTTGAATACCCAAATCAGAGTTTTATTGTGGGAGTTATGACCATTTTAAGTTTCAGGCAGAAACACCATAGTTTCTTTAGTCATAGTTTTTGACTAAGTGTTGGATGAACCTTTCTCCTTGTGTACATAAAAGTTGATAAATCATTGTTTGGGGATGAATTGTAATACCCCAGATTTTTAAATAATGATTTTAAGATTAATAAATGAATTAAAATGATTTTTGGTGATTTAATAAATATTTTCCTGAAATTTACCTTTTCATACGTGCAAAACACGTGCAAATATTTTCTTGGGAATTTCAAAGTCAAAATTTATTTTGGGAAAACCTATTATTTATTATTAGATATTATTTGTGAATTTTCTTGATTTTTTTAATAATTATTTAACCTATTTGCAAATATTACAAAAAGATGGACTTTTTTGCAAAATTACTACTTGGAGTGAAAACTCCAGATTTTTAGATTTTTGGGCTTGGAATTATGCCTAGTCAACTCATAGGTAAAGAGTTTAAGTTTTGTTTTAATAAATTTGGTTTATTTTGCAAGCTTTGATAAAGAAGGGTATTTTTGCAAAATTGCTACTTAGAGGGCAAAAGTACAATTTCGTTTTTCTGGGTTTTCAAAATAGTGCTGGCTGATAATAGAGTGGCTATTCATGTTTTTAAATCTCAATTAAGATGTTTTTATTTAATTTCCAAGTATAAGAATTTATATATGTAAAGATATATTTAAAAGAGCTATTTTGCAAATCTAATCAAAAATCTAGATACCCAAATCTCGGCCTATAAAGGGTGAGGTGCAGCCGTCTCTTTGCTGCACAACACAAAAGGATTTCTTTATTATTATTTTCTTGGAGTTTTAAAACAAAGATCTTAATTTTCTTGCGAAAGGAGGGATTTTTCTTATTTCTTTATTATCTTTGGTTGATTCTTCAATAAGGTGAGTGACATATGTTTATTTTCTTATTGTTCTAAGCATGTTGTATGTTATGATTTATCTATTAGAAAGCATGTTAGATGATGGTATGTAGATATAATGAATTTTTATGAGTAGATGAACTAAAAAGTGAATCTTTTCATGAAACTACACTATTAATGATAAAACCCTAATTTGATGACTTGAGATTGTTAAAGAACCTAATAAAAATCATGAGTAGGTTATTTTCTTTCATACCTTTGCTATTTTGATTGTTCATATTAAGTTGTATGATGTTACATCTCCAAAAGTGAACAAAACTTGACTTACTGTGTATGTTGGATGCACACTCTGTTTTGATATTTTGAAGAATAAAATTTGATGAATAGTTGTTATAATTGCATTTTATTCATGGGTAAACTGATGCAAGTGATTGGGTATGTGTATAAAAAGTCATAGAAGGATTTGGTGGATCAAAAAGATTAAGTTTTGAAGTGTTAAAAGACGCTTGCTTCGGGTCTATGTGTGATCAGCCGAAAATTGGGTTTTGTGATTTTTTGTGAAGTTTTCGATTGGATCTGAGTTGTTCAATACTGAATCGATTTGAAACCTTTTTATACTCTTATTTGATGGATTCTTAATGTTTAAACTGATGCTAATACACACTCATATACACATTCACATTTATATATACTGTTTTTTGAAGATTTTGTGAATTTTGATGGTATTTTGATTGGATTTCAATTGTTTTGGTACTGAGATGGTTTTGAACATTGCTCTACTCTTTATTGATGAAATTCTGAGGCTTGACTGAAGCAAGTATGCACATAAACATATTTATATATACATATATGCTCTTTTGCTGATTTTGAAAGATTTTTGTGAAAAATTTCTATTTTGAGATCTTGATAGGTTTTGATGTGTTTTAATAACTCCTATATGGTATACAAGATATGTTTGCTCATCTCAGGAAGTTAATTTTGATTTTACAAAGCTTTAATTGAGTATTAATCAAAACATGCACAATTCCTACTGGTTGTATAGCAGGTCACGGTCGACCATCACGCTTCTATTTTGGGGATTTCTAATTGACAGCCGACTGCCCTTCTTGTGCGGTCGACCGTCAATTGCTGCTTTGGCTGTTTTGCTGAATTTTCTTCATTCTTTTAAATGATTATTTTCTCGATATTATAGATTATTACCCTTCTGTTTTGGATGATGTTTTTACTACAGAATACAGTATTTTACAGAGAGTTATATTTTATTTATAATAGTATTTTAATTGTATTCTTACGACCTTGTTAAGTGAGTTATATGTGTTTTCAAAAGAATTGATGTTTTGGTGATATTCTACGACTTAAGAATATAATTTTCTGTTATTTAATGGATATAATATTTTATTTGAATTCTGGAATTTTATAAGTATATTATATAGATTTGGATTTTTGAAGTTTTCTTCATATAATCGTTTTGATGATGGATTTATGAGTTTTATTGGAAGTTTTGGTACTGATGGTTGAGTTATGAGTCTTTAGAGTTTGAGTGGGGCCTTAGCTACTGGCGGTTGAGATTTTGGTTGTTGTTCAGTTGAGTTAAGCCGGTAGGGTACACGAACTCTAAGAGATTCGAAATCTAATAATTAATTAATTAACTTAACAAAATAAGGACAGGCACTAGATGGTGATATGATGAAATGGGAACATGGGTTATGGACCTCGGTATGGCTTGCAGTGTGAGATAATCTCCGAAATTATCGAGGTGTGAGTGAAATAGTCTCCGGAATTACCTGTGGTGTGGGATTGATCTCCGGAATTATTGGGATCGATGTGACGCTCATGGGGTATTCGTGTGATGAGGTGCCATAGCTTGCGGTGCGGGGTATTCTCGAAGATTCCCAGGTGTGAGTGAAATAGTCTTCGGAATTGTCTGTGAATAGAGATTGACCTCCGGAATTATCGAGGCATGGGCTAATACTCACAATTTATCTAGATCTCATAGTAGTCATCGTAGTAGGATTAGTTGCATAGCGGGGGATTAAACCCTATCAAGTGGAGAACGTTAAGGGATTACACTGGCCTTATGTAGAGTGGGATGCATAGAATCTGACAAGTATGCAATAGAGAGTCAGCATATAGCATTGATGTTTTCTTGACTTGGTTTTATGCATGATGTTTCCTATTTTTCTACACTTGACACTTAGTCTAGTTTCACTTGATGTTTTCATGTTTTATTTATTGTTATTTCTTATTTCATTTATTCTTGGTGTTGATACATGTTGTTTATGACTCTATACCTTATGTTTTATTCATGTTGCATTTATTTTCATGTCACTCACACCGTTATAGCTGACCCGTGTATTTTAGGGGGTTAGGGTTATCTCTAGCCTCATGTTTTACAGGTAGGTACTTATAGCTTGGGATTTGGATGCTTGTGCTAGATTGATGTTATGGCTTATGTAAATTATAAAAGAATGTGTTGTAAAAGAAAGAATTTGTAATTCAATGTGTTTGTTTTCTGCTGTGCTTTGTAAAGATTAATGTAATAAAAGTTGAAAAAAAAATTCTCTATGTTTTGGCTATATTTACTGTTACAATTGAGGTTGATACTTGGAATTGTGTAATGTATTTCTGAGATATCATATTGGAAATTCGGGGCGCTTCATGAATGGTGTCTATTGCTGGTCTTGTTGGTGTTTGACTCTTGTTAAGGATGTTGTGACTCGAGTTAGTCACAAGGGTAGGTTGATACCCTACGTCTATCGACCCTAGTTGTGAACTTTCACCGAGGCGTTGGACGTCCGAGTTGGTGTCGTTGAGTTGTATTCATACCGAGTAAGGATGAACGCGGGCCATGGTGAGGGATGAATTCCAAGCTAGGGGAAGTGGCGAGTAGGACATTGTGTCGCTGGGGCCGCGAGTCGATAGGCAGGATTGTGGGAGGAACCCTTTATGTCACCTGAATGGTTAGAGTGAGTCTTGGATTAGAGTGGTGTATTAGGGGTATGTATATTGCATTAGTACTAGCAGACTATATTCAGGTGTTGTACTTTTCCTATCGTAGGGATACGAATTTGGTTCTCAAGTTTTGAGTTCACTGGTCCCTTATCTCGATCTGTTAATTCCCAAAGAGCCAGGGTAAGGAACGGGAGAGTAACTCCTGTCGGATAGGGGGATTTGACCCTCGAGGCCGTCGTGTTCCTATGCGCGTGGGTGCTGTTTATTATCTTGACGTCATGGGTACATGGTATTGTACCAGAAGGTTTTTCACGACTTTTAAAGTGAGTTCCGTGTGCGGGTACTAAGTGGCAAACGCGACCACCACTTTAGGGACTGCAGTAAGGGACTAGACCGAATGACTGCAACCTCCTCAGACACGGATATCTATTAGGAACAGGATGAGTACAAGGGTAGGATGCATGGCGAGGGATTGAACCCTACAATCAGGAGAGGCGAACTCTTTGGAAAGTATGTAGTATGGGATGCATACGTTTCTATTGAAGATGATTTTGGGGAAGTATGTAGTATGGGATGCATACGTTCCCAAATGAATTGCATTAGAGTAGATGCATCGTGTGCATTCTTTGTTTTGTGCATTAGATTAGGCCATGCTTGATTCTGGAACGTATGTAGTATGGGATGCATGCGAATCCAGAGTCCCAAAGTCTTGCTTGTATTAGAATAAGGCATGTGACTGGTGCATTTAGTTGTTAGATCATGGCATACACGAACACTAGAGAATTAGGATGCACATTTCTTTTCCCATTCAAGATGGTTTGTGGTTGCCAGTTTGGAGATCATTGTTTCTTATCAACATTGCGTCAGTAGAATTACTGACGTTCCCCACCTTTTAGGTACCGGTCCTACCTTTCGAGCAGGTGCAGAAATATCAGAGTCGCGCAGCGGAAGACTCAAGCCGAAGGGCCAGTTCCAGGGAAGCAGATTAACCACTCAGCGGAGCTTCATTGGTGATCAGTCGATTACCATTCTGGAAGACAGCTGATAGCTTTACAAGAGGAGTTGGTAAATATTTTGTAATAAGATGTAATGAGTTAATGTAATTTGTATTCTTGTTCAAGAACAAGATATTGGGTGTACTCGATGATGTAATGACCTTATTTGGCAATAAAAAAAAATTAAATTTCCGTGTTATTACTGTGTTGAGATGCATTTGAAGGCAAAGATTCTGGTTGCGTCACGGATGTCCAGAAACGGTGATTCGGGGCGTTACATTTTCCCTCGACGTGGTCGAACTTTTGTCTGATAAGAACTCGTTGGGCTCCGAGCCCGTCGACCAATTGGAAGAAATTCCCTTCACCAAGGATGACAGATCTAAGTGGTTCCGAGTGAGCCAGTCCTTCGCCCCGGACCTAAAACTGGCCATCACCGACTATATCAGGCAAAATGTTGATCTCTTCGCCTGGACATCCTCGGACATGCCAGGAATCTCAGAGGACCTCATCATGCACCAACTGAGCGTCCACTCTGATTCAAAGCCTGTCCAGCAGAAGCGCCGCAAATTTGCCCCCGAAAGGCAGCTGGCGACCAAAGAT
This sequence comes from Hemerocallis citrina, assembly GCA_017893485.1. Lineage (NCBI taxonomy): Eukaryota > Viridiplantae > Streptophyta > Magnoliopsida > Asparagales > Asphodelaceae > Hemerocallis > Hemerocallis citrina. Next base: position 149,340,061 of record CM030366.1, read on the forward strand.
AAATTGAACAAGCTCCTCTCGGGTCGTTTTATCCAGGAGGTCAGCTATCTCGAATGGCTGACCAACGTAGTGATGGTGAAGAAACTAAGCGAAAAGTGGAAGATCTTTATAGACTTTACAGACCTCAGCAAGACCTGCCCCAAAGATCCATTCCCCCTTCCGAGCATCGACGCCCTGATAGATGTGACTTCTGGTCACGAATTGCTGAGCTTCATGGAAGCCTTTTCAGGCTATAACCAAATCAGAATGTTCCCCCTTGACATCCCCAAAACTGCCTTCGTGGCTTACCAGGGCCTATACTGTTACCGAGTCATGCCCTTCGGGCTGAAGAACGTTGGTGCTACCTACCAAAGGCTCGTCAATCAGGTGTTTAAGGAGCAAATAGGTCAGAACATGAAGGTCTATGTCTACGATATGCTCGTCAAAAGCTGCCGAGGCCAAGAACACGTCACCGATCTCGAGGAAGCCTTTAGGATCCTAAGGTCCCACAACATGAGACTTAACCCCTCCAAATGCGCCTTCGGCGTCACTTCGAGAAAATTTCTCGAATTCGTGGTCAGCCAACGGGGCATTGAGGTGAACCCCGAGAAGATCCAGGCCATACTGGACATGGCCCTTCCAAGAAATGTCAAAGAGGTCCAAAGGCTCACGGGTCGGTTGGCGGCCATCAATAGTTTCCTTTCCAAATCCGGTGAAAAGTTGCTCCTGTTCTTCAAAGCCCTCCGGCTGGCTAAAGGCTTCAAATGGGGAGAACCCATAGCAGGCCTTCAACCAGCGGAAGATCTACCTAGCCAACCCCCGGCTCTTCAGCAAACCAGAACCGGGCGAGCCCCTCTACCTCTACCTGGCCACATCTGAACACGCGCTCAGCGCCGTACTTGTCAGGGAGGAAGACGGGGTCCAGAAATCTATCTATTACATCAGCAAAGTCCTGCACGAGGCTAAACTTTGATATTCCCGAATGGAAAAGTTCGCTACTCATTGGTAATGGCCGCTCAAAAACTCCGACCGTATTTTTCAAGCTCACTCCATTCAATTCCTAACAGATCAGCTGCTCACGCTCGTTCTCAACAGACCCAAAAATTCAGGGTGACTCATCAAGTGGTCGATTGAGCTAAGCCAACATGACATAAGCTACCAACCCCGGACAGCCATCAAGGGGCAAACCCTGGCAGAATTCACACAGAGTGCACCATTTCTGAAGTACCCGAGATCTCAGAGCCAGAACCCACTTGGAGATTTATATAGATGGATCGTCCTGCGAGGGTGGGAGCGGAGCTGGCGTCACACTTCGTAGCCCTGACGATTTCATCCTATATTATTCCCTGCGCCTCAATTTCCAGGCATCCAATGACGAGGTGGAATACGAAGCAATGATCGTCAAACTCACGATGACCCGCAATGCGTGCACAAGACGAATAAGGGCCTTCAGCAACTCTCAGCTCGTGGTTAGCCAAATTTCGGGGGATTACGAGGCCCGTGATGCTCGGATGGTCTGGTACTTGGCGCGCGTCAAACTCATCCTGGAAGCCTTCGAGCATGCCGTTGTCGAGTAGATACCCAGGGAACTAAATAGTCAGGCAGAGGCCTTGTCCAAGCTTGCCTCATCGTCATTCGAGGGCCTCGACCACACAGTCCTCATCGAGGTCCTCTATGAGCCATGCATCGAGAAGCCCGAGGTCATCTGCCTCAATACGGGCATGCAGTCGCATAATTGGATGGATCACATCCACAAATTCTTGGCGAAAGGCCAACTACCTGAAGACCCCATCGAGGCTAGGAAGATAAAGGTCTGGTCACAAAGGTTCACCCTAATTGAAAACATCCTCTTCAAATGTTCATACACCAGGGTGGACGGTAGACCTTACCTCCGATGCCTAGGTCCCAATGAAGTGAAGTATGCGCTGGAAGAGTTGCACGAGGGAATTAGAGGGTGTCATATGGACAAAACATCGCTCGCAAGGAAGGTGCTCAACCACGAGTACTATTGGCCGACCATACTACACGATGCTCATGATCTCGTTAAGCAATGCGGCCCCTGCTATAGATTTTCTTCGATCAGACACTTGCCCCAGGCCGAACTCAGGTCACTGACCAGTCCAGCCCCCTTCGCTATGTGGGGGATGGACGTGGTCGGCCCATTTCCGAAGGCCATAGGTTAAAGAAGTTTCCTTATCATGGCCATCGACTACTTCACCAAGTGGGTCGAAGCCGAACCCATGGCTACAATCACTGAGCATCAATCCCGACAATTCTTCTAGAAGCATATCATCTGTCGGTTCGGTATCCCATGCATGTTCATCATTGTTAATGGGACTCAATTTGCAGGCAAAAATTTTCAAAAGTTCTGCGAAGACCTCAGCATCCAGTATCTGTTCTCATCAATAGCTCATCCCCAATCGAACGGCCAAGCTAAAAATGCCAACTGTCAAACTCTTGAAGGCCTCAAAAAACGGTTAGGCCAATCTCCCAAAGGACTGTAGGTTGACGAACTGCCGATCGTCCTATGTTCGTATCGAACAACCAAAAGAATCCCGACGAGAGTCCCCATTCAATCTGACATATGGGACAGAGGATGTCATCCCACTAGAGATCGGACTCCCTTCGCCTAGGATCATGGGCTTCAATGAGGAATCCAACTCGAGCGACCTTAGGGCCAACTTGGACCTGGTCGATGAAATCCGAAAAAGATCCACCATCCGACGAGTCATATATCAGCAGCAAGTTGAGAGGTTCTAAAACAAGAAGGTCCGTCCTACCGACATTAAGAAGGGTGACCCGTACTCAGGAGGCTCGCTATTTCTGACTCTAGCAAAAAGGGCAAACTTACCCCGAACTGGGAGGGCCCATATAAGGTCCCCAAGTGGTGTGTCCAAGCATGTACGGATTCAAGGACCTGGGGGGCAAGGCAGTAAAGAAACCCTGGAATGCAGAGCACCTCATTAAGTTCTATGAGGGGCCATAGGGACTAGCGGAGACATCCGTGATTGTAATAGGCGCTACGCCTATTTTATTTTGTACCCAAGCGTTGGATAAAAGTAATGAAGTTTCTTTTCAAAACATATAACATGTCTAAATCCAACATCGAGCAAGCTACCGGCTTTTGCTCTAGTTCTCGCCGCTCGGCTTGGACCTCAACCCCTATGAGGGATTAGTCAATCCCTCGGGTCCTCTACGCTCAGCCCCAACCTCGAGCAAGCTACTAGCTCTCACTCAAGTTCTCGCCGCTTGGCTTGGACCTCGATGTAGCACCCCAAATTTCTAATATGATATCTTAGAAAATACGTGGCACAATTCCCAGCATCAACTTCAATGTAATATTAAACAAAGTCAACACCAGTAAAATTTTTAGATTTTCATTTCAATAATCATTTACATAGCATAGCAGAATACAATACACCTTAAATCATAAATTCTCTTTTCTTTACAGCACTTTATTTTACAAATTACATGAGTCACTACATCAATTGAACATCAAGCATCCAAATCCGAGCCTTAAGAAATCACCTGTAAAATATGAGGCTAGAGATAATCGTAACCCCCAAAACTAAAGGGGTCAGCCATAAAGGTGTGAGTGACTTAAAATAAACAAGCAACATAAATAAAGCATAGATTTATCAACAACAGAACATAACAAGAGTAAATGAATATAGGAAATCACAAACGCGAAAAAAAACACAATGAGTGAAGCTAGACTAAGTGTCAAGTGTAGAAAACCGGAAAACACATGCGTGAAACCAAGTCAAGAAAACACAATTCTATATGCTGACTTTCTAATGCGTACTTGTCGGAGTCTGTGCATCCCACTCAACATAGGTCCGGTGCAAGCCCTTAACGTCTCCACATTATAGGGTTTAATTCCCCGCTATGCAACTAATCCTATCTCGATGACTACTACGAGATAAAGATAAACTATGAGTATTAACCCATGCCCCGATAATTCCGGAGGTCAATCTTTATCCACAGATAATTCCGGAGACTATTTCACTCACACTTGAGAATCTTCGAGAATACCTCACACTGCAAGCAATGGCACCTCATCACACGAATACCACATGTGCGTCGCCTCGACCCCGATAATTTCAGAGACCAATCCCACACCACAGGTAATTCTGGAGACTATTTCACTCACACCTGGATAATTTCGGGGATTGTCTCACACCGTGAGCCATACTGAGGTCCATAACCTATGCTCTCATTCATCATATCACCACTAGTGCCTGTCCTTATCATTTTGGTTGTTTAATTACTTAACGAATCTCCTAGAGTTGGTGTACCCTACCGGACTTAACTCAACAACTGATCAACTAAAATGCCTCAACAGGCCCAAACATAAATAACTCAACTGTCGGTATACTAGGGTCACACACACCCTCTAGAAACTCATACTCAAATGTCCAAACCAACTTTCCAACATAAATTGCTCAACTTAACATCTTGAAAACATAAGTTCAATAGAAGATAAGGTATAAAATAATAAGTTATAGACTAAAGCATTTGGAGAATAAATCATTTGAAAGAACATTCAAAAATATAAAGGTACATCAGTATCAGTCGACTAATAACAAGCGTAAGTCGACTGTCCAGAAAGAGAATTCTATGGTTTTAAGAAAATAATCTAAGTCTTATAAGTCGACTTGTAAAGGTCATAGGTCGACTGTCCAGAGAGAAGAATTACAATAACTTTGAAAAATAATTCTAAGTGTACCAGTCGACTGTAAGAGGTATATGTCGTCTGTCCAGAAGGAAATTTCAAGAAAAACTAAAGAACATAGCAGCCGGGTCGTATCAGTCGACTGAAAATTCATACCAGTCGACTGTCGACCTACAGACTGTATACTTTTGGTTGTGCACATTTCAACTGATACGTAGTTTTACTTTATGAAAATGATTTCTTCAAAAACATATTTCTTATATGTTCAAATATAACTGGTAGGACTTATAATAGTCCACAAAACTAAATCAAACTACTTGAATTTATAAAAATAGAGATCTTGTTGATTTCCTTCAATCAAACATGAATTTGTGCATATCATCAAAATAGAGTTTTCTAAAAATCAATTACTCATTGAAATTTCTTTGTATTCAGATCCAAAACATATAAATATCAAAATCTCAAAAGAATCCCTAATTTGGATATATTCCTCAACTCGACTAAATTCTCAAATTTTGATTCTCAAGATATGATCTCTTGATTCATAACTTTCCATTCAAATTCCTCAAAACTGAATTACTACTACATCTCACAACCATAATTAATTGATAACATCACCATGTCCAATTTGTATTCAACCAAATACTCAAAATCATAAAAGGTCTCACCTTTATTAGATTCATGCATAAAATTCACCATATTCATTCAATCCAACATTAACCCAAAAGAGAACGACTACCCACATACAATCCTATTTACAAACAACTAGGATTTCACAAGATCAAATTTTTCATCCAATTCATAATGTGCATATTCATATTCAAACTCTAAACATGCTTTCTAGCAATAAGATTCAACATCCGAAATCCATTAAACATTCATAGATTAAACAAACAAATTGCACCAAATCACATACATAAATAAATCAACAAAACAATTACATGCAAAATACACAAAGCAAAACAAACATGTCACTCACCTTGAATGAAGAAATCCCTTAAGAAAACTTCTCTTTTGCAAAATCCAAGATCCTCTTCTTAATTCCTCCAAAAAAAATAATAATAAAACTTTATGTTGTGCAACGAATGATGGCTGCGTTTCTTTTAAATAGGCCGGAAATAGAGGATTTAGGGTTTTTAGACACATTTGCAAAATAACCCCTTTAAAATATAACTTTACATAAATAGATTGCTATACTTGGAAACTTGATAAAATCGATTAAATTGAGATTTAAAAGCAAAATAAACACTTTATTTTCCAGTCGGCACTGTTTGAAAAGTCCAGAAAATAGTTTTTTGCACTTTCACCCCTCAAAATGACAATTTTGCAAAAAGATCCTTCTTTTTCGTAATATTTACAAATAGATCCAATAAATATCAGAAAAATCTAGAAAAATTATAAATAAATCCCAAATAATAAATGATGATTTTCCATGAAGAAATTTTGGCTTTTGAACTTCTCAAGAAAATATTTGCACGTGTTTTGCACGTGTAAAAAGGTAAATTTTTCTGAAAATATTTATTAAATCTCCAAAAATCATTTTAATTCATTTATAAACCCTTAAAAATAATATTTAAAAATACGGGGTATTACACTCGACCCCTACATGGGATTCGCCAATCCCTCGGGTCCTCCACACTCAGCCCTAACCTCGAGCAAGCTACTAGCTCTCACTCAAGTTCTCGTCGCTCGACTTGAACCTCGCCCCTACGAGAGATTTCTCATCTCTCGGGTCCTCGGTGCTCAGCCCTAACCTCGAGCAAGCTACTAGCTCTCACTCATGTTCTCGCCGCTCGGCTTGAACCTTGCCCCCTACGAGAGATTTCTCAATCTCTCGGGTCCGCAGTGCTCAACCCTAACCTCGAGCAAGCTACTGTCTCTTACTCAAGTTCTCTCCGCTTGGCTTGAACCTCTCCCTATACGAGAGATTTCTCAATCTCTCGGATCTTCGGCGCTAGCCCTAACCTCGAGCAGGCTACTAGCACTCACTCAATATCTCGATGCTCGGCTTGAACCTCAACCCCTACACTAACGAGGGATTCGTCAATCCCTCGGGTCCTTGGCACTCAGCCCTAACCATGAGCAAGCTACTAGCTCTCACTCAAGGTCTCGCCACTTGCTACTTGTGAAAGATTTGATTTGAATTAAGGTCCTCGCCTTCAGTAATGACCCCGTCCTCCCATGCTCCGAGTTGATCCTCCTTCCACCCGCTGACAGCCAGGGATAGAGCAACCTTTTTCGCCGTTACCCCTAACAATCAGAGGGTGATAGAAGCACCACCAGCCATGTGTAACACCCCTTAATTTCAAATTAATATATAGTATATATATGTGTATTAAGAGTAAAAATGGCATGGTTTGTAAATAAATGGAAAAGGAATAGTGTGATTGGGGGGGCACGATGTGTAAACGGCAAGCTTTGGCTGTTGTATAAAGGCTGTTGACTTCGTCAGCCTATGGCTGATGTGGCTTTCACGTGGGGGCCCACCTGTGAGTTGTTTCTGCTGTGCATTTCGCTAGGAGAGTGAACGGGAGGAGTATGGGATTTAGTCCCATATCGGATTTCAACAAGAATATAATATTAATAAATAACATTGCCTATGATCAAGAGTCACCAATTCGGTTAACCACCTTTTGAGAGGCAGCCTGTGGTGGGCAGTTGTACTATACTATAAATAATTTGTCTTCTAAATTGTATAAATTGTCCGAGCTCGGAGCAGGGGTGTTACAAATGGTATCAAAGCCGACTTTCGACACCGACTGTGGGTAAGAGTGGGTGAGATGTATGCCTGAGACGGAGCTAGCAGATGTACGGGTAAGTATGCCTGAAAGGGTGCGAGGTTGGGGACAGGTCGCCCAGGTAAGGGGACTGTACAACCTGCAGAATCAGGGTACTGTGCAGCTAGCAGAATCAGGGTACTCCACTCGACATCGGCTAGAAAGGAGATCCTACACTAGATTGTGCATGCCTCGTACTCAGCGAGGACGCTGATTTCTGAAGGGGGGTGTGTGTAACACCCCGTAATTTCAAATTAATATAATAATATATATATATCTGTATTAAGAGTAAAAATGGCATGGTTTGTAAATAAATGGACAAGGAATAGTATGATGGGGGGGCACGATGTGTAAACAACAAGCTTTGGTTGTTGTATAAAGGTTGTTGACTTTGTCAGCCTATGGCTGACGTGGCTTTCACGTGGGGGCCCACCTACGAGTTGTTTCCGCTGTGCATTTCGCCAGGAGAGAGAACGGGAGGAGTATGGGATTTAGTCCCATATCGGATTTAAACAAGAATTTAATATTAATAAATAACATTGCCTATGATCAAGAGTCACCAATTCGGTTAACCACCTTTTGAGAGGCAGCCTGCGGTGGGCAGTTGTACTATACTATAAATAATTTGTCTTCTAAATTGTATAAATTGTCCGAGCTCAGGGCAGGGGTGTTACACCATGAGAGCTCACAGTGAGGTGGAGAGCGAGAACGGGTAAGGGAGGGTTTATATAGCCCAGGGGGAGGTGCCTTTATGGCATGGGAAGACGAAGCGTCACCCTGTGCCTTTATGGCATGGGCAAAACGAAGTGTCATCCTGTGCATTATTGATAGGGGATGACAAAACGCCACCGCGTGCAATCTTGGAAAACGAACGGTGCCTAGTCCAGTCATTCAAAATTAACGCTTGACACTCGGTACGACCTTTGCCACCCAAACGAGGGATTTCTCAATCTCTTACGTCCTCGCCGTTCGACTTGGACTTCGAGCAAGCAGCCGGCTTTCTACAAGTCGCTCGACGCTCGGTACAATCTGTGCCCCCCCCGAACGAGAGGGTCCTCAATCTCTCAAATCCTTGCCATTCGGCTTGGATTCCTATACTAGCGAGAGATTCCTCAATCTCTCAAGTCCTTGCCAGTCAACTCAGACCCCTACTCTAACGAGAGATTCCTCAATCTCTCAAAGTCCTTGTCATTCGGCTTGGACTCCTATACTAACGAGAGATTCTTCAATCTCTCAAGCCTTTGCCATTCGGCTTGGACTTCTATACTAACGAAAGATTCCTCAATCTTTCAAGCCCTTGCCATTCGGCTCAGACTCCTATACTAACGAGAGATTCCTCAATCTCTCAAGCCCTTGTCATTCTGCTCGGACTCCTATACTAATGAGAGATTCCCCAATCTCTCAAGCCATTGCCATTCGGTTCAGACTCTTATACTAATGAGAGGTTCCTCAATCTCTCAGCAATCTCTAAAGTCATCGGTGCTCAGTGCAATCAAGTGTCGCATCCTTGTATTCTTGGATCAGCCAACAAAGTTATGAGATTCCCTTTTATTATAACATGTAAAAGTACATAAATATGACAAAACGGACCGTATGAAAGATTTAATACGGCGAAGTTACAAAACTAATAAAAGCTCGGCCTACGCCTCCAATCGGGGGGCCTTCGGATCATCACAAACCAAATCAAGGCCAATCGAGCACGTTTGCTCGCCAGCAACATCAGGATCCTTGGGGGATGCTAGGATGGAGGCTCTAGCATCCGAACTCTGGGCATCACCCGGGCTCGTCAGTTGTTCCAACCTTAGGGTCGGAGATGGACCACCTTCGGAGGGCCAACTGCCCCCAAAGGAATGGGTTCGGGATCCTCCCTCCTCGAGCATCCCTCTCAACCGTCGGATTTCTAGTTCCTTCTCCACTATCAACTCACGAATGAACGACTCCAAAGAAGGGCATTGAATGAAAGCAAGAGACCTCGACCATCCAAACTTTGTGTCCACCAGACCTCGGTCGCAAATCGCCTTCTTCAGGTGGGTCGATTCCAAACCCAGTTCTTTTGTCCTATTCATGAAATAAGTTAGGGCCACTTCCCGATCCCTAGCTTCCTTGTGATAGCGCACCAAATCAGCTCCCAGGGTTTTCATGCGGTCCCTAAAGCGATCAAGCTCGGTAATCTGCTACAAGAAAATAAATTCATTCCGAGCCTCATAGACTAGCCCAAAATCACAATAAAGAGATTGGCCCAAAAAGGTGTCTTTCATTCGTATCGGAAAACAATACAAAAAGTGTGGTGGCCAGTCCGCTTTCGGCGAGTACAAAAAAAAGGGAGAGAAAGCTATTGCTGAGGGGAGTGGGGCACCTCTTCATTCCCCGTGACTTCGACTTCGGGGTCGGCTGCCCGTTGTTCCTCCTCCTCGCCAAGAGGGCGATCATCATCCTCCTCCCCTTCGTTCTCCCTGGGGGTCGATGGGGCCTCGTCAAACTTCATCGAATAATGGAAGTCCTCGAGGTCGCACTGGGGGTACTGGCAAAGCACGTACTCGATGGCCCAGTTGTATGCCATATTTTGGGACGCGATCACCTTGTCCATCGTGGCGATCCTCACCTTTTGGAGCTTCCTCTCGATCTCCGCCTCCATTTCCTTCTTCCTCCGAGCCTGACGTTCTATCAAGGAGGTCACTTAAGCACGGAGGGCCCGAACCTGAGCCTCGGAGGTGTCAAGCTGCAACTTGAGGTCCTTCATCTCCCGCTCACAACGCTGAGCGTTCCTTACTTCACACTGGAGCTCCTGAGCGTGAAGTTTCCTCATCTCAGCTCCAGCAATCGTCGCCTGTAAACGAGAGGTCAAATCTTAGAAATTTTTGGGCAAATTAGAATGTGCAATATTCATCAATACTTACCACCATGTCTGCCTGGGCCCATCGCATATAACACAACTCGGCCGTTTCGGTGGCAAAGCTCTCCCATTCGCGTGGCGTGGCCAGGTGCCCCACCGCCTCAACTGCTATGGGCCCTTCGGTCAATGAGTCAGCCACTTTCACCAACCAGTTGGGGGCCCACGACAAGAGCCCTGCCTCGCCAACCATCTCTTGTGCCGAGTGCTTCATGGGCGGGACACCCTTTGACAGCAACTCCGCAACCTTGAGTTTGTTGGCCTGGTATCGACTTCGCCGCCGAGGGGGCCCCCTGCACCCTGGGAATCTTCGCCTTCTTGGGCCTTGGGTCTGAAGGCCCTTCCGAGTAGTTGTGCGGCAGCTTCCTCTTGTGCTTCGACTGGATGGCGGCCTTTTTCTCCAACTCTGCCATCCTCCTCTCAATCACCGCGTCGTCCATTGCTGTGAAGAAAAATCTAAATTGTGAGAACGAAGGAAAAAATACTCAAGAAAAAGGGAACAAAAGACATACAGGGATCTGCATGGCTCAGTCCGATCGGGGCTAAGTGCTTCTCTTGGACGGACGACCACAGAATACTCTTGCCCCCCTCCCCCACGACACGTTTCACGTCGGCCCACTCCTTTTCCGTGGGCTCCTTCCCCTTTGGTGGCTTCAGGTTCCGTCGATAGAACGCCCACAGGGTTGGGATATCCCATGGGGTCGGACTCCGAATGATGAAATACTTACTTTTCCACCCCTTAATAGAATCCGGATGACCGTGAATAACGCTGTTATGAGTTCGGGGGGAGATGTAATAGATACACTTGTGCATCGACGAAGAAATCACAATGAGGGCAGCTCGGAAGTACTTCAACTTCAGCAGCACCCCTCTCTTCTCGCTGAGCAGAATGTAGCACACCAGTTATTACTTGGAATTGGGCCCGAACTGCATAGGGAATAGACCAGCCCAGTTCAGGATCTCCTTTACGAACAGATGCAAGGGCAGCCTCAACCCTGAATCAAAGGCATCCACCGGGAACACACAGAACCATTCGGACAGAGTGTTTGGAGGTCGGATCCCGGGGTTCATCACCATCAATTCATAATCTGGGGGAATGAAGTACCTCGCCCTTATCATGGGAAGGTCAGTACTGGTCACTAAGCTTTTCTCCTCATCGATCTTCAGCTTCGGCTGGCCCGAAGAAGAGAGTTGCACCCTATACCAAACTCTATCCTCCATATCGCCTGGATATGTCCTGATCGAAAGCGGTTGTGGGAGGTGGGGAACATCTAACTCATGCTTCGGAAGGAATTTATATGGTTTCACAGGGCTGCTTGGAAGGATCCACTTTAACTTTGTCTTTCGAACGACCGTCAGGGCAAAAGGCTCGGTTTGAGGCCCTGGTGAAGAAGTGCCCACCTCCTCGACATCCTCATCCTCTTCCCCTTCTCCCTCGCTTTCATCATCCACTTCCCATCCACCGGCCACTTCCACCTCTTCCACACCCTCCTCAGAATCGCTCGCCTCCATCGCGAAGGGTTGGTGAACGCGTAGTGACACGGGATTGTATACCCTTGTCCTATCTTCAAATCCCTCCCAACTCGAGGAGTCACTGGCATGATCGGCACTACCCGGATCAAATGTAGAGGCCGAAGAGTTGAACTGAGCCCTCGGTATAATGAAAAAGTTACTAACCTGTTTTGCTAAGCTGGAAAGTACACCGAAAAATCAACCGCCGATTACTAGACTGGATCTAGAGAGAAGCTCTAGGAGTTAGAGAGAGAGAAGGCAAAATGAAAAATGAGGTGGGGGTGGAAGCATATATAGGCAAGGGAAAATGCCTCGAAATCCACGAAACCATCTCAACCCTCAAATCTTGATCCAACAGTGGATAGGATTCAGGCGCCTTGATTCCCACAAACCCGTGACGTGACCAACCCATGTGCTGGGCACGTGCCAACCATGGCCCACAAGAAGATAAACTAATTTACTGGCTTTCTATCAAGTTCACCTCGCTCGACGCTCAGCATGAACCTCGAGCCACCTACTAGCTTCCTCTCAAGTTCACCTCGATCGATGCTCGGCATGAATTTCGAGCCACCTACTGGCTTTCTCTCAAGTTCACCTCGATCGACGCTCGGCATGAACCTCGAGCCACCTACTGGCTTTCTCTCAAGTTTGCGTCGCTCGACGCTCGGCATGAACCTCGAGCCACCTCTTGGCTTTCTCTCAGATCTGCCTCGATCGATGCTCGGCATGAACCTCGAGTCACCTACTTGCTTTCTCTCAAGTTCGCCTCGATCGATGCTCGGCATGAACCTCGAGCCACCTACTCGGTTTCTCTCAAGTTCTCCTCGCTCGATGCTCGGTATGAACCGTAAGCCACCTAATGGCTTCCATTCAAGTTTCCCTCGCTCGACGCTCAACATGAACCTCGAGCCACTTACTGGCTTTCTCTCAACTTCACCTCGCTCGACGCTTAGCATGAACCTCAAGACACCTACTAGCTTTCTCTCAAGTTCCTCGCTCGACGCTCAGTATGAAACTCAAGCCACCTAATGGCTTCCTCTCAAGTTTCCTTCGTTCGATTCTCGGCCTGAACCTCGAGCCACATGCTGGAATTCTCTCAAGTTTGCCTCGCTCGACACTCAGCATGAACCTCGAGAAACCTACTTGCTTTCTCTCAAGTTTCACTCGTTCGACGCTCGGCATGAACCTTGAGCAACCTACTGGCTTTCTCTCAAGTTTGCCTCGATCGATGCTCGGCATGAACCTTGAGCCACCTACTGGCTTTCTCTCAAGTTCACCTCGCTCGACGCTCAGTATGAACTGCAAGCCATCAAATGGCTTCCTCTCAAGTTCCCCTCGCTCGATGCTCGGCATGAACCTCGAGCCACCTGTTGGCTTTCTCTCAAGTTCCCCTCGCTCGACGCTCGGCATGAACCACGAGCCACCTACCAGCTTTCTCTTAAGTTCACCTCGCTCGACGCTCGGTATGAAGTGCAAGCCACCTAATGGCTTCCTCTCAAGTTCTCCTCGCTCGATGCTCGGCATGAACCTCGAGCTACCTGCTGGCTTTCTCTCAAGTTTGCCTTACTCGACGTTCGGCATGAACATCAAGCAACATACTTGCTTTCTCTCAAGTTTGCCTTGATTGACGCTTGGCATGAACCTCGAGCCACCTACTGGCTTTCTTTAAGTTCGCCTCGCTCAATGCTCGGCTTGAACCTCGAGCCACCTACTGGCTTTCTCTCTAGTTCACCTCGCTCGATGCTCGGTATGAACCACAAGCCACCTAATGGCTTCCTCTCAAGTTCCCCTCGCTCGACGCTCGGTATGAATCTCGAGCCACCTGCTGGTTTTCTCTCAAGTTTACCTCGTTCGACGCTCGACATGAACCTCGATCCACCTACTGGCTTTTTCTTAAGTTCACCTCGCTCGATGCTCGGTATGAACCGCAAGCCACCTAATGGCTTCCTCTCAAGTTTCCCTCGCTCGACGCTCGGCATGAACCTCGAGCCACCTGCTGGATTTCTCTCAAGTTTGCCTCGTTCGACGCTCGGCATGAACCTTGAGCAGCCTACTTGCTTTCTCTCAAGTTCGCCTCACACGACGCTCAGCATGAGCCTCGAGCAACCTACTTGCTTTCTCTCAAGTTCGCCTTGATCGACGCTCGGTATGAACCTCGAGCCACCTACTGGCTTTCTCTCAAGTTCACCTCGATCGACGCTCGGCATGAACTTTGAGCCACCTAATGGCTTTCTCTCAAGTTCACCTCGCTTTTTCTGTACTAAGGGTAGGTTGATAACCCACCGCGGAAGGCATTCTCCCTAATAGGCGGATAATTCTGACCCCCGCTTGGACGAAACAAATGATATTGTTGATGAATAGAAGCACGTCTTGTTCATTAACATCGCGGAACTATTCGATGCTCGGTATGAACCGCAAGCCACCTAATGGCTTCCTCTCAAGTTCCCCTCGCTCGACGCTCGGCATGAACCTCGAGGCACCTACTGGCTTTCTCTCAAGTTCGCCTCTCTCGATGCTCGGCATGAACCTCGACCAAGCACGTGCCTTGAGGATGGGGCTTGGCGCTCGGTGAACGACGTTGACCTCGAACCAGCCTTTGGTCATCATGAAGCTCGGCCCAAGCTTCATAATCACTTTATCGATCTTCTCACTAGAGCAGGCTACTCCTCGATGGCTGCAACATACAACCCTCCAGGAGTGGGGGGCCTATGATGTGGGTAGATAATCCATCGCGATCAGAGCCATCTCATCCCCTCAAAAATTGCTCACCTCTGATCGTCAAGCCAAAAAATCCAACGTGCCTTCTGCAGCTTCAGGCCCACAGAGAAACGGGTCTAACTCGACCCATTAGGGTTAAGGTACCCATTCTCTCTGCCTATAAATACCAGGTTCTCTCACCCATTAAGGAGGTAATGCATCTTTCTCCTCCTGAATCATAGTTTTCCACTATTTTCCAGTGACTGACTAGATCGTCGGAGGGCCTGTCGGCGGAATTTCTCCCAGTGTTTTTTGGCCTTTTGTAGGAGCCCGGTCGGCCAGCCACCAGCTGCTTATCTAAGCCATCCTGCAGAATTAGATCCGATTTGCGGCTGAGATTTGTCCCTTCCGCTACACAAAATTACAAGAACTCATTCCTGTTTCTCTCACACCGAAAACAAGCAGCATAAATAAGTTTGGAATTCATGAAAAAAATTGGTAAATTTGGTCAAGTTCGACATAAAGTTGGAACCATTTCAAAATATTATATCTATATATTATGCTAATAGGAGAGAGAATGTACCCCCTCTCTTCTTTCTCCATTTTGAAATAGAGAAAGGAGAACAAAAATAGGAATTCGCACATTACATCTATATCTTCTGCTAATAGGAGAGAGAGTCTACCCCTCTCTTTTTCCTTTATCCTTTCTCTATTTTGAAATAAACAAAGGAGAGGAAAAGTAGAGATTTATATTTAACTAATACGTGTACTACACACGATTTTATTAAAAACCAAAATAAAAAATAAAAAAACTCAGTCCCTCAACTCAGTCTCTTCCCGTGCCACTTCCTCAATTTCACAAAATATCACGTTTCTTCCCAAACACATCCCCATCCCCTAACTTAGAATTAGATTTTTAAATAAACACAATTCATAAATTATTTTTATATGATTTTCTTAGTCTATCATCTTTATCCTAACATGTACTATAATACATGGTTTATAATGTATAACCTATTTAGTGTATGTTAATGATGTTATAATATATATGTTAATATAAATTAGTTGAATTTACGATATCTTTTCATTGCATGCATTTTTTAACTTTAGTAATATTCAATTGGATAACATTATGGTTGGCAGTGGTTCTCTAAACCATCTACTTATATGAGAATGATAATGAAAATATAAGTAATTGCGGTGGGGATGATATTCATAAGTTCCTATCAGTTCTCTCACATCTTTTTTGAAGCTCTATATAATTTTATGAGTCTCTCAAAATTACTGTAGGCTGTGCAATTTGTACAGGGTAATACTAGTTAAATGTATATTAATGTATGTATGTATTTATGTTGTGAAATGCTATATTACTAGTATTATTTCTTTTGTTGCTTGATCGCTTTTTATTTGTTCCCATTATGTCAGAGGTGTAGGAGGTTGCCGAATGTACTGATTTTTTTTCTCCTCCACTGTCCTCACTTGATACACTACCTTGCTGCTAAAAGAAAAGAAAAAAAAAATCAATTTGGAAAGTATGTTTTTTCATTTTGGAACATTTTGAACAATTTGAATCATATAATACTATTTTTCTTCTAAGTACGTTTTGATTCAGCGAAAACTAAACATGTAATAGTGTTCCATGAACTATACACATCACTAGTATACCTATATTTTCAAAAGTCACAAAATAATAAAATTACCCGAAAGTTACAAAATAATAAAACTACCAATTTTATTTTGATATCTTTCCCAAATTAATACATTGGACTTCCACCCAAAATAACCAAAATCAATAAAAGATCAAAAAAACACAAATGAGGGGGAAAAGAGCAACATGGACTTCATCAGGACTCAAATGTGACCTGATCAGTCCATAATCCCCGCAAACCAGAACTATTTTCCAAAATAACCCACTTTTTGAAAATATTCACCAAAATGACCCACTGTCGAAACTAATTACCAAACTGACTTACTCGTTATTGCAGATGGCGAGTTTGCTGAAAACACATTCATTATTTGACATAGCGAGTGTAGGTTTAGGAATTTTTCCACAACTTGGAGAAAAAATCTCGAAGAAAATTACCAAAGTTATACTCGCTATCTCAAACAACGAGCGTGATTGTACCAAACTTATTATTTGAGATAGCGAATCTGACATTGATTATTTATTTATTTTTTAATAAAAAAAACTCTCTTTCACTCAGCTCTTCACTTCATCTATCTCCATCCTCTCTCCACCCTCACTCCCAAATTCGAAACCCAAAATCCTAGCTCCCAAATTTGATCTCTTACCCAAAAAACCCTCTAAAACCTCTTCCAATACACTTCATCTCTCACAAACCTCTCTCCTCCCACTCTCAAAATCCTAAACCTATCTTCCCAAACCCCCAAATTTGTTGAATTCAGGAAGTGCAAAGAGGATTGCGGAGGAAGCAAGTGCATTCATCTCATCCTCATTCTTTACATCCTAAAGCACTTATCTATCGTACGACATGTCTGAATTCGTTTGTTTTTGAGTTTTGGGTTAATTTTGAGAGTGGGTTTGTTAGATTGTAATGTTGACAAATGGTGTTGTTGGAATTGGAATTTTCGGATTGGTTTAGTCGAAATTGGGTTGTCGAAGTGTGATTTGTGGGATGATCTACCTTGTTCAATGAATTCTTGCTAATGTACATTGTTAGAACGTAGTATGTAATGTTGATAAAAACCGTTGTCGGATCAATAGGTTGTTGGATAGGGTTTGTGGGATCATTGATTGTCGGTCTTCATTGAACTGTAGCTTTAGTTTGTTAATCGGTGTAGGTTATATATGTGTTTTGAAGTATTGAATTGTTAGGTAATTTTATTTTTTGAAGTATTCAATTATACTAGACTGAAATACAATCACACTTATCACACTTGTAGTGTACTCTACATTATTATATATGCCACGAACGTGGGGTAATCTTCAAGAAGAATCGAGTAGCAGACCACAAGTTCGTATTGGTAGTATTTAATAAATGTCGAATAAATTTTGAAGAACACATCGAATGAAGGAGTACCCCTAAGTAACAGAGGCGGGGGACTACGAACTCGTGGTGGATGACCTCCGGTTAGTACTAGTCGTGGTGGTGGAACGGGACGTACAAATGTAAGATGAAGTTTTCTTTCTTCGATCATTTTGATTTTGCTTCAATAAAGTGATATATTGTTAAATTGATGCTTATTTTTTTGTTGTGTAGGTCTTACCTAATTTTTCTTCTTCGCCAAATGAGCCGAACCCGTCTTTATCATCTTATGTTCCATATGAAGGTCCTAATCCTCTCGATCCAAGACTCTTGACCTTGCAAACTACGGACACCGTTCAAGACTGAGTTAAAAACTTCTGATTGGTTTGTAGTAATTATGCCATATCGTCGGCCTCCATTTGCAAAAGGTGCCCATTTCTCAACCATCTTCTCTTTCAACCAAGTAGCCGGCTCCACATTGACAGTTTCAAGCTCAGCGAGTTTTGTATTGAACTTTTTGGGTTGGTTTTAATATGCTACAATTTTCATTTTTTTCTTCTTATAGCCTTACTACCAAATTTGGTGAAGAAATTTGTAGCAAAATATCGCATACAATAACGATGATATGCATGTGGCCCGTTCCATGCTCGATTTTGCCTTTCCATGGTGGCCAAGAAACTTGCATGACGATCAGAGATAACACATAACCCAACCCGATCAGTGACAAAAAAAAGAAAGTAGCTCATGAACCATGTCCAAGTATGTACACTCTCTTCATCATCTCCTGCAAAGGCAAATGAAAATAAACTATCATTTCCGTCCGGTGAAGCGACAATTAACTAACAACCCTTGTATTTTTCATACAAGTGTGTTCCATCAACACTAATAACATGTATGCATGTCTTGAACCCTTCAATCGAAGCACCAAATGCTCAAAATACTCTCTTGAAAGTTTTCTCGGCGAGACCAGACTCATACTTATCCCAATGGATAATAGTTCCTGAATTTGCTGCTTGTATTGGTGATAGAAGATAAGGCAACTTAGTCTATGCTTCTTCAAAGGAATCGAACAACCTCTCAGTAGCTTTTTGTTTTGCAATGCAAGCCTTCCTATATGAAATCTGATTATTGCATTGTAGCTTGACTAGTTATCTGAATAATGACGTTCAGTGTTATTCCTATTTCAGCCTTAACAACATTCACAATCAGATTATAGACAAGTTAAGCATAAACTTTACAGTGATCTTGATCCAACATGGGATTCAAATATGTATGCGGCCCTAATATTTTCTTCACCACGAAATTTGTCCCACCTTTTGGAACGATTGCACGTGATCTCCATGGGCAACCGCCCTCACTTACAACTAGGGGAATTTGTACCATCATCTCAAGGCTACGTTTTCTAAGTGTCAATTTACATTTCACGGTATATATGGTAGGGGTAGATTTCAATGTGAAAAAATTCTGATATTTCTTAATGGAGTATAGCTTCACTGCCTATTGGATATTTTCTTTACTTTGAAACTTCTGCTTAATGTACAATTCGTCTACGTTGGATGAACTGGACGACTTTTGTGGAAATTGATGTACTCTTGCACTTTGTGTCATCTCCTCGATAACATTAGCATTGGCATTAACATAACTATCATTAACATTCACATAGTTATCATTCCCCTCATTTATATTAATATTTGCATATTCATCTTCTTCCACTTCGTCATTATTTTCTAAACTCCTATTAACTTCATCGTCCGTTTCTTCATCTTCTTCATCATCTTCTAATAATTCGTTGTTAACAATAGCATTTTCAAATATTTCAAAAACACCGTCATTTTCAACATAATCATGAACCAAACTAGGTTAACGTGGCAACTCAAATTATGTAGGATCTGAGCTA
Source organism: Hemerocallis citrina (assembly GCA_017893485.1). NCBI lineage: Eukaryota > Viridiplantae > Streptophyta > Magnoliopsida > Asparagales > Asphodelaceae > Hemerocallis > Hemerocallis citrina. Next base: position 149,359,475 of record CM030366.1, read on the forward strand.
GTTGTATTTTTGAACGTGTCTTCTTGTGGGGACGGTGAGATTGCATGTGATTCATGAACTGGGTTAGAAGTAATCTCATGTGTAGACACTTCACGTACGAAGCTTGAACTAGGATTAACATGTGTCTGAGAATTATTAATTTGATTTTGCTGAATATATAACTCCAATGCAGACCAACTATAATTGGGATCAAGTGTCCTAACAATCATGGACTTTAGAGCGTTATCATTGATACGCGGACTGTCATAAAATATTGGCCTTCTTCTTTTTTCACTGCATAACGAGCTAAAATTTTAACACTCCACTGGTCTCTATCCCAATTAGTAACTTTATAAATTTTATCGATTAGTTTTGCCATTGTCACAGTATGAGGTGCCCAAATTATTTTAGAATCAACGGCACTATAATAACAACCTAGTTTTGGGTCACGAATTATTTCACCACCAAAATAGAACCAAATAGGAATAACGAAATCCATACTTATACATATTTATATGAAAGTACGAGTCATTATTTAATCACGAACTAAATCGACCCAAGTGTACACGAGAAAGGGTTATACAAATAATACCTTCAAAACAATGATCGGGAAGATTGAGCAATTAGAACGCAAAGAAGATAGGGTAGAGAATGTGGATGAGACAAATGCACTTGATCATTTTCTATCCTTTTTACATTTCCCGAATTCATCAAATTTGGGGGTTTGGGAAGTTGGGTTTAGGTTTTTGAGAGTGGGAGGAGAGAGGATTGTGAGGTATGAAGTGGATTTGAAGATATTTTGGAGGTGTTTTTTTCGGTAAGAGGTCGAATTTGGGAGCAAGAATTTTGGGTTTCGGAGTTGGGAGTGAGAATGAAGAGAGGATGGTGAGAGATGAAGTGAGAGGTGAGAGAAAAAGAGTATGTTTTTTTAATAAAAAATTCAATATCAGGCTCGCTATCTCAAACAACGACATTGGTATAATCATGCTCGCTATTTGGGAAAGTATGACTTTGATATTTTTTCTTTGAGATTTTTTCTCCAAGATGTGGAGAAACCCCTAAGCCTATGCTTACTATTTCAAACAACAATGATGTTTTCACTAAACTCGCTATCTAAGATTTCGAATATGTCAGTTTGATAAATAGTTTTGAAAGTGAGTCTTAATAAGTACTTTAAAAAAGGGGGTCATTTTGGAAAAAAATTCCACAAACCAACGTTACAAGTCCAATTTTCCACATTAAAATCAGAAACTCTTATCCCTAAATGATATCATACACACCAAGAATACAGCGCACAAATTGACAATATCTAACGATTCTCCTAACATCCTACAAGATACCGTATACTCAAAATCCGCCAATTTTAAGTGTTCCCAACTTGTAATACAATCATTCCCAATACTTATGCACCGAACCGTCCCTTTCTTTCTATCATGGCTTCCCAAAATCCCAATCTTTTCAGGTAAAAAAGTAATTAAAATTTCCCCCAATTTCCAAACCCTAACCCTAAAATCTCACCTTTTAACCCAAATTGCAGGAATCTCGATCCAATCGCCGGCCAAATCGTCGACCCCATCGCATTCCACAACCAATCCCAGCTCCCCTGTAAGAATTCCCCTTCCTTTTCCCCCAATTTCTATCTCCATTCCCTTCAATTAACCCATTTTTTTCTCTTTTCAATTTGGTCCAGTTATTCATGTGATGGGCCCCAACGAGGGGTTGGGAGGGTGGGAGCCGAGGATGAAGAGGCCGAAAGAGGAGGTCTTGGAGGGGTCGCAGGTGTCGTCGTTGGATTTCTTTAAGATTGGTGCCGTTTCGACTGGATTGGGGTTGTCGCTTGATAACCCAAGGAGTATGGGGTATTCGTCGAGTGGGGATATGGGGGTGGTTGATGATTTGGTGGGGAGGGAGTTGCAGAAGATGGATGCTGAGATGGATGGCTTCATTAGGTTGCAGGTGACGGTTTTATCTGTGAGCTAAAATTTTGTCTTTGTGTTGTTTTTGTCGAGTTAAAGCAGTAATTTTGTGTGAATCTTGCGGTTTGTTTATGTTTAAGGTGTGTGCAATGTGGCTGTTTTGCGGTGTGTGGGTTAGTTGTTTGCGTTTGAGTAATACATAGGATGAAAATTTAGGCCACTTTATGTGGTCGTGATTGAGGTATTATTGTCGTGCTTTATGTTGAGATAACAAGAGCTATCTCAAGCCGGAAGTTGATCTACAGAAGTTATCTGACTCACTAATTATCGAAGTTTCACACACACACACACATGCACGCAAGTTTGTTATGCCCGCAGTAACATACAATGTCAATAATACATAGTTGATAGAATGTGCTAGTAAATACTTTTTAAACATGTGTCGTGTGTAGGAGACTAGGAGGTACCTCTGTATTTAGAAGGCTCGTGAATGATTCACAATGGGTTGTTAGCTTTAACTTCAAAGATGTATGTTAGAGCAAATATTATTTGCATTGATGAAATGGGAAAGAAAGGTGATTATCATAATTAATTTGAACACCACTGAGCAAATAGTAGAAACCCAAATACTTCTCTTGCGCTGGCCAATTCCAAGATTCGACCACGCATTTGTTTTGTGTGTTAGAATGTAAGTATAACAATTTAGTATTCCTAGTATGGTTTCTCCTCAAGGTCAAATTAGTCTATCTCTTTAGAGATTACTGCATCTAAAAGACCCACCACAAATGTTTCTTCACTAGGATCAAAGGGTAGGACCTTCCGACTAATTTCAATTTAAAATCCATTGCAAGGTTGGAAAAGAAATTGGGATTAAGGGACTACATAACCTTCACTTTCTCCATAACTTGCTTTCTGTATTTCTTCCCTGTCCAATGTCGGCATCAATGTTACCTAGTTCATGGTTCGCTTTACGTGTATGAGTTCGCTGTTCGGTAATTTGTAAATTACTGGTTTGTGGGGGTAGGCTTAGTTGGTTCACAATTTGCTAAGATACGTTTTTTTTATCGCATAAGTCCAATAAAAGAAATATAAAAAGGAGATAGAGAGATGAAATATTTTGATTCTTGAGGTATAGTCTGAGTAAAGTCCAATGAGGCGAGACATAGTGTAAAGAAAAGAAAAAAGGATAGACAAAGATTACATAAATTAAACTATTTTAGACATTATCCTTTCCCAAACAATTGGGACTGGTAGCCATGGTTATGGCTAGGCTATCTAGTACCGGTGTTGAACAAACATAATTAAGCATGTCTCTTCAAGGTGATATCCTATTGTAAAGTTTATTCAAAATTTACACGGAAAATTTCTCATTAGCAAGATGCTAATTGAACATTCTCCAGATAGTTCTTTCGGTTCAGTACAATTTTTCCTTCTTTCTTGAACTAAAAATCATTGATGCTTGCCATGCTTTTGCTGTTCTTGATGCTTGTTGTTTACCATGCTTCTTGTTCTTGATGCTTGATGCTTGAGTCGTGATTCCTGACAAAAATTAGAAGAAAGAAAAATTGATTAATAGCTGAAATTTATAGAATGATTATTGACAATGATTTTGAATCTCCTGGTTAATGAATGATTATTGACAATGATTTTGGTTTTCTATACAAACATATAAATATTAATATAAATATATAATATATAAAATAACTAGACTTGCCCGTAGGCACGTGCCTATGACACGTCTTCAGAACAATACTTCATATGAAAGGCATTGTAAACACTAAATCAACAATTATGTAGCTCAAGTTTGTATAGTATGACAATAATTAGTTGTAAATAAAAGTCCATGTTTCCATGAGTATATATATAGAGAGAGAGAGAGAGAGAGAGAGAGAGAGAGAGAGAATTAAATAAATGGAGTTGTTTTAGGGGGGGGATTTGAGAGAGAGAGAGAAATAATTAAATAAATTAAGGAGTTGTTTTGGGGGGAAATTTTTGGAGGAAAAATTTGTTTTGTGAGATTAGATCTGGGCCTTTGATTTTGGGGGGATTGAAGGAGAGCCACTTGATAGCTTCCTTTGTGTTTTATTATATAGATTATTTAAATATTAGCCGAATCTCAGCCACCCCCGCATCCCACTGTTTTTTGAAATTGCCGTATCCCCGCACCCGCATCTCCGCACCCGAATCAGTGCATCCTAGGGTATAGTGTGATGACCTTATCTTCAAATCTAAGGATAAAACATCCAACCGAAAAGTCAAGTAAATAAGGCACAAATCTCATCAATATATTTTCTTTTCTTTGCTTTTCTTTTCTTTTCTTGTTAATATCTTTTACTTTTCTTGTTAATATCTTTTACTTTTATGAAGTTAGTTTTTTGTGTGATAAAACTGTTATTTTGTTTCTTTTTCTTTTGCTGAACGTAAATAAATTATAGTGATAAGAATGAATGAAAAGATGGTAACCACGGATTCGCCTACAATCGCGATCTGGATCATCGCGATTCGTGATGGATTTGAGCGAATTAGGTGTCCCTGGTCGGCTTACCCTGCCCTGTCTCCATAACCTTCGCTGCTTCTAGCTTGCTTGCAAGTCACAACCTCAATACTTTCCCCAGCAATTATTATAGCGATATTTGCAGCCTTAGGAAACAAATGCCTTTGTAGTTTCACTTAAACTTCAATTGAACTAAGTATAGTACCAGGTGTAGAATCAAGGCTTATCTTTCCTTCAAGAGATTCTTTACCCTTCCAATTAGTTGCAAAACGGAACCTGTTCAAACTTAAGATAATAGGCAGGCAGCGAGACTGTTACCAATTCCATTGAAGCTTCAAAGACTAATGCTTTAATGAAGTCCTCTACAATTGTGAGAAACTGCAATGTTCAAAATTTTGTTTACCCATCATTTTGAACTATACTACCCGCTACCCATCGGTACTCTTATATTTTGCTTCAACCATGTATGGGGACAAGGCAGTGTAGTATGGTTCAAAATATATCCTTCAGTAACCATTGCTCATGCACTATCCTTCACTAACCATATCAGTAAAGCTAGCAACAAATCTTTTTTCTGAGTATTAAATGATCTTGACGAACAATATAAGAAGAACGTTAAGGCCGACGTTCACCATTTTGGAAAATTTTGCGTTTCTAGGCTACTTTTTGATAGTATTTGCGATTTTGGGCCAAGTCCCAAACTATTAGCGTTGCTGGGCTAGCCTCTGCCACGTCAGCAACGGCCGCTATTGGGAATAGCAGCCTCTTCATAGATTGGAATTTTGTGCCCCCCACACTTGGCTGTGTACGAAGCTGATGAAGGCTGAAGGCTACCGAAGTGGTCGCTAGTGCCACTAGCGATCTCTTCTAACTGAGGTCGCTAGTGGCATTCACGACCTTAGGTGGGTCCCCCTGAAGGCTTCTAACTTACGAAGAGCCACTGTTTCCCTATTTACTTTTATTAGAACTCTCTTCCCCAAATAACTGGCGATTTCCAAAACCCTAACTCCCTTACTTCTTACTCAAAACCCTAACTTCCTTACTTCTTACTCAAAACCCTAACTCCCTCATTTCTCACCCAAAACCCTAACTTTATTAGTTCTCACCCAAATCCCCATTATTCCAAGTTATAATTTTCTCCACCCGACCTCTCTCCTCACACTTCGTCTTCATCCAAATTAGCTCTCCCCACGACGGTTTTTTGTAATTCCCAATTCATATCCAACCCCCAAAGACTATTCGAGGTATCCCTAGTATAGTATTTTGATGTTTTATTGTTGGTGTTGGTGATCTTTTTTTTGTGTTCACTTTTTGTGTTCACCTTGGCCATGCTATTATGAATATAACACGCGCACACACGCACACACGCACTAACACACAGACACACGCGCACACACACGCCAAGACTCATATTTATATGAAATGGGTAAATGCCTTGCTTCATATTTGTTTAGTTTGGTCTTAAATATTTTTGTGCACGATTGTATATTGAATCCAAATTTGTGTACTAATGTATAGGTATGGACTATAAAATTCCAATTTGGTTGTATTATGGGGGGGAAATAGTTGAAGACCGAACTGTAGGATTTTGCTATAAAGGAGTACAACCGGTGATAGTTTGGGCCAATCGCGATATAAAAATGGAAGAATTGGTGGACAAGGTATACGAAGTTACTAAATGGGATAAGAGTGAATGGAGTGTTCATATTAAAGCTAGGTATGCAGCTGGTAGAGGCAAATGAGGCCCTATTTTTATGTCAGTACCTATAGTTGATGATGACTCATTAGTTGCAATGATAGCTAGGTCGCTTGATCCATATACTAGTTGGTCGGCAATGGAATTGTATATAGAGCAAGCCAAGATTCACACACGTAGTGTAGATGTTGGTCATGTTTCAACTCCAATAGCCGAAGTACAGACCTCTCAATTTAATCTTAGTGATCCGGTACATTTGACTGTCAGTTTGTCTCCTCCACATGGTGAAATGTTGATAACTCAAAGTACATATAGTCTTGCAGAAGATGAAATCCCAATTCCTTCCAATTTTATATGCAATCTAGTTGAAAATGAGAATATTGTTGAAACCTTCGAGCATGCTTTGGTTAACAATGACCTCATAGAAGATGAAGAACATGAAGAAGAGGTTGAAGATGTAGTGGACGGTGAAGATGAAGAAGAAGAAATGGACGTCCATGATGCGAATCCTCACGTTAATGAAGCTAACGTAGTTAACGATTTGCAACCAAATGTTGAACACGTAGTCCCAATGACCCAATTTGTTTCATCAACTGTTAATGATATTGGACATGTTGAATTGGGTAATATTGCTAGAGTGTACCACTTTGGGGAAGAGGCATCCACTTCATCTGACCAACGTGATTTGTATATTGGCCAGAAATTCACAAGCAAAGATGAGGTGATAAATGCAGTGAAACTTTTCAACATCAAGGAACATCGAGAGTATGTTACGGTCAGATCAAACAAAACCATATATGATGTTAAATGTAAAATGGCACCAAAGGTTAGAACAATATCGGAACAAAGAACACACCCCGATGTGCATCAAGGCTGTCCTTGGAGATTTCGTGCAATGATTCCAGCTAGACAGACTCACTTTGTTGTGACGAAATTAGGAGGTTTTCACACCTGCATTAATCCAACATTGACACAGGATCACAGGAAAGTTGACTCCAAATTAGTTTCAAACTTAATTTTGCATGTTGTGAAGGCACAAATAAGTATAACTCCAAAGACGATCATTGAGATGGTGTTGAAAGACGTCAATTATAAGATTTCTTACAACAAGGCATGGCGGGGGAAACAAAGAGCGATTGAGAGGATCTATGGTGGGTTCGGCGAAGCATATACGAAGTTGCCTCTTCTGCTGTCAGCACTGCAAGCTTCAAATCCGGGTACATATGTACAATGGGATAAAGTTCCGTCCGGACCAGGTGAGGAGACATTTAAGAGAGTTTTCTGGAATTTTGCAGCTTCAATAGAAGGATTCAAGGCATGCCGACCGGTAATAAGTATTGATGGTACACATTTGTACGGTAAGTATAAGAGATGTTTACTGATAGCGGTGGCCCCAGATGCTAGTGATCGACTATTTCCATTCGCCTTCGCCATAGTCGATGCAGAAAGTATCGAAAGTTGGACTTGGTTCATGAGCTGTATTCGATACAACGTCACGGACCGTCAAGGGCTTTGCGTAATCTCCGATCGTCATGCCGGTATTCTTTCATGCATGGAGTTGCAAAACGGATCTTGGAATGAGCCACATGCTTATCACCGTTACTGCATGCGTCATTTTGCTACGAATTTTTCCTCCAAATTTGGTAACAAAGAGTTGAGGAACAAGGTGAAGGTTGTTTCGTGTCAAAAACAACCCAAAAAGCTCCAAAAAGGAATGGCGGAGATCGAGTCGGTGAAGGTCGAGGCGTGCAACTGGCTAAAGGAGAAACCAATAGAGAAATGGGCACTAGCCGCAGATGGAGGTCGTCGGTACGGCATCATGACCACAAATAGTAGTGAATGCTTCAATTCTGTGTTGAAGGGGGTACGGAGCTTGCCTGTTACAGCTATTGTTGAGATGATATTCTATCGTCTTAATAGTTACTTCACTGAACGTCGTCAGGCCGCACAGAAAATGATAATCGATGGGAAAGAGTGGTCTCCAAAGGTTGAAGCTCTGCTTGATAAATGCCGAGAGAGAGCTAACTCACATGAAGCTATTATGTTCCATCATAGCCTCGGTGTGTTTCAAGTTAAAACAGGTATTAGATTTGAAAGAAATCGACAGAAGGGTGGGAACCTGCATACGGTTGACTTAGGAGCCCGTACTTGTACCTGTCATAAATTCCAGCTATACCATTTGCCTTGTTCTCATGTGTTAGCCGCTTGTGCATCCAGGGCTTTGGATTACCGGCCTTATATTGACCCCTTCTATTCAACCGATTGCTTATTTCGAACCTGGCAACCAACTTTCAATCCAATCCCAGATGAAGCTTACTGGCTTGCGCAACTGGGACCAACACTGAAAGCGGATGACACACTCAGAAGATGTCGGAAAGGTAGACCTAGATCTACGCGGATTCGGAATGACATGGATGTTACAGACGGAGTTGCTACAAGGATAACCTGTTCCGAATGCAATCAAACAGGTCATAATAAGCGCTGATGTACAAAGCGGAAAATCTCTGGTGAAGCTCGCACGTCGCAGGTATTATCGAATTTATGGTGTAGCATTTTATCATATTAACCAACCTGTAATGTTGTTTGAACTGTTAATTAATTGTACATTTAAATTAATTATATTTGGTTGCAATGCAGGATGAAATCTTGAATACAACCAGTAGACGCGGAAGAGGAGGGGCTGCACGGGGTCGTTTTGCGCAAAGTCCGAGGAGGACTGCAGATAGTTGAATTTTGATGCACAGTTTTTTGGTTGTCGAATGTTGATGTACAGATTTTGCTAGTCGGATTTTGATGTGCAGATTTTTGTAGTCGACTAATTTTGTCCAATCATATATATTTTGAAGTTTCTCCAATCATATAAATTATAAGAGTCGGATATTGTTGTATAGAATGCTTGTAACATATAGTTTCGGATGGATTTATGTATCCCAATGGTGTTATGTTTCGTGGTTTAAGATTCATATTTGGTTGTGGTATGGGTACATTTCTGATTTAAAAGTTTATGTGGTGTTCAAATGTTGGGTAGACTCCCATTGTTGTGAGGGAAGTGATTGTTCAATTGTAGTGTTGAAATGGAGCAACTGAAAAAGTTAATTTGTGTTGAGGAGGTGCTGTCTATACTGTTGGCTGTAGGCTATTTAAGTCAATACACTGTGGTCGCTAATGCCAATCGCGACCACCACTAATATAGGTCGCGATTGGCATCAGCGATTATGCTGTAGCCATAAGAAATATGACCCAAATTGGGTCTATACTGTGGCCGCGATTGCCAATCGCGACCACAGTTAACTGTGGTCGCTAGTGGCACTCGCGGCCACAGTGTAGACCCAATTTGAGTCATATTCACAGAGAAGAGGTCAACCTCTTCTCTGTGAATATGACTCAAATTGGGTCTACACTGTGGCCGCGAGTGCCTGTGGTCGCTAGTGGCAATCGCGGCCAGTGTAGACCCAATTTGAGTCATATTCACAGAGAAGAGGTTGCTCTCGACCTCTTCTCTGTAAATATGACACAAATTGGGTCTATATTGTGGTCGCGAGTGGCACTAGCGACCACAGTTAACTGTGGTCGCGATTGGCAATCGCGGCCACAGTATAGACTCAATTTGGGTCATATTCACAGAGAAGAGGTCGCTCTCGACCTCTTCTCTGTGAATATGACCTAAATTGGGTCTATACTGTGACCGCGAGTGCCACTAGCGACCACAGTTAACTGTGGTCGCGATTGGCAATCGCGGCCACAGTGTAGACTCAATTTGAGTCATATTCACAGAGAAGAGGTTGCTCTCGACCTCTTCTCTGTAAATATGACACAAATTGAGTCTATACTGTGGCCGCGATTGCCAATCGCGACCACAGTTAACTGTGGTCGCGATTGGCAATCGCGGCCACAGTATAGACTCAATTTGTGTCATATTTCTTATGGCTACAGTATAATCGCTGATGCCAATCGCGACCTATATTAGTGGTGGTCGCGATTGGCATTAGCGACCACAGTGTATTGACTTAAATAGCCTACAAAAAACATGACTTGATCACTTCCTCAATACAATTCTGATTTTACTACTCCAATTGCTCTACATTTCAACCCCACATTTAACATAATCCTCACTCGCTCCCCCAAACTTTGAAACGTACACTTCCCTCACAACAATGGGAGTGTACCCAACATTTCAACACCTCACCAAAAACCATAAACATTCAAACAAACAAATTAAACATACCAAACTTAAACATACCAAACCATTACAAATATAACAAACCACAACAGCACACTAATCTAGACTAACAATACAATAATAAGAGAAGCACAAACTTGAAAAGAGGAAACAAACTTGAAAAGAGGAAATACAATAATATAAGACTACAAGGCTACGACGGGGTAAAGTAGTTGGGCTTGACTCTCTTACGTACGGGCGCCCGTCTACGAGTCACTTGTGTAACCTGGGAAATTAGCATCTCGTCTGGGATTTCTTCCTCAATTTCATGTGATGCTTGTCCTTGCTCAGTAGGCGGCCGCTCAGGTTCTGGTTCACGGATAACAAGTGCATGTTGCACCGTTCGTTGTGGTTCATCCGTTTGCTCATCACTACCTTCTTCTTCCCGTTCTTCGACACGTCTTTCGAGACGTTTGCTTGATCGTGTTGCCATCTTCTTCTACTTTGCTTGCGAGTCGATGTGCTGTGAATGGGGGAGCTTAGCATTGCGTCAAATCTCGCCACCTCACCAACCTCCTCAATCGCCGTACGACACGGTGCGAGAATCTCGCGTGCAAGATCCTTTGCGGCTTGAGCTACATTGCTACCAAGTATTTGTGTGCATTTCCGTGCTACCACCCAGACTTGGTCAATCTGCGAAAATGAAATACAAAAAAAATTAATAATCTACTATGAACTATTATATTAAACAAGTGCTAAATAAACAAACTTGACAGAAAACCAAAATTATGTGAAACAAGAAAAAGAAAAACGATCTAGCTTACAATTTTTCGACTCGAAGAGGCCTTCGGTTGGTACATGGCTTGCAAAGAGGAATGGGCGGGTGCGGGTTCGGCCTCGGCACTTGGTATAGGCAATTGGACACCGGTGGGCATTGAAGTACGGGGCGCCACATACAAACGGGTGATCCGTTGATACCAAGATAGGTAGGCAGCTTGGAGCGATCCGTCGTATGGTGGAATACCCGTTATAACAGTAGCATGCCTCTGCTCATTCCAAGTGTTCACATGAACTTGATGGTGTGAAGCCCAATCATGGTCGGGAACACGACCAACCCCTTTCACTTTATGCAGGAGAGTGTCGTAGGACCGCAGTGGGGGGATGTCTTGTTGTAGTCCAAATTGACGAAGCACGCGGTCGGGGAAGTACATCTCCACAATACTGAAATTGATGAGCGGTGATCTAGTCAACCAAAGATTGCTATGTGCGGTGCAGATGGGAGGCAACCTTTCCAATCGGTTGTTGGAGTATGGTTCCCAAACAACAAACTCCTCTCTCAACATATCCAGCTCATCCCTATAATACGTTACCACCCCACGTGGGTTATCTCTCCACGTATGCCCACCGGACCAATATACTGCGATGGGAGGCAGCATGTCGGCATTCGCTGCGTCCCTCATCCACCCACTTGATTGCCGGCTGATGCGAGGTCTGCCTAGGTGTAAATGTTCCCAACACCAGATCTGGAGCAGCAACATTGGACCTGTCATCTCTTTCGCCATCAATGCCCCGCTACAAAGACTTCTGTACAAGGATGCTAGCGCTGCACTACCCCAGCTGTATTGCCGAACTCTCGTCTGATCACCAATAAGCGGCAAATACATTATAGGTACCACATCACCCGTGGAGTTGGGAAAGAGAACACCTCCGAATACTGTCATCAGGTAAGCCCTAGTGTAGCATTCAATATCATATTCATTTGAATCGTTGGTTAGGAAATTTTTGAAAGTTCTCTTCAACCAACTTAGTCGCATTGAGACCCCATCAAATGTGTTGTCATCCGGCACCCGACCAAGGAAGTGCTCCACTAGTTGTTCCTTGTTGAAAGCCATTGTTCCCGTCACCGCGAATCCATCAACTGGTAGTCCAGATATAACCACGATATCCTGGAGTGTGACGGTCATCTCCCCAACGCCGAGATGAAACGTATGTGTTTCCGGCCTCCATCGCTCGAGTAAGGCTGTGAGTAATTGTCTGTCGAGCTTGGTTTTTTCTATTAGACCTAAACCGTAGAAGCCGGCCTGAACAAGGAGTTGGTGTGTCAAAGGATGCATAGGTAGTGTCTCGTGCGTGCGGAAACTACACTCTCGGGATGTACCGTCCCACACCCGTTGGGACCTATGTGTCCGCTGCAACGTCAACAACGTCGGGTCATGAGGGCCTGGTCCCACAGGTGCAGCACGAGAAGAACTAGCTTCACCGGTCGGTGCAGACGTAGACGGGACATCGCCTTGGCCACCCTGAGGATAAAATAAACGATGTTTAGTGAACACTTCATATGTTGGCATATAGTATTCAAACATTACAAAATAATAGTTCATACCTCAGACCTAGCACTCCTTGATCCAGCTCCCATCGTCCTGACCATATTTGCTTAGATCACCTATCAAAGTATAGGCAAACAAGTAAGTTTGATAGGTACTCACTTAACACAAAATTTGTAAATTTGTTTGTGATGGTTCTATACTGTGTGTTCTTGATTACAGACTCAATTTTGTACTTTGTTAGATCATATAGAGCACATATATCAATGTTGTTAAGTTGTACCAAGCTCTGAACCAATTTAATCTAGGGAAACAAATATGGAGCACATATATCAAATGTTGTAAGATCATATAGAGCACATATATCATATAGAGCACATATATCAAATGGTGACTACAACGCCTACACACACCAGAACAAATTTAATCTAGGGAAACAAATACATGACTAAGATAGGGGACCAACAGATGTTCATTAACAAAGAAGTATCCTAGCAGTTATTCAAAACTTAACTCGACATGGTAAGCCTACAGAAAATTTCAATTTCCCTTGGCGAAGTTCTTAGTAAAATAAGAAGTAAATCGTCAAATAAGAGACATATAATTTTAGTTATGCTGATAACTTCATAATCGTAACTAGAACCAAAGGTAAGTCTTTAGATCATGGTAGACACAATTCAGTTATATTCAATTATAGAACACATTTTAACAGTAGTTTTCATTCACAACAGCCAATGTGTTCTATGTGCTCTATATTCCTAAAAAGATATCCAATTCCTCAAAAATAACTCAATAAACAAACAACCTATTTGGGTCACATTATTAACAACAAGTGCAAAGAAATTGTAATCAAGACCAACAATCAACCAACACAATACTATACTAGGCATACCTCGTTAGGATTTGGAGTTTGGAGTTGATATGGAGATTTCCAAATTCTTTACGAATGGCGGAGATTTCGCGATTAGAAGATCTGTGATGAGGGAGATCGGGAGGGGAAGAAGAATACTTGGATTAATTGAATTTGGGGAGAGAAACTAGGGTTTAGGGTTTAGGGTTTTGGGGAGTAGGGTTCGACCGCTATTGGGGAAGAAGGGGAGAAGAAGAGATAGAGTAGTAAAAGTAAATAGGGAAACAGTGGCTCTTCGTAAGTTAGAAGCCTTCGGGGGGACCCACCTAAGGTCGCGAATGCCACTAGCGACCTCAGTTAGAAGAGGTCGCTAGTGGCACTAGCGACCACTTCGGTAGCCTTCAGCCTTCATCAGTTTCGTACACAGCCAAGTGTGGGGGGCACAAAATTCCAATCTATGAAGAGGCCGCTATTCCCAATAGCGGCCGTTGCTGACGTGGCAGAGGCTAGCCCAGCAACGCTAATAGTTTGGGACTTGGCCCAAAATCGCAAATACTATCAAAAAGTAGCCTAGAAACGCAAAATTTTCACCATTTTGAAGGCCACATGAAACTCCAAACTTATATCGAATGGATCCGTACCATGGACTATTACTTCGTGTGGTTTGACATGAGCGAAGCCCTGAAAGTCAAATTTGCTACGATGAAATTGACAGAAAAAGCTCAACAACACTGGACCAATCTTGAACATACCCGTAGAGGCCGAGGCCTGACATCCATAGTCACTTGGAAAGTCATGAAAGAGAAGCTCACTGAGATATATGTACCGTTATCGTTCCACACCCGATTGCTAGATTAAGGAAGCAAATCCACCCAAAGGTATGTTGATAAGTTTGATGATTTTCTTATTCGGTGCAATGCCTTAGGTAAAAAGAGCGAAGAACAAACTTTTTTTAGGTTCAGGATTGGATTACGAGCCGATCTGAAGAACGAGCTAATTCATAAGAATGTGGACTCATTAGCGGCAACTTATGCTCTTGTCCTCAATATGGATTTCCTTAAAGCAAGTTCCCATTACAAGTCCAACGATTCGATGGATCATTCTCTTAGAATGACCCTTCCTGATCCCTCTAGACCTGAACACTCTTCTCAGTATCCCAACAAGTCTTACTCAAGCAAGCCTACATCAAATTCTTATCCACTTAGAAATAACTACACTGGTAAGAACACTGAAAGAGACTGGTAACTACACTAAGTGCTATAAATGCAAGGAATATGACCATGTTGCTGGCAACTGTCTCAGCCCAAGTAGGATCAATATAGTAGAAGGTATCGATGTCATTGTTGATGAACCCGACAATGAGTTTACTTATGAACCTCATATAAGTGATGACTTTGATGGAGAAGAGGATGACCTGCCTCTCAACTGTATTCAGTCTATCCAGTCACCTCCATTAAATGTACCTGAGTCGCCCATTATTTTCCAAGTCATTTGGCAGCTTATAGATTTATCCCTATGTTAGAACATCACAGAGTCACAGAGTCTGCACCCACATTTGCATCCCGCATTCATGATTGCATAGAGAAATTTTCAAGGAAATTAATGAGAATAAGTTTAACTACAAGTTAATAGCAGATATTAGAAGGAAATTTAAAACTTTTGATATTGGTGACAAAGTGATGGTTCGGATTCGTCTGAAACGGTTTCCAGCTGAATCTGTTAAGAAGTTGATAACATGTTCTGCAGGCCCATTTAAGATTCTATATACAATCAATAATAATACATATGTCGTTGACCTTTCTGAAGGTTTTGGCATAAGTAAGACTTTAAATATTGAGGATCTAGTACTCTATGAAGGCTCAAAATTTAATCCTAAAAATTCTCTTATAGATGAGCCTACCCTACAGCCTAATTGTGAGATTCTCACATTTACCCCTCTACCTGATACCATTTACCCACCGACAGAAGAATTGAATAATATTTTAGATGATCAGATAATCTCTACAAGAGATGGTGGTATTCACAGGTATTTGGTGAGGTGGAAGGACAAGCCGAAGAAGGATGACACTTGTAGTGATCATGAGGAGCTCCAGCACTTGGATCTAGATATTTTAGAGCGCCATGACAGGATTACTGATTTTGACTCGACTGGGTCGAGCTCTCTCCCACCCGGAGAGAATGATGAGGACATCTATTCTGTTTAGTTTATTTTGGAGGTTTAGTCCTATGTAGTAGTTTTACAATTTGCTCCATTTTCTTTTATGCATTAGAATATTTTTGAGATTCTAGAATATTTTGAGATTTGTATCAAGATTTGTTTTGAGCCTATATATAGGTCTTGAGATTAATGAGAAGTTATGCTATTATTGATTAAAAAAATTATTGTGTGTTGAGTTATTGCTCTTCGTCCCTTTTCTTTTGTGTGATACAATTGAAAGAATTATTAGGGTTTGTGATAATCCTAGTAAAATTTTAGGGTTTGTGATAAACTCTAAAATTATCCCCAAAATCTCCAATTATATCCAAAATCCCAAATCCCAACCCTAATTAATTAAAAACCCTAATCTTCCTCGTCAGCTGCCATACTCCCCTTCCCCAAATCCACCTTCTCCCTCCTTCACTGCTTCATCCCACTCTAATCCCTTTCCTGTTTTCATCCCGAAACCCAACCCCGTCAACTCCGACCTCCATTGTCAACCTCTACAGCAACCCCCTCCATCGCCCCCTCGTTGATTGCTCGCCCTGCCTCCTCGTCGAAACCCCCGACCGCCTTCTCCACCGTCACCCTCACCACAACCCATCAACTGCTGCACCTTGCCTCGCCTGTCGACCCCGCCATTGCCACCTTCGACCTCACTGCCGTAACCAGGATCCCTCCATCCCGCAGTCAACCATCCACCTCTTTTTCCTGCCTCCTACCACCGAACCACCACTGCTTGCCGCCACGTCAGCCATCACCGACGCCTCTCGCCGTCGTCGGAAACCCCACCGCAGCTGCCAATCTGAAATCTAACACTAGTTGCTTCGAACCCCGGTATGCTCTGTTCACTTTTCAAATATTTGTGTTATACTGCCTTATCGTCTCTATTATATTAGTTGATTTATCTGTTGTCCACAAATATTGAGAGTGAGCGTTTCTACTTGCTAATTAGAGTATAAATCAATATTGCATCTTTTACTTGCTAAGAACGCTTAGGGATATAATTATTGTTTTTTAGAATTGAATCATTAATTGGGCTTGTTAAACTTAATTCAATTCTGGAAAATCCATCGAACCGATTAACTGTTTGAGTTTCAAACTTGATCCGCATTACATGTTGGTAAAATTAATCCTTTAAAATTCTTGGAAATTATCTATTTAGGGTTAAGTTTTACATCAGCTAGTCAAGAATATTTACATGTTATTCCTGTCCTTCCTAAATGACACCCCTCTGTGGTCTAGAAACGCTACATATGATGCATTAACACATTGATGTGTACAGCAGTGATGCATCTAACACGTGCACTCTCTTTCTCTCTCACACACATTTAGGAATGATTATTGGCTTTATTCATGGCAACATCTTATTCTCTCCACATAACGTTGTTAGGCTGAAACTATCAATCATCTTATCAATGTGTATGGCCCTATTATTATATTGGAGAACATTCTTTAAATGACTTAAGTAATTTTTTCATCCAACTAATTTGCACGAAAAAAATTCAGATATGATTTAACTATCAGAATGTCAACACTAAAGAGGCTGAAAGAAGTATGCATGGCATAACATGAAGGTCTTATTCTAAGCAGTGTTTGGTATGCGGAATGGAGGATCTCCAGGATTGTGATGGTGGAGAATCAAATACTTCGGAATCTTATATTAGTATACTAGGTTTGCCCGTCGACACGTGCCTACGACACGTTTTCATGAACAAACAAATAAAAAAAATCACTAATTTTAACCCAAAATGGGGAAAGGACGATACCAAACATTCACATCGCCGCCACAACCAACCACCGTCTCGATCTGTTGACATCGCCGCCGACAACCAACCGACTGACAACCAACTGCCGATAGATTCGGGAAGAGAGACAGAGTGAGAAAGAGACAGTGAGAGGGAGTTAGGTGCTGAGGTGAGCTCGGGTGTGCACCGGTGGAGTATCGGGAGAGCACAGGAGTAAGGGTGTAGTGGAGGCTTGGAGAGAGGGTGTGGCTGCAGGCGGCGGGGCGTCGGGTGGTGGTGGCAGAGAGGGGTGAGAGGAGGGGATTTAGGAGGGAATCAGAAAGAGGGAGAGGGGGGGTTCGAGATGGGAGGAGAGAGAGAGACAGAGAGAGCGGCGAATTTTGGAGTAGAGATGGTAGGGGTGGCATCAATGGCAGTGGTAATCGGGTGATGGTGGTGGGCAGTGGGGGCACTGATGGCGGTGGCTGTGGGGGATATTGGTGGATGGTGGTAGTGGCGGTGGCTGTTGGGGGAGATGGGTAGTAGCAAGGTTGTAAACGGCGTTAGGCGGTGGCGGTTCGATCAAGGGGTGCCTAGGCGGTTGAATTTATTTTGCCGATTTAGTTAATTTCAGTTCCTATTCTTTAATCGTAAGTATAATCATGCAATCAAATTGCAAATATTCATCGTGTTCTTGTGTAATGTGTAATTAAAGAGTGTTTATGCAAAAAAAACTTTCTCGTGCAATTAAAAAAAAACAATTGTCCAATTGTAATATGTGAAATATGCCAATATGTGTAATATATGTAACATGTGCTATTTTAATATATGTAATAGGTGTAATATGTGCAATCTATCACCAATAATACAAAAAAAAGTAAAAACAATTCCACTACTATTAAAGATCCATACATATTATATAACAGATTAATAGATTAATAGTAGTTCTCTTTTTTTGTGTTATTTTATAGTATTTAAAATTTTAAAAATAGAAAACGCCAGAGCGTTGGGCATCAGGCGGACGCCTGATCGGCGCCACGGACGCCTACTCAATAAGACGGCTGCTTAATCGCTTTTAACCGCCTAGACCATCGCCTAATACAAATGCGGTTCGTTCTCCTCCATCTGAGTGCCTAGGCGCCGCCTAGGCGTCCGAGGCGGACGCCATTTAAAACACTGGGTAGTAGTCTTTTACAATTTATTTCCCGTGGGAATAGATGATTCCCTTTTAAAGTGGGGAAATGTGATTCATCAATTATTACTTCCAAAACTATACCTCGTCAGTAAACTTAAACTATACTGGGTTATTGGTATGGGAATGGTCAGTTCCTTTGCATATTACTACTTACCAAATGGCTTCTTCAAGATCACTTGGAGTGTAACTATAAAATTAGTGGTTTGCAAATTAGCATTTCTTTTTCTGTGTTTGTTTGTTGGGATCGTCATTTCTGTCATGTCTTATTTGTGCCCTGATGATGGTAAAAATCGCAGCAGATCAGAGCCGTACGATTCCTGCACAGATCTCAAAGCATCTATAGGCAGATTAGCCATCGCAGGCCTCTTTTACATGTCTAGGACTTCTCCAAGACATGGGCTTCTTCATACCCCATAAAAAGTGACAGACTAGGCCCACTAGGAAGAGACACCCAGCCCATGCAGGCTAGGAGTCAAATCTCTTATTCCCTAACATGAAGATCTTATCTCTTAAGAGGGAGAGACATGAAAGGGATAAGGAATTTAAATCGATCCAACAGACACAAATCAATCTCTTGAAATGTCTGTCAGGCCTTTAAATACCTCTCCCTCTTTACAATCAGAAGGTAATCAACAATTTGCAATTTTTCTCTCTCATACTCTCTTTCTGGTTCTGACTTGAGCGTCAGAGGGTCTGTTGCCGGAGCCACCCCCGGTGTTTCAGGCTTTTTGCAGGGCCATCGGCCGCATCAGCAACCGTCGAATTCGGATCACGGTGGTCAATCAACGATCCAGGTTCAATCTCAGGACCTCTAACCGCTTTTAACGGCCAAGGTCAAAGGTCAGATTTTTAGTAGTTTCCATCAATTATTAACTCATTATCTGTTTGCTCCGACACCAAAATAAGCAGCAACATATTGACGCCGTATGTGGGAAACTGCACAAGTTAGACTTACCGCCATACCACAAAGACTAAGAGGCAGAGGCGCGGTCTCAAGCTGCCGCACTAACTCTCTTCGTTAGCCAGCTCCTCCTATGGAAGATCTGATTTCTCATCAACAGTCACCCGGGCAGCCTTGTCACGCTCCTTTCAACAGAAAGGCACCGGGGGGCTCCCAACAAAATCGTTATGAACAACATCCTCAGTACGACCACGTGTTAGTCCATAATGCTTCAACTGATTCAATGGCCTCGCGAGGCCCTCGGGGGTCTAGAGATCTTCGCCAAATCATCAATGCCAGGCAACAAGGAGCCTATCTACGAATCCAATTGGACGAGAGGCGCGCCCGATCTAAGGCCTCCCGCTCGGGACATCAAGCAAACCAGAGAACCTATTTTTCTAGACAGAGACCAAGGCAATCCTCCTCTCACAGGGGGTGCCCAGTAATGAGGAGCCCAGCCCATGAGAGTCGAAGGCTTCCTGTGTAGAACAGAGGACAACTCGCCCCAGTCACTAGGGCTGAATTGGATAAGTTCAAGCTCGTCATTCTCCATGCTATTCAAGAAAGTCAAAATCTGGGCCTGCCCCCTAACGAAGGATTCACCGACTCAACTGGATCCCAAAAGAAGGATGACCAAGTTCTTCGCCAAATCCAAGAAGTAGAGAATCGCCTAGAGCAGATGAAGAATGAGAAAAACCGCTCCAGCAGGGCCTACCGTCCTAGTCGACCTCCCTTCAGCAAAACCATTCTCGATGCATCCGTTCCAAAGGACTTCAAAGCTTCTCAATTCGAATTCTACAATGGAGAATCAGACTCGACTGACCATATCGAGAGCTTCAAAACACTCATGATGGTCTATAACGCCACTGAGGCGCTCATGTGTTGAACATTTTTCTCAACACTGTAAGGATCAGCAAGAGAATGGTACTCGCGCATGACTCCAGAATTAATATTCTCCTTCGATC
The DNA here is from genome assembly GCA_017893485.1 of Hemerocallis citrina. Classification (NCBI taxonomy): domain Eukaryota; kingdom Viridiplantae; phylum Streptophyta; class Magnoliopsida; order Asparagales; family Asphodelaceae; genus Hemerocallis; species Hemerocallis citrina. Next base: position 149,379,917 of record CM030366.1, read on the forward strand.
AGCTCGAGGAGCTCTTCATTGCGCACTTCGTTACTAGTCGCAAGGATAAAAAAACAAGTGTTTTCTTATTGGAATTGAAACAAAGAGATAGAAAACTGCTGAAAGACTTTGTCAGATGCTTTACAACTGAAGCAAGGTCAATTTCCTCCTTGAACACTTCAGTGGCGGCTACAGCTTTTCGCTACGTCACTAACATAGACCTGAAAGCCTCCCTCGCCAAAAAGCCACCCAAAATTTTTACTGAGCTCCTGAAAAGGAGTGACAAATATATCAGGGTTGAGGAAGCTTTCTATTCTCAAGGCAAGAATGATTTATCTTCCGGGAACAAACAGAAGAATACAAGCGAGGAAGAACCCAGGAAGTTTCAGAAGAACAGTGCAAATCAACGCCGTCCAACTCTAGCGCCACGCTTCGACAAGTTCACTCCTCTCAATGCAAGCGTATCAGCATCCTCATGGGAGTTGAGAAGGATAGAATAATCTGCTCCCCCCAAGGTAACGCTCAGCAGGAGAAGAGACAAAAATAAGTGGTGCACATTACACGGAGATCATGGACACACTATTGACAACTGTCGAGTCCTTAAAGAAGAACTGGAAACCCTAATTCGCAGGGGCTATATCAACTTTGTTCAGAAGGACAATGACGCCGAAAACCTTCCGCCTCGGGGGGCTAATAAGCGTCAAGGGAGGTCATACGAATCACAAGACTCTGAACACACGACCGTCCTCCACTCCATTCATGGAGGCCCGATGGGAGGATATTCCAACTCCCTTAAAGCTTTCGTCAGGGAAGTCAACACCATAGATAACATTCTGCCTGCCAAAAGCACTGGGGTCCCGATATCTTTCTTCGTCAAGGACTTAGAAGGCTTCCGAACACCTCATTGCGACACATTGGTCATAAACCTTTGCATGGTGAATCATGAGGTACGCCGCATCCTGGTGGACAATGGCAGCTCAGTGAACATCCTCTTCATGGCCACATTCGAGGCTCTCAAGCTATCCCGAGACCGACTCAAGCCAGCCAGTCACACACCACGGATTCTCTGGTATCCCCGTTCAAGTAGGAGTCACTTGATGTGACAACAGGGAAGGCCCCCGCTATTCGAACGGAAGCACTGGACTTTATGGTAGTCGATGTCAAAAGCCGCATACAATGCTATATTCGGCCGTTCTGGCCTAGTTGCCTTGCATGTAGTTGCCTCCGCATTTCACATGAAAATGAAGTTTCCAACAACAACTGGTGTAGGCCAAGCTGTAGGAAGCCAACAGGCAGCACGAGCATGCTACACTGCTACAATGGGGAGCTCGGTTATCTCCCTCGACGCCATAAAGCTACCGCCAAAAAGCAGTCACAATAATCTCAAGACTGTAAACAAGCTTGAAGCCACTGCCACTAACAATTCTGCCAAGGACTTCCAAACCTGCTACATCATCTCTCACCAAGTCCAAACTAGTTCTCATCATGACACAGTAATAAACTTGAATCCCTCGCCCGAAGTCACTCCGCTCATTCAACGGAGACAAATAGTTATGCCTAAACACATTGGTGCATCAGAAGATTTCTCTCTCCATGCAAAACAATGGGGGGCACCATGCAAAATAGGCAAGTCTAGGCAAGGTCTACTAAGTTGTTCGCCTAACGACTCATCAACTTGAAGACTCGGGGGCAAGGAGATATCAACAGGGACTTGAAAAGTAGAACACCTTGCGAAGGTGAACGAGGGCGTCTGAAACGTCCTCTCTTAATAGCAATAACAAATTTTCTCAATTGGCCAGCCATTAGAGCAGCCGCTTAGTTTTATTTTTCAGCAAATTTTCTCAATTTGTAATAACGGTCAGTCACTAGAGCAGCCGCTTAGTTTTATTTTCCAATAAAATATAGTATGAACTTTTGCAAAGCTATTGTACAAGCCAACGGAACCAAACAACGAGCTAAACGCCCAACTTACACCTAGAGTGACGCTAAGCACTCGTTACAGGCCTTCCACACAACATGTTCGGAGTCCATACCCATGGCTCGAAGAGACTAACAATTTGCAATAAAGCAAGTTCACAGTGCGACGCTAAACACTCGTTAAACGAAAGCAAACAACGAGCTAAACGCCCAACTTATACCTAGAGCGACGCTAAACACTCGTTGCAAGCCTTCCGCACAACGGGTTCGGAGTCCATACCCATGGCTCGAAGAGACTAACAATTTGTAATAAAGCAAGTTCACAGTGCGCTTCGCCATTCAATCTACTCCTGCAATCCGTTAGCGCCTCCACAACCTGTTCGGAGTCCATACCCATGACTCAAAAGAGACTGTCAATTTACAAAGAAGTAAGTTCAGAGTGCGCTTTGCCATTCGATTTGCTCTTGCAACCAGTTAATACTCAAACTAACAAGTTCGGAATCCATACCCATGGCTCAGAGTTACTCTCGTAACCTGCAATTACACGTTCAGAGTTCAACTCGCCATTCGATTTGTTCCTGCAACTAGTTAAATTCCCTCAAAGACAAATTAAGAGGTCCAAAATCGTGGATCACAGTTACCCTAGCAACACTTGTAAAAAGCAACACTTAGAGTTCGACTCTCCACTCGATGTGACTTTCACAATTTGTTAGAGGACCCATACAACAAGTTTGGAAAACAACTTTCCCTCAAAGTTGTCCCTACAACTAGCTGAGTTCAAGACGGAGCAATGCCAAACTCCGTCATACACCGTCGGTAGTTCGTTAGCTATATGCAACAGACTTGATACCCTGTTATTTAGCTATAAAGAGCCCAGTCAATGGCACATCAACCATGACAGCAAGGATCAAGCATATGAAAAGAATTATTCAAATCACAGAACGATCGCAAACCCATATGTTCAGATCCAGTAGCACTATCTACAAATTCAAAATGGCAAGTTTAGAGTCTTAACTCTCTCCAAGAGCTGCTCATACGACTAGCCAACCCCCAAGACGATGAATCACAGCACAAGACATCGGCACGTAGAAGACTTCTTATTCCACAAACTACAAGTCTCATTACGACAGCAAAATCACAATGAGTCTACGTTTCACGTCTAGGAATCGCTACCAAAAGTCCTTCGAACACTGTACGACAAACTTGTCATGTAAGTTGTTCTTCTAGCTACACACTGGAGAGATGCTCTACCTAAGAAAAACAAACCTCTTCACCGGCCTCCTACCAGCTAACAGCTTCATAGGACCGCTTCAACTCTGGATGATGAAATTCAAGACAAATCTTCCTTAGGCAAGCAAGCTTTAGGTTTATCCGACCACCTTCACTTGAGCAAGCTCCAACTCCGTCTCGCTTAAAGCGCCGTGCGAACGGGAGAGTCCCAACTCTGTCAAGCACGACGTATCACGAAGGAGAGCAAGGTCTATGTCCCAAGGATCTCGTTCGATGTATGCAGCTACTTGTTAGCAAAGAGAAGAATAGAATCACCTTAACGCTGAACAAACGTAAGTGACTTCACTTCAATATTAAGAAGATTCAGAATACCCACAACTTATTCGCTCTAAAAATGAGTTCGGCGTTACGCACGCCACTTGAGTTCCTCCGGCCAACTACTCGTAAACATCGAGCAACGGGTCCAACCCCTTGATCTTCGCCTGAGCTCCATCAGTAACTTGTTGGTTCCGAACAACGAGTTCAATGCCTTGGTCTTCGCTCAGGCTCTATCAACAACTCGTTGGTCCCAAACAATGAGTTCAACACTCTGCTCTCTGCATGAGCTCCATCCAACAACTCGTCAATCCTAAGCATCGAGTTCAAACGCCTTGTTTTTCGCTCAGGTTTCGTTAACAACTCGGTTCCAAACAACGAGTTCAACGCTCCGCTCTCCGCTGAGCTCCATCAATAGCTCGTTGGCTCCAAACGACGAGTTCTACGCTCTGATTGCCACTTGAACTCCACCAACAACTTGTTGCACCAAACAACAAGTCCAATGCCTTGCTCTTCGCTCAGGTTTCGTCAACAACTCGTTGGTTCCAAACAACGAGTTCAACGCTCTGCTCTTCACTGAGCTCCATCAATAGCTCGTTGGCTCCAAACGACGAAATCTACGCTCTGATTGCCACTTGAACTCCAACAACTTGTTGGTACCAAACAACGAGTTCAACATCTTGGTTTTTGCTCAAGCTCCACTAAATAGCTCGTTGACTCCAAACAACGAGTGCTACGCTTTGCTCTCCGCATGAGCTCCGTCTACAACTTGTTGGCTCCGAACAACGAGTTCAATGCTATGCTCTCCGCATGAGCTCTGTCTACAACTCGTTGGTTCTAAACAACGAGTTCAACGCCGTGCTCTCCGCATGAGCTTTGCCAATAACTCGTTGGCTCCAAACCACGAGTTTGATGTCTTGGTCTTCGCTAAAGTTCTCCCAAACAACTTGTTGGCTCCAAACAACGAGTTCAGCGCCTTACTTTCCGCGCGAGCTTCATTAACAACTCGTTCACTTCAAACAGCAAGTACAGCGCTCTGCTACTTGCTCGAGTCTTTCTAACAACCCCGCATCTTCGTACAATAGGCTTGACATCCAACACTGACCTAAAATTGTCCTTACAAAACTTGCTGGACGCAACGACAAGTTCCAGCTCTGTCTTCAAGTTTGTCTCTGCAAAACTCGCTGGGCGCAAACAGCGAGTTCACCAATCAAAATGGGGTGCTCTACGACCAACTTCGTCTCATGATCGTCGCTATAAGCTTGTCGGGTCAAATGGCAAGCTCTACGCACAACTCCGTTACTGGGTTGTCCCTCCAAACTCATTGGGATCAAACAGCGAGCTCTACGTCAACTCAGTCAAAGAGTTGTTTCCCTAAACTTGTCGGGCGCAAACGGCAATCTCAAACATCCGACTTTGTCACAGAATTCACTATTAACTTGCCGGGCGCAAACGGCAAGCTCAAACGCCCAACTCCGTCACAAAGTTCTCTACAAACTTGTTGGGATTAAACAGCAAGCTCAACATCAACCCAGTCAAAGAGTTCTCTCTAGACTTGCCGGGTGCAAACGACAAGTTTAGATATCCGACTTCGTCAAAGAGTTGTCTCTACAAACTTGTCGGGTGCAAACGGCAAGCTCTATGCACAACTCCGTTACTGAGTTGCCACTCAAAACTTTTCGGGACAAACAACAAGCTCTCCATCAACTCAGTCAAAGAGTTGTCTCGCAAAACTTGCTGGGCACAAATGGCAAGTTCAACACTCAATTCCACCACAGAGTTTCATCCAAACTCGCTGGGATCAAACAACTAGCTCTACGTCAACTCTGTCAAAGAGTTCTCTTTAAACTCGCCGGGCGCAAACGGCGGGGTTTAAACACACCACTCTATCACAGAGTTCTCTCCAAACCTGCCTGTATCAAACGACAATTCTAAATCAACTCTTTTTAAGAGTTCTCTCTCTAAACTCGCCGGGCACAAACGGCGAGTTTAACGACTAACCCGGTCACAGAGTTTTCTCTCAAAAAAATTTGCTGGGCGCCAACAAGAAGTTCAACATCCAACTCCATCGCAGAGTTCTTTACAAACTTGCTGGGATCACACGGCAAGTTCAATGTTCAACTCCGTCATAGAGTTCTCTCTAAGCTTGTTGGGAACAAACAAGTTCAAATGCACAACTCCACGGAGTTGCCTCTATAAACTCGTCGGGATCAAATGACAGTTTCTACATCAACTCTATCTTAGAGTTGTCCTCTGAACTCGCCGGGGTTAAATGGCAGGTTCAAACGTTCAACTCTGTCCTGGATATGCCACAACAACTTGCTGGGATCAAACATGTCTGTAGCAGCTTTCTTAGGATAGCTATATGTGCACAAGATCCACTAATCGAGGGTTATGAAGTAAAAAAGCTGGGTATACACAAATAATTATATATATATATATATGCTGTTGTATATACACAAAAATATATATATATATATAAAATTATTTGCTAACTCAAGTCCAAAAAAGCTTAAAAAATGTCCACAAAATCTTCAAAAAACTCCAAAGAGTTGCAAAAAATGAAAAAAAGACCAAAGCAAATACACTCAATTTGAGAAAGAGGGGCTAAGGGCTTCGGATCGGGTCGGATCTACTACCCAAACCCGCAAGCAAAACCAAAGGGAATCAACAAAGGGGTATAAATGGGTCGGATTTGAGCCCACAAACCCGAAACCTACTCCGCTTCCTCTCCTTCTCCTTCTCCAAAACGAGTGCCAAAAACCTTCTCCAAATGAGCTCATGCTTCACAGCTCTGACTTCGAGCACCACAGACTCCAATACACCGAGCTCCCGCCCCGACCATTCCTCCGCCCAAACTCTTGGTCGACGAGGAGATTTCACAGTTCGACCTCTTCGAAACTCCAAGGCTGTAGCTCGGCTGAAGCTCGAAGCCCATAACTCGGCGAGAACAGGATGACTGTAGCCCCGACCATTCCTCCGCCCAAACTCTTGGTCGACGAGGAGATTTCACAGTTCGACCTCTTCGAAACTCCAAGGCTGTAGCTCGGCTGAAGCTCGAAGCCCATAACTCGGCGAGAACAGGATGACTGTAGCTCGGCGAAGCTTCGATTCCCCATAGCTCGGTGGAAGCATTGAAGCTCGTCAAAATTCCCATGACTCCGCCCTCATAGCTCGACCACTTCGAAGCTCGAGCGAGGGAAGACGAGGTCCTAAGTCCTTGGTTCGGCGAAGCTTTGATTCCTGATAGCTTGGTGGAATGCCTTCGTAGCTCGACTAAGCTTCAAAGCCACCATAGCTCGGCGAAAACAACTCCCCTAGCACGGTGATGCGTCGTCTCCATAGCTCGGCCAAAGTCACAACCTCCATAGCTTGGCGATGAAGTATTGCTCGGCGAAAACAGTGCTCGAGTCCATAGCTCGGCCGAAACTCGAACCTCGTAGCTCTGCGAAGCTCTAACGCCTCATAGCTCGGCCAAAAACGAAAGTTCGATAGCTCGACGGAGCTCGACCACCATAGTTCGGTGAAGACGCAACCGAAGCTTGAAGGCCAGAGCTCGACAATACTCCGAGCTCCATAGCTCAATTGCTGCTCGCCTTCCATAGCTCGGCAGAGCCAAGAGCCATAGCTCGGCGAGTGGTTCAAGAGCCAAGCACTGGGAGCTCGACGTCGAGAATAACGTGACGAAGGAGACGTCTCGATGTCGTGATAGCTCGATGATGACAAGAACACATGGCTCCATGAATACACTGATCCCTTGTAGCTCAGCAAAGCCCACAAAACCGAAAAAATGGCCATAGTTCGGCCAAACGGTCGGTCGAGCTAGGGGGTCCTTGCGTCAATTCCTGGCCGTTGGATTTCTCCAAAAGTGGAGCTCAATCATGAAGAACTGATCAGATTCGTCCACGTCGCCTATCGTCTTCTCCCTGCTTTGCTGGCTCCTTGACCGTCCGATCCCACTCAGCGGACGAGTCGCGCCATGATAGAGTCCTTGATTCGTCCACGTCGCCCTCCATCGCAAACGATCGAATCATGGTCGTTTGATTCACTTAGCGGGCGGAGCCGATCTTTGATGGACGCCCCTGATTCGTCCACGTCGCCCTCTATCACAGCGGAGGAATCTTCAACCGTCTGATCTCCCTCAGCGCGCGAGCTCTGCCTAATTAGCGATCTAGATTGCTTCACAGTTCGTGCCAGATCACCAGAATCATAGCGTACGATTCACAACCGTCCAAACTCATCAACGCGCTAGATCTCCCTGACCAGCGATCCAGATTGCGTCAAGATTCGCGTCGAAGTCGGTATATTTACAAAATCCCTTAAACTCATTTTTAATTCGAAAAAGTAATTAAAAATTTAAAAATAATTATTTAAATTCGGAAAATTAATTAAAAAAACCAAAAAAATAATTAAAATTGTATTTATTAATTATAAAATTCGAAAAAGTGTTTAAAATTGGGAATAATTTCAGAAAATTCCAAAAAATTCGGAAAAATCCGACAAACTATGGAAAAATTCAGGAAAATATTCACTGCCTTCAGAAGCCACAGATCAGTTCTAGGTATTTCTGAATACTTTGATTATATGCCAGATTCCAAAAGTAAGACGTACTACTCTCTACTCTCCGAAAGCCAATAAAATTGCCTTTCGGGAGTGGGGGGCTGATGATGGTAAAAAAATTGCAGTAGATCAGAGCCGTATGATTCCTGCATAGATCTCAAAGCATCTACCGGTAGATTAGCTATCACAGGCTTCTTTTACAGGCCTGGGCCCTCTTCAAGATATGTGCTTCTTTCAAGCTCATAAAAAGTGACAGACTAGGCCCACTAGGAGACAACCCAGCCCATGCAGGCTTGGAGTCAAATCTCTTATCCCCTAACAAGAAGATCTTATCTCTTGAAGGGGAGAGATGAAAGGGATAAGGAATTTAAATCGATCCAACGGACACAAATCAATCTCTTGAAATGTCTCTCAGGCCTATAAATACCCCTCCCCTTCTACAGTCAGAAGGTAATCAACAATTTGCCATTTTCTCTCTCTCAAAATCTCTCTTTTTGGTTCTGACTTGAGCGTCGGAGGGTCTGTTGCTGGAGCCACCCCCTGGTGTTTTAGGCTTTTTGCAGGTCCATCGACTGCATCAGCAACCGTCGAATTCAGATGACGGTGGTCAATCAACGATTCGGATTCAATCTCAGGAGCTCTAACCACTTTTAATGGCCAAGGTCAAAGGTCAGACTTTTAATAGTTTCCATCAATTATTAACTCACTTTCTGTTTGCTCCCACACCAAAATAAGTAGCAACATGCCCCATGCTTGTTTTCGTGAATATTAGGTACTTGTTTCTCAGGCACCACATACCCAGTTGAAATTGCAGCTTGATTTCTCGTGTTCATAAGTTTCTCTTTTTGAACCTTAACCTATGAAATAAGTTGGATTTGGCATATGCTGCTGCAGTAGACCTAGCTTCAACATAAGGTGGTTGTATTTTTAAGGGTAAAAAGTGAAAAACATCCATATCTATGAGGTCAAAGCGGCAAATCCCCTAATCTATTCGTCAACGTGATAAACCCTATAAGGAGAACCTAAAAATGGGTGTGAAAAGACCAAATTGCTCATTATATTAAACTGAACCATTAAAAAAATCCATTAAAAAAAAAAAAATCGAAAATCGAAAATCCAAAATCAAAATCTAAAATCCAAAACCAAAATCAAAATAAGAAACAAATGAACCATCAAAATCCAAATCCAAATCCAAATCTAAAATCCAATGTTTATATTCTTATTGATTTTGTTCTTGATTATGTTCCTCAAAATCAGAACCAAACCCATCATCATCATCTCCTGATTTTGTTGGGTTTTCTTTGTGTAATTTTTTTTTTCCGGAATCTGAACGAGGGCGGCGGGGTTGCAGGGCGGTGAGGTTGGGTAGAGGATGCGATGACTGCGTCGAGGTCAGATTTGAAGGAGGGCGGCGGGTGGGGATGATGATGATGATGATGATGGGATCTGAAGGAGGGCGGCCGGTGAATGATTTTGATTTTGGATTTGGATTGAGATCTGAAGGATTTCGATTTCGATTTTGGATTTTGATTGAGATCTGAATTTTTATTTTTTTGGGTTGAAAATGGTGTATTAATATCAAATTTGAATTTTTTTTTTGGGTTTTTTGTTGAAAATGGTGTATTAATATATAAGGGGCAATTTGGTCTTTTCGTGAATGATTTTGATTTTGGATTTGGATTGAGATCTGAAGGATTTCGATTTCGATTTTGGATTTTGATTGAGATATGAATTTTTTTTTTGGTTGAAAATGGTGTATTAATATCAAATTTGAATTTTTTTTTTTGGGTTTTTTGTTGAAAATGGTGTATTAATATATAAGGGGCAATTTGGTCTTTTCATACCCATATTTAGGGTTTTTGTACATGTTTTGACAACGTTTCATAGTTGGGGGGTTTTATTGCTTGGACCAATAGTTCAGGGGGTTTGCTGCTTTTGACCTCATAGATCAGGGTGTTTTTCTCTTTTTACCCTATTTTTAATGTATTAGCTGTATATATTTCTTGTGTTAGAGCATTTCAATGGTTCCTTATATTAAGTCAACTATATCAATTCTGAGTAATGTAACATCTGTCAAAAGCACAATAAAGTAGTAGAAAGGGATCAGAAAAGTTTGTAAGTTTTTAACACACAATATAGTGACTACTGACAGTTGCACAAAATATGCCATTGCATCCTTTAACAGTGTTGCTCTCACACACACACACAGAAGGTTTTATGCTCAACCGTAGGATCGCATCCGACGGCGAGAATTCATTCACATCAGTTAATTGTTTAATTTTAAGAATTCTAGGGTTATTTTTACAAATTATTTCAGATTACAGAATAATTCAGATTAGAAATATTGAGGGGGAGGTGGCTAATCGGAGGGTATTCTGACGGCCGCAGCATTAATGACCATCTCACCTCAGTTTTCTGTGGAAGGGGTTAATGGGGAGGAGGAAGAGGAATATAGTGATGAACGTGAATTTTGAGGGCTAGGGTTTGAGGGAAGGGGAAGAGGAAAGGGCGGGGGAGTGCAATAAGGTGGGTGAGGATGGGGTGGAGGGTGAGAGGGGGATGAGATGTGGTGGTGGGATTAGGAATCTGTGGAGAAGAAGAGGCATACTTAAAGTGGTGGTGGGGCTTTTTGCAAAATCAACCATAACTTGCACAAAATTAAACACAAATCCATATATTAAGGTAAAGTTATTTCCAACCGTCGGATGTGATCCAATGGCTAGAAAAAGTATTCTACCTCTGCAATGGGTTTTGAATGGCTTATATCATTGCAGAGGATCCAGATCCTCGTGTTAGCTCTATTGATGTTTTGCTAAAATGGTACATGTTTACTCATGATTATTACCCCAAAAGAATATATGATGAAATGAAAAACACATCTTTTGCATTTAGCATTACATGTTCATGTAGCACTTTGGATGATTTAGTGTTCACTTTCTAGTTTTAGTTATTCTGATATATTTCTTACCCCAAACAAGTTACTAGATTCTAATCATAGTACCATACCGATCTTCTTATAACTGTTCTTTGGCAATCAGGACAATTTATCCGTAAATTGTAATCTGTTCAATTCATTTTCCTTTTGTCCTACCAGGGAGAGCGTTTGAGGAAATCCATACTGGAAAAGATCCAGGCAAAACAGTTCCAAACTCTGTCATACTTTGAGGAAAAGTTTCTCCAGATGATTAGAGATAAGGACCAACAAGTTCAAGACATAACCAAGAAAAACATGGAGCTCGAAGAACAGCTTAGAAGCCTAAGCTACGAGGTGGGAATGTGGCAGCAACAGGCTAAAAACAGCGAAGACATGATCTCTGCCCTCCAGTTCAAATTCCAGCAAGTTTGCAACAAAGACATAAACAATCAGAACAAGAACGACCACAACAGAGAAGGCTATGGTGAGAGTGAAGTTGAAGACTCAGCCGCTTGCTTTAAAGGAAAAGGAGCCATTGATTTCCATCTCCTATGTAAAGAGGAGTTGAAAGAGTCAACTGGTTATTGTAAGGTGTGTGGGGTGAATGAGATGTGTATGCTTCTCTTACCGTGCCGACATTTGTGCCTTTGCAAAGATTGTGAAGTTAAGCTCAACTTCTGCCCAGTTTGCCAGTCATCAAAGCTTTTTGGGGTCGAGATCTTCATGTAAAGATTAGATCTGAAATATTGTCGTGACTTTTGTATGATTTAGTCATTGTGTTGATGTATATATATTGAGATCATGAGAAAAGTAAAACATGTGGATGTTAATCCCAGTTTATAGGTAAGTGATGGGGGCTTATGTCGCTTCTTTTGAATTGGTTTGGATGAGATATTTGGATGTGAACTCTCAGCATTCTGAGTGGAAGTTTATGGGGATATTGTGTTATGCATACCAGCTGGGGCTCATGTTTGACAGTGATTTTTGTTTCATGCTTAAAGACAACATTTTCGTAGTCCAACAAATACTACATTGGAAGATACCCTATTGCTCAACCAGAATGGCCTTTGCCCTGTACTTATAATTGTACCCATTACTCCCTGGATTGTTGTTTCTCAATTTTTGATTGGCATATCAGCAAAATATACAAAATCTATGAGTTCTTGAAGTATATGTTGAAGGTAGTTGATTGGAAGTGCAGAGTTGTAGGAGGTGAGGCCATCGATTATGTTGAATGTTCCGCACTTTGATCTTTATACTCTTCTGGTGCGTCGGTACTTTTATTACATTCATCTAATGGTCGATATTCACCCTTTTTTGCCCAAACCTTTGCACTTCAACGGTAAGGCTAAAGCTAATTAAATCTCTCGAGTGGTTGACCATGGTAGACCATAATTTTGTATGACCTAGCACACGTTTTTGTTGCAATATACACTCAATTGGCCTTCAATACAACACAATTTATGTTGAAGGAAATAGAATGTGTTTCATAGGTGGTGGATCAGAGATGTGTATATTAGGAAATTGAGGATCTTGTTAAGTCTTAGACACAATCAACATAAACTACCAAGCAAAACTAGATCACACCAATCACACAAAACACACAAGAATTATTCCGGTTGGGGCTTTCACCTTCATCCAGAGGAGGAATAACTGAGATGTTATTTCAACTAGAGAAGATACAATAATGTTACAATTCTCACCACGCCCCTCTGTCAAGCCTAACCGGAACTTGCTTGCTGTTTACCATGGAGAAATTTCTCACCCTTTCAGATGAAGTACTCTCTTCTTCTATTCGGCACTCAATACAATTATACCGTTCTAGGAGCCGTTACAATTGATTATATAGATCTAGAGAAAATCCTAGTTTGATACACTAACCACTCGATTACTATTGAAGAGATAACCTTGCATTGCGAGTCATACGATCTGACTTGAAGACGAAGTTGGGCTTCTCACGAATCTCCAAGACCCGACCCAAAATAAACACATCAGCGTCGCGGGTGGTCGACCGCACCACGCTTGCGGTCGATTGTCCTTTTCGCCGGAAAACCCGGTATATGGGACGGTCAACCGCACCTCAAGGTCGGTCGACTGCATTTGTTGCTGTTACTGTTGTTGATTGTTTTCCTTCTTTATCATCAATTATTCGCTTCGATCCTTCTCATCACTTCACTGTCTCATGCAAGACATACAAACCCAACAATCTCCCATTGGATTGCATACTCATGAATCCATACCTGTGTGATTTAATACTTTTCTTGATCTTTCATCTCCGCTTTGTAAACAACACGTTTATATGGCTTATTCTTCTAGTTGAACAAACCTCCACCTGTAAGCCTCCTCAAGGGCACACCCCAGTAGATATAATCATGGAGGTGCCACCATCCACACGAACTCCACCTACATCAAGGCTCTCTCCACCTTCCAACGATATTCGAATGTTGCAGTCTCAATTTAGTAATTCTAGTGACGGCTTACTAGATGATGCTTTAGGAACAATGTGATTCCATACACTCGGCTGAGTTTTTATGCTCCAAAACTGCTAGAGGTTGTACTGACCCTGCTCAATTTGCCTCTTACCCTTCATTACCTTACGACGACTATCCCAAATTGTCAAAACTCCACATCGAGCTGTAACCTGCAACCATGAGCATCAAGAGTCCCCAAGGATGTCAGATTATGTTGTATTGAAGGAATATGCATGACCTCTTCTATTGTGAACCCTTTACCATCAGGCCTCTCTAATTCAACTGTTCTCTCACCAACTACTTCACAAATCTCTCCTCTAGTCGTTCTCACACTACGGTCTGTTAATAACTTGTAAGTAGAAAACATCTCCCTCTTGGAACAAATATGAGAAGAACTTTTCAAATCAAGATACCAACTTGCATTAACATATGAAGAATTTGAAACGAGAAGACATAGATCGAAGTTATCAGATGTTGCGTTGACTATATTGGCTTGATCACCTTCTTTAGTAACACTCTTCTGACTCAACCACTTGCAACCGTCTCTCTTGTAATGCTCAACTCCTCTACAATAGTGGTAACGAATCTTACTCTTGTGTGCCGCATTCCTTCCAATTGAAGTATTATCATCCACAACAAAACACCCTATAGAAATAGACACTCCTTATGAGTCTCCTTTTTTAGTTCATCTTCCTTCAGACCATTAATCACCCCGACTACTGTAAGTGTTTCCTTGGTTGATTTTCCATGTAGCATGATAGTTATCAAGTGATCATAAAAAGTTCGCAGTGAATAAATTAAGTTGAAAGCTTTATCCTCTTCGCTAAGATCATCAGCGTTAATCGCCTTCAGTTCAGATATTACCTTATCGAACTCTACAATATGATCTTGAAGATGGGTACATTCCTTCATTGAGAACCTAAACAGCTTCCTCTTTCAGTACATCCGATCTGCAACGACGATCCCGAGTAGCCAGATTTAAGTCTTACTCATAGACTCGCCGTACTTTTCTCCTCAAGAATATTACACTTGACTTCGTCCGCCAATTGCAACAGGATTAAACTCAAGGTCTTCAAACAAATCTCATCCCACTTCTCCTATTTCATGTCGATTGGCTTCTTCTCTTCTAGGGCAAAGTGCAAGTCCTTCTGAACCAAAACATCATACAAGTCCACCTTCAATAGATTGAAGTTGATATTACCATCAAACCGCTAGATCTTCGTCTTTGATCTGTCATCTTCTCCCAGGAAATCGAACAAACCCATGAGCCTAATTGCTCTGATACCACTTGTTAGAAAATCAAGGATCTTGTTGAGTCTTCGACACAATCAACACAAACCACCAAGAAAAAACTAGATCACACAAATCGCACAAAACACACAAGAATTGTCTCGGATGGGGCTTTCGCCTTAATCCGGAGGAGGCAAAACCGAGATGTTATTTCAATTAGAGAAGATACAAGAATGTTACAATTCTCACCACGACCCTCTCTCAAGCCTAACTGGAACTTGTTTGTTGTTTACAATAGAGAAATCTCTCACCCTCTCAGATGAAGTACTCTCTTCTTCTATTCAGCACTCAATACAATCATGTCATTCTAGGAGCCGTTACAATTGATTATATAGATCTAGAGAAACTCTAGTTTGATACACTTGATACATTAACCACTCAATTACTACCAAAGAGATAACCTTGCATTGAAAGGTGTATGATCTGACTTGAAGACGAAGTTGGGCTTCTCACGAATCTCCAAGACCCGACCCAAAATAAACTCATCAGCACCGCGGGCGGTCGACCACACCACACTTGCGGCGAACTGTCCTCATCGCGGGAAGACCATGTACATGGGACGACGGTTGACTGCACCTAAAGGTCGGTCGACCGCAACTCTGCTGTTGCTGCTGCCGACTGTTTTCCTTCTCTATCTTCAATCATTCGCTTCGATTCTTCTCATCGCTTCATTGTCTTCTTCATCGAACATGTGTATGCAAGACATACAAACCCAAAAGTGTGGATGGTGGTCCAACTAATTCGACTATTCTTGCTCTTCCATAATCCTCAGCTAGCACCATAAGCCGGTAGATTCCACGATATATTAATTTTTCAGGATTGTAATGTGTTTGTTGTCCACCTATAGTAATATATGCTATGTTTGAGAACAAAGTTAAGATAACTAATGTTTTTTCTTTAAGAGGTAGAAGTTTATGAACTTTGGTTACCAAAACTCTACCTCCACTCAAAAGATTTGGATTTACTCTCTTGTCGATTCACAGCGTACTCCATAATCTTTCTTTAAAAGAAACGTACTCCATAATCCTGTGTTTGTTATTTTTGGATTTACTCTCAAGTTTGCAAATTTTCATCCGGGCTCAGTCAATGGCTCCATTAACTGGCTCTCTTCCATGATTCCATCATGGCATCGTTTGCACCCCACTTTGCGCAGCTGTCAGGTGTCCGGCTAACCTGTTGGTTATTTGTCTTAGTGAGGGTTTGAAGAAATGGAGTTGAGATAAATTAAATTAGAGTTACAGTTATCTCTACTTCAAAAAAGACCCCAAATAACAAAAAGTTAAGATAACTACCGTTACGTAAGACAATTTTACAAAACTTCGGTTATCAATAACTTGACTCAATTCCCAAACACACCCCCAACTTGGTAATTTTTGTTCAATAAATGATTATTAATTCTTCTGTTGATCTTTTTATCTCGGAACAACTTTGGAAATTACTTTGGGCAAAAGCCAAAGTACCCCCCAACGTTTGGCTCGAGTACAAAATGTCCATACAACGTTTGAAAAAGTACAATAAATCCATTCTTCCGTTAACTTAACCCTTTCCGTTAAGTTATAATTATTAAATTACTTTTTTATTCTTACGCTTTCATATTCAATTTCTTTCTTTCCTTTCTTCGTTCCTTTTTTCTTCCTTAAAAGAATATCAAATGGAATTCTTCCCCGAACCTTAGTTCTAGTTATGTAGAAGCAGTATGCCTGTCATTATAATCAACCACTATGAAACATCTCATTAGGCACCTAATGAAAAGAATGTGAAGCTATGTACATGTTAAACTATGATTTGGTTTGTGGCATATGATTATTGCACTTGATCTCTTAGCTTTGTATCACTATTCTATGCATGGAATCATCTTTGTCCATGCCTTCAAAGATTTAGTGATGTAGAACTTCAACCCTTGGAAGTTTTTTATTTTATTTTACGGAATAGTAATATTACCCTTGCGTTTATTTGTTTTGTAGGTTATCTTTTCTCTTGGTTTATATATTAGTATATGACAGATTATGTGTTTTTTAGGTTGATTTCTCCCTAGCACAAGTGCTGTTTCGCTTAAAGCTTTAGCTCACCTTTGCAAATATCTCAGGTAAAAATGTTAGCATGTTTTGATTGTTTCGTTTTCATTGTTAACTTGGTACTTAATAATCCCATTTGCATGTATGCCAAATAGGCTGATACTGGAAAAAGTTAATGAAGATGCTTAAACAATATCGTTGCTAAGTTATAAAACTGATCTCAGTTAATTTGATCAACAATTACATATGATATTCTTTTAAATTCAATTTGATATTCTTTTAAGGAAGATAAAAGGAATGAAGAAAGTGAAGAAAGAGATTGAATATGAAAGCGTAAGGGTAAAAAAGTAATTTAATAATTATTACTTAACGGAAAAGGTTAAGTTAACTGAAGAATGTGTTTACTGTACTTTTTCAAATATTATATGAGCATTCTGTACTCGGACCAAACGTTGGGAGGTACTTTGGCTTTTGCCCAATTACTTTACTAAATTAACGTTTAGTTTAACGAATCAGATGCCTTTCATTATTCTTGTATTGAAATATATGGCTCAAAAGTATAACTTAGCCAGACATGATGTCATGATAACTACTTCAACAATCTATCAATTAAAGACTAGCAACTTTGGAAAAAGTCCCATACAATTAAGTCAATCGAATCATGTACTTTGAGCTAACAACTAATACGACTATGTTTAGGCACAAAGATTTTTTTTTTTTTTTTTCTTTTTGGGGGCAAGAGAGTTGCCCTAAATTTTCATAATTTAGGCACAAAGTTAAGATAGAATAACTGGAGATATCTCACTTAACTCTACAATTAAAACTCAAGTTATCTTAACCTTAATTTGCTTGGGAATTATTTAGTGTTGGGTTTATGTCTTCCATAATGGGTTCGATGTGAAGAGAAGACGGTGAAGCAAGAAGAGAATCGAAGCGTCGTTGGAGAAAGAAGGAGTAGCAGCAACAACAGGAAGAAGAAGCAGCAGGAATAGTCGACTGCCCACTGTTGAATGATCTCTTACTTGGGTCAGGGACATTACAGTCGACTACCCTTTAGGGCAATCAACCGCAAGTTGAAGGAGTGGTATTTTGAGCCTGGGTCTAGATGATCTGATTGAAGCCCAACTTATTCTTCAAGTTAAATTGTACGACTCCTATTGTATGGCTTTCTCTTCAGGGTATATCGGACGATTATTGTATCAAGACTACAACCTGAGGTTTCTCTAGATCTCTATATATCATTATAACAGCCTCCTTTGAGAGGTAAGAGAGAAAGTACTTCATTGAGTGTTTTTCATTGTAAACAACAGATTATTTTTCTAGTGATGATTGAAAGATAAATATGTTCTTGGTGAGTGTGGCTGTAACTCTTATATCTTCTTTAGTTGAATAATATCTCAGTTATTTCTCCCCCAGATTAGGGTTTGCCCAATCCGAGACAAAATTGTGCATTTTTGAGTGTTTGGCTTGACCTACTATTTTCTTGGTGGTTTGTTCATTGGATCAGTTGTTGCAAACTCAGCACGAAATCCTAACAAGTAGTATCAGAGCATCAGGTTGCAGAAATAGGTTGCTCGAGTTCCTTGGAGAAAATGACAAATCCGGGTTTCACAAAGATAAAGCAGTTCGATGCCTGTGAGGAGGACATGTATGACACATTTGTTCAACAGGGCATTGTCACGCTCCACTTCCCAAAAATACAGAATACGAGCGTGAGACGAAGCCCATCGAATGGTTTTCATCATTCATAAGCTGGAGGATCGACTCAGCATCATAACAAGAAATATAACAAGATATACATAACCACGCATGCATGAATAATTTATTAATCAACTGAAACAATTGAAACAAAATAATAATATCCTAAATAGTTTTCAAATCTGGATCAAAAGATAAAACTCGGGACTATAAGCCCGTTACAAGATTCAAGTAGCAAAAGAAATAAATAACTCAAAAACAAAATATTTAAAATAAGTCTTTTCTCCAAGCGAAGCCTAGAACATCTGCTCTCCAATTCCAGCAGGCAATTCGTCTCCAAAGTCTGTATATATAAATAAAAAAATAAAAAAATAGAGAAAACATGACAAACGCCCTTAGTGCAAGTTAGGGCCGCAAGTAGTACAAGAAAGGGTATGAAAACAAGTGCAAGAAATATGGAACAAGATTTGGAACTAAGAATGTGTAACATAATATAATAGGGATGCAACATGTAAGGGGAATCAAGAAACTAGCTAGCAAGAAAGACAACTCAAGTGATAAGATTAGGTAGCAAGTACAAGTAGTAGAGCAAGTGGCTAGTGAACATCTAATGGTATCAAACATCAAGTAACAAGTATCACGTACAAGTGTCAAGTAACAAGTCTCAAGTAACAAGTTTCAAGTAACAAGTCTCAAGTAACAAGCCTCAAGTAACAAGTCTCAAGTAACAAGTCTCAAGTAGGTATCAAGTGTGTACAAGTGACAAGTAAATCTTAAGTCTAATATTTAATTATATCTAGGTAGCACTTTATGCATCCATACTTTTACTACATGGTTGCTACATACAATCAGTTACATTTAGGCCTAGTGGTGGATTTTATAGGGCGGTGTACTCAGGAATCAAGTATCAAGCAAGCCATGTTCATGAATCGAGTAATCATATAACTAGTTTATGTGTCAAGTCATAACAAGACAAGTTATGAATCAAATATATACTAGTTCATAAATCAAATAATATACTAGTTCAGGAATCGAATAATAATATACTAGTTCATGAATCAAATAATATACTAGTTCATGAATCGAATAATAATATACTAGTTCATGAATCAAATAATATACTAGTTTATAAATCGAATAATAATATAACTAGTTTATGAAGCATGTATCAAGTGGGAAACACGGGCCCCCTTCCGAGTACACTTACCTATATTGTCCACTACTATGGTCTTTCCCTTAAACCTCGGCTTATTATTTATTATTGTCATCAAACAAGCATGAAAGTGTGCGAAACAGGTCAAGTGAACATGATCAAGAACATGGAACAAGTTTAAGATAATCATAAAGCATATTCGAGAGTCAACACAAATTAAGATTAACAAGAACTACGAGAATTTCAATTCTGGACAGCATAACGTCGCTGCACCAAACTGTGATTCCCGTTGCTACAAGATAGCAAATATGGATCTGTCAGAAGGCCTAGAAACTATACTCCTGTCCGGTTCCAATGCATATAATTAAGACACATAAAAGTTGTAGCAATTGATGTCAAAACAGAAAACTATACAGCGTTTGTGTTCAGCCAGAATTTGTAAAACTGAGTTTATACATATGAAACAGGGTTGAAACGTCATTAATTAATTCTAAGAAAATTAGGGAATATTCTATAGGGTGTCCAGTATCAGCATGCAAAATTTCAAGTCAATTTACGTACTGGTAGCATAGTTAAAATAATTGTAAACCAAAGTGGTGCGGCAGTTTTTATGAATCTGCGATTATAGACACAGTAGCAGTAAAACTGCGATATCTCCTAAACCGTAACTCAAAATTCATTTCTGTTAAAAGGGTGATAAACTAGACGTCTGGGCCTAAATTTTATATTCAGAAATCAAGTTCAGATTCTGGTTTAATCGGGATCGAAACAGCAAGCCAAGACAGACCAGAAACCAAATAAGACACAAGTGTATCAACGAAGGGTTGTGACTCTTAGATCCTGTAATAGATAAGGAGAAACATGAGATCATCAATGATAAATAAAGAGGAGTCACATTTACAATCTACTTGCAGTATTTCAGGGAAAAGCTTGTACTAGAAAACGAAATGTACAAGAAGATACTTGCCTTGGGGTATAGATGATGAATCCGACGGAAGAATAACGGGAATGGATCCCGACACAAATCTTGATGACGATCAAGACCAAAGAAGAATCGACGGTTGAGATCAGATTTGGCTGATGCTGATGGTGATGATCTGATCAGATCAGGTCACGATCTTGATGAGATCGTGTGGCCCCGATTAAATCAATCAACCCCTTCTTCTTCCATCCTTCTTCACAGCAATAGAGAGAGGGAGAGTGACTCCGACGGCTATGGCGGTGGTAGGCGGCAGCAACGTCGAGGGAAGCTCGATGCAGGAAGACGGCGGCGGTGTTCGAGCGAGGCAGCAACGAGTGGTGGTGGCGGAGCGGTGCTATTCTTGGGGGAAAAACAGAGCAATGGCGGGGGCTATGTTCTGGCTTGGACGAGGCGACGACAAGGAGGGCAAGGGGTGTTGAGATGAGGCAGTGGTTGCTGTAGCGAGGTGCTGGCGAGCGTGTGAGGGAGGTCAGCAATGGCGAGCGACGAGGTAATGGTTTCTACGGTGAAGAAGATGATGGGTTCGATGAGCGGTGCGGTGAGGCGGTGAGGTGGTGGTGACTCAACACTGGAGGTGTCGAGGAGACGATGAGGCGGCGACGAAAGCGAAGGCGAGGCGTCGATGGGAGTCGAAGGGTTGGGAGCACCAGGAAGAAGTTGAACAGTGGTGTAATTGGGGGGTGGCGGCTACAGGTTGGGGGTTAAACAGTAGATAATTAGGTTAGGGGGTTAAATAGTAGGGTTTTGGGTTGTGTTTTATTGGATAGAGGGTTTGAGTAGGATCCAAAAGGAGATTGGGTCAAAATTCACTTTAATTAGGAAAAATGAAATAGATGAGATGAAACAGTCAAATCTCCATGAAGAACAGCAAATTAGAGCCGATAAGAACAATGTAATTGCAATAAATATTGCCACAAAATTGAGTCGAAACAAAAGAAATGATTTTTATTAGAGTTGGGACAAAATGCAGATCTTGGATTGATAAAAGAGTACAGTGAAATGAAATACAACAGAAAAATACAAATACAGGAAACAGGGGTTTGCATCTTGCCCTAGAAGGAAATAAAAGGACATGAAGCCAGAGAATTGCGAACGACATCAAGTGCAAGAGAAGCGCGGCGAGTCTATAGGCGAGACTCCGCACTGACTACTCAGAAGCGTCATTACATTATCAGATGTACTGCAAGAGAAAAATGTTTAGTTACTTAATGAACGAAGGTACCGCTCTTCAAGATCATTCATTGAAATTCAATACAGAGTTATCTGAATTTAGGGTGATAAACGCAGATGATCTTAAAGCTTTGAACTTGACATATTCGGTATAGATGGAAAATCTGCCAAGGAATTTTTTTTGGTAGTACCTGTGATCGAGGGTTTAGAGGAGGATGAACTTAGGAAGGAGAGACAAAAATTGGCGTCTACTTCTATGAGTTGGTTAGCGGTGGATGGTACTTAAATTGGAAGGGAATGTGCACTAAGGGTAGGATTCGTTGCCATCATTGCAGAGGGATTATGCATTACAAGAGGGATTGTCGCGTGTGGTGCCAACATAGTCAGTGCCGCTGAATTATGTGATAACTTAGACTGTACTCTTGTTTCAAATTCTATAGATGTAAATTTTGGTTGGTTTCTTGATTCAGATAGTTCTTTCATATTTGCTCTGTGAGGGAGATGTTTCTACTTACAAGTCTATAATGGGGCGTTGTGTGAGAACGACGACTGGTGATATTTGTGACGTAGTGGGTGAGGGAATAATTGTGTTGGAGAGGCCATATGGAAATGGCTCACATTAGAGAACGTCATGTTAGGAAATTGAGGATCTTGTTGATTCTTCGACACAATTAATGCAAACCACAATGCAAAACTAGAGCACACCAATCACACAAAGCACATAAGAATTGTTCTGGTTGGGACTTTTGCCTTAATCCGGGAGAGAAAGAACCTGAGATGTTATTTCAACTAGAGAAGATACAAGAATGTTACAATTCTCATCACGACCTTCACTCAAGCATAACTGGAACTTGCTTACTGTTTATAAGAGAGAAATCTCTCACCCTCTCAGATGAAGTATCATCTTCTTCTATTCGGCACTCAATAGAATCATATCGTTCTATGAGCCATTACAATTGATTATATAGAGATCTATAGAAACCTTAGTTTAGATATCTTGATACAATAGCCATCCGATGCATACTAAAGAGATAACATATAATTAGAGCCGTACGATCTAACCAGAAGATGAAGTGGGCATCTCACGAATCAACAAGACCCGAACCAAAAAATCCATTAGCGCCGCGGGTAGTTGACCGCACATAGTTGCGGTCGACCGCAACTCCCAGGCTTCCAACCCGAGTAGTGGACAGTCGACCGCACAATCAACCTGTCGCCTCTCTATCACTGTTGCTGCCTGCTTTTCTTCTTCTTCGATCCTTCGCTTCAAACCATTTACATGTATCATCATCTTCTCTTCACACAGAATAAGTATGCAAGACACAAAGCATTCTCCACCTTGGATTGCATACGCATGAATCCACACATGCGAGATTTAAAACTCTTCTATATCTTTCATCTTTGCTTTGTAAACAACATGTTTCTATGGCTTCTTCTCCTAGTTGAACAAACCTCCACCTATTTTCCTCCAGTTGTATTCCCGGGCACACCCTAGTAGATGTAATCATGGAGGTGCCACCCTCCACACGAACTCCACATACATCAAGGCTCTCTCCACCTTCCAATGATATTCGAATGTTGTAGTATCAATTCGGTAATTCTAATAACGGCTTACTAGATGATGTTTTAGGAACAATGGGCTTCCATACACTCAACTAAGTTTTCTTGCTCCCACAAAGCTGCTAGAGGTTGTGCTGACCCTACTCAATCCCTTCATTACCTTACGATGACTATCCCAAACTGTCAAAACTCCACCTTAAGCTGTGTACCTGCAGCCACGAGCATCAAGAGTCCCCAAGGATATTATATTCAGCTGTATCGAATGAATATGTATGACTTCTTCTAGTGTGAATTATTTACCATCTGGCTTCTCTAATTCAACTATTCCCTCACCTACTACTTCACAAATCTCCCCTTTGGTCATCAAACTATGGCATGTTGACAACTTGTAAGTAGAAAACATCTCCTCCTCGAAGCAAATATGAGAAGAACTTTTCAAATCAAGCTACCAACTTGAATCCACATCTGAAGAATTTGAAACAAGAAGACATAGATCGAAGTTATCAGATTTACCTAATTTACTTGAATCAGTTGCGTTGACTACATTGACTTGATCACCTCCTTTAGTAACACTCTTCTGACTCAACCATTTGTGACATTCTCTCTTGTAATGCCCAATTCATCTACAATAGTGGCAGTGAATCTTACCCTTGTGTACCGCATCCCTTCCAATTGAAGTATCACCATCCACTATAAAACACCCTGCAGAAATAGACCCTACTTTATGAATCTCCTTTCTAAGTTCATCTTCCTTTAGACCCTTAATCACTGCAGCTACTACAAGTGTCTCCTTGGCTGATTTTTCATGTAGTTTGGTAGTTATCAAGTGATCATAAGAAGTTGACAGTGGATAAATCAAGTTGAAAGCTTTATCCTCTTCGCTAAGATCATCATCATTAATCGCCTTTAATTTAGATATTACCTTATTGAACTCCACAATATGATCTTGAAGATGGGTACCTTCCTTCATTGAGAACCTAAACAGCTTCCTCTTCCAATACGTCCGATCACTCCGGCTACTGTAAGCAGTGTTCTAAAAAGCGGCCTAGGCGCTAGGTGGCCCTTCAACGCCTCGCCTAGAGGCTAGGCGTTTAAGAAAATCGGTTAATGGTTCTAGGCGATTAAAAGCAGTTCTAGGCGGCGCGTAATCGGTGTAAGCGGGTCTAAGCGGGCTAGATCCGCTTAGACCTGCTTAGGACTTAATTATTTTAAAAAAATGGACCTGACTTATTCCAACCCGACCAGCTCTAATGCACTCAAACCCCTAAAACTTCTCTTTCTCCTCTAAATCCCCCGTAAAAAAACTCCAAATCAATTCTATTATCTAAATCCCTAATTCCTCTTCTATAAAACCCCTAAATCACCTCCTCTACCTCCCTTCTCGCAGTAGGAGGCTCGCAGCTCGCAACGCGCTTCAATTTTGACCTCCTCCGCCTCCCTCCTCCTTTGCCTCCCTCCTCGCAGTCGTTGCTCGCAGTCGTCAACACAACCTCCTCCGCCTCCCTCTTTGCAGTCGCAGTTCTCACTCACTCTGTCACTCAGTCGTCAAAACCTCCTCCTCCACCTCCCTCCTTGCAGTCACAGTTCACTTCAACTTCAACCAACGTCAACACAACCTCTCTCTCCTCTCTTCAGCTTCAAAGTCAAGTCGTCAACACAACCACACACTGCCTCCTGCCTTGCTTCACCTCCGATGTCAACACTACATCCTCCTCTTCTCTCTCAAACTTCTCCTGACGCAACCCTCCCCCATCCCCCGACTCAAGCCTCCCGCTTCCCCACACTATTTGCTCCTTAGACTGGAATAGCTGAACAGGTAATCTCCACTACTGATCTTCGTCATAGATTAATACAGTCTAATAGTTGAGTATAAGACTATACAAAAAAAGAAAAAAGACTAATAATAATACATCGATTCGATTTTGTAAAGCGCATCCTGCAATTGCAAGAAAAAATATCAAGAGTAAGAATTGGTAACAACAAAACAAAACAAAATGATAAAATATATAAATAAAATATATACATAAATAAATAAATATATAATATATAAATAAAACCGCCTAGCGTCTAGCCGCTTAAGCTCCGCTTACAAGGCCTAGGCGCTAGGCACCCATCGGCCGCCCGACTACCACCTAGCGACTTTTAGAACATTGACTGTAAGTATCTCCTTGGCTGATTTCTTATGTCGCAAGGTAGTTATCAAGTGATTATAATAAGTTGGCAGTGAATAAATTGAGTTGAAAGCTTTATCCTCTTCGCTAAGATTATCAGCGTTAATCGCCTTCAGTTCAGATATTACCTTACTGAACTCCACAATATGATTTTGAAGATGGGTACCTTTCTTCA
This sequence comes from Hemerocallis citrina, assembly GCA_017893485.1. Lineage (NCBI taxonomy): Eukaryota > Viridiplantae > Streptophyta > Magnoliopsida > Asparagales > Asphodelaceae > Hemerocallis > Hemerocallis citrina. Next base: position 149,405,517 of record CM030366.1, read on the forward strand.
TTGAGAACTAAATAGCTTCCTTTTCTAATACATCTGATCTAGCAACAACGACCCCGAGTAGTCAGATTTGAGTCTCGTCCACAGACTCGCCACAATTGTCTCCTAAAAAATATTACACTTGACTTCGTCCACCAATTGCAACCGGATTAAACTCAAGGCCTTTAAATAAATCTCATCTCACTTCTCCTGCGTCATGTTGATTGGCTTCTTCTCTTTTAAGGCAAGGTGCAAGTCTTTATGAACCAAAACATCATACATGTTCACCTTCCATAGATTGAAGTTGATCTTACCATCAGATCGCTTGATCTTCGTCTTTTGATTGGTCATCTTCTTCAAGGAATTCGAACAAACCCATGAACCAGATTGCTCTAATACCACTTGTTAGGAAATTGAGGATCCTGTTGTGCCTTCGACAAAATCAACACAAACCACCAAGGAAAAAATAGATCATACTAATCACACAAAGCACACAAGAATTGTCCCAGTTGGAACTTTTTCCTTAATCCGGAGGTGGAAGAGCTGAGATATTATTTCAGTTAGAGAAGATACAAGAATATTACCATTCTCATCACAACCCTCTCTTAAGCCTAACTGGAGCCTGCTTGTTATTTACAATAGAAAAATCTCTCACTCATTTAGATGAAGTACTCTTTTCTTCTATTCGACACTCAATAGAATCATATCATTCTATGTGCCGTTACAATTGATTATATAGATGTCTAGAGAAACTTTAGTTTTGATATCTTGATACAACAATCATCCGATGTATACTAAAGAGATAAACATACAATTAGAGCCGTACTGTAACACCCCGTGTTAAAAAATAAAAAATAAAAAATAATATATATATATATATATATATATATATATATATATATATATATATATATATATATGTTAAAAAGAATATATGTTGAATGTTGGCTGAATGGTATAACTTAATACTTCATGGAAATTATATAATTATATAACAAAGGTTGTAGGTGGGGGGTCGCATAGAGGATGTAAAAAGAAAAAGTTGGTTGTGTTAATGTGCTGATGACGTCAGCAGCCTCCTGGGGCCCACCCGAGTTGCTGTTGCTTCTGTTGTCTCTTCCGTGCTGAGCTGGCGTGCGGGTTGAGTCTGCACGTGAGAGAGCGCAAGCAGAGAGAGGGAGAGCAGCAGAAATGGTAAGTGATTATAGTCCCATATCAGGAGGTTTAAAGAATAAAATAATATTAAAATATAATAGCCTATGATCAAGAGTCACCTAATCGGTTAACCAATTTTTGAGAGGCAGCCTGTGGTGGGCAGTTGTACTACATAATATCTAATTTGTCTTCTAAATTGTATAAATTGTTTGAGCTAGGGGCAGTGGCGTTTACAAATGGTATCAGAGCCAACTTTCGATACCGAGTGTGGGTAAGAGTGGGCGAGATGTATGCTTGAGATGGAGCTAGAAGATGTACGTCGGGTATGCCTGAGAGGGAGCGAGGTGGCAGACTGAAATAGTGGACCACCCGCAGAATCAGGGTACGATGCAGCTAGCAGAATTAGGGTACTCCACTCCACATCGGCTAGAAAGGAGATCCTGCACTAGATTGTGCATGCCCATACTCAGCGAGGACGCTGATTTCTGAAGGAGGGTGTCTGTAACACCCTGTGTTAAAAAAATAAAATAAAATAAAAATATATAGATATGTTAAAAAGAATATATGTAGAATGTTGGCTGAATGGTATAACTTAATACTTCATGGCAATTATATAATTATATAACAAAGGTTGTAGATGGGGGGTCCCACAGAGGATGTAAAAAGAAAAAGTTGGCTGTGTTAATGTGCTGATGACATCAGCAGCCTCCTGGGGCCCACCCGAACTGCTATTGCTTCCGTTGTCTCGTCCGTGCTGAGCTGACGTGCGGGTTGAGTCTGCACGTGAGAGAGCGCAAGGAGAAAGAAAGAGAGCAGCAGAAATGGTAAGTGATTATAGTCCCATATCGGGAGGTTTAAAGAATTAAATAATATTAAAATATAATAACCTATGATCAAGAGTCACCTAATCGGTTAACCAACTTTTGAGAGGTAGCCTGTGGTGGGCAGTTGTATTACATAGTATCTAATTTGTCTTCTAAATTGTATAAATTGTCTGAGCTAGGGGCAGGGGCGTTACACGTACGATCTAACCAAAAGACAAAGTGGGCTTCTAACGAATCAGCAAGACCAACCCAAAAAATCCATCAGCGTTGCAGGCGGTTGACCGCAACTCCCAGTCTTCCAACCCGAGTAGGGGACAGTCGACCTGTCGCCTCTCTGTCGCTATTGCTACTACTGACTACTTTTCTTCTTCTTCGATCCTTTAGCTTCGAACCCTCTACTTGTATCACCATTTTCTTTTCACATCGAATAAGTATGCAAAACATAAAACCCACCAGGTCATGCATATTCCTTTGTTGAAACAAAATTTGATATACTTGGAAACTCTGGAAGCACGGGGTAGCAACTGCACAGCTCAACGTGGAGTTCTATCAGTTTGGGAATCTCGTCATAAGGTGATGAAGGGAAGGAGTGGTATTCAACACAACCTCTACAAGGTTTGTGGGAACAAAAAATTGTGCGCAAATGTTCCAAAGCCTAATGTTCACCACTAGAATCATCGAAGCTAGATTGTGACATTCGAATATCGTGGGGAGGTGGAGAGTACCTCTGGCTAGGTGGAGTTCGTGCAGGGTGGAGCATTTGTGATAATGCTTACTAGGGTATGCCCTTGAAGGGTGCATACTATTGGAGAAATAAATGTGGAGCTAGATTCAATTAGCAAAAGAAACCACTGAACCAGGTTATTTGCAAGAGGGGAATGAAAGAGTCTAGAGGCGATTAATCACATAGGTATGGAAGAATGAGTATGCAATCTAAAGTGGAGAATGTTGGATTTATGTCATGTATATTGGGTGTGATGTGAAGAGAAGATTGTAAAGCAAGAAGAGGATCGAAGCATCAATAGAGGAAGAAGGAGGAGCAACGGCAACATGAAGCAGCAGCAGGAATTATTAACTGCCATAAAGTGTTTGGTTTGTTCATTTGATCGGTTATCACAAACTCAGCACGAATTCCAAATATTTTGGAGTTAAGAAAATTGCAGTTACCTTACCCCCAAAGTTGAGATATTATATAGTTATCTAAATTTCATTATTACCTAATTTTTTTTAACTTAGAGATAATCTCTGTTTTTTCTTTTCCACACTAAGTTGAAAAGATACTTTAAATTCTAGATATATGGTGGAATCTCTTTTCCACACTAAGTTGAAAAGATACTTTAAATTCTAGATATATGGTGGAATCCTTCTTCCATTAAAACCTATCAAATCCAATGTCAACACACTAAGTAATTTTAGGGTAACATTGTCTCCAATTGTTTTCTTTTGCAACTCATTCAATCAAGTGATTTTAATTGAGTATTTAATCAAGAGTTTCTGGTGTTTATTGTGTAAATGTTATACAGTTAAGAAGTGAAGTGTTGGGTTAAAATAAGTGATACAAGCTTTGGTAAACTTTAGGATTGTGACCTCAAATACACGTAGGTACGGGAATTCATTGAAGAAGAAGATGAGAAGAAGAAGACAACAAGAAAAGACAACAACAGCTAGAAGAAGTGCAGCTAGAGGAGTTGCGGTTGACCGACCAGATGTGTAGTCGACCGACCTGGGCTGCTGGCATTCTTCAAGAGTACATGGCTCAATAGAGAGTGAGAAAGTCCACTGTGCAGTCGACCGATCAAGCTTCGGGTGTTAGCGAGACTAGGTGCAGTCGACCGCTACTTAGTGCAGTCGACCGCAAGCGGCACTCTATGTTATTTGGGCTTTCGAGTTTTGAGTCCAATAAGTTGTATTTATGTTTATCTTTTAGGGTTTACTTGATGGCTATATAAGTAGCTGTAGACAGTAGGGTTTGTATCAATCTGAGAAAAATTTAATCAGAATAGAGGGGATTGGTGAGCAGTACATTGTACAACTTCAAGAGAGATGAGTGCCGAATGTTTTAAAGATGGGAGAAAGAGATTGAGAGTAGTAATCTCTTTGTAATCTTTGTATTTATTGGAGAATAAGAAGTATCGGTTATCTCTGCATATTATTGTGTTCTTGTGAGATCTTGTGATTATTGTGGTCACTTGTTCTTGGTGCATCTAGTTTTTGAAAATTTTTGTTACTTGTGGTGTGTGTTCCGCTATTAGTACTACGAGTTGTATCAGATTCTACAACATAAACAACTAATGGTAAAAGTCTAGGAAGTTCTAGACAAAATAGTAGAGAACACTCCTAGGTAACATATTCTGAATCGCATCATGTCGTAGTCCTCTTATATTAAAAGTGAACACAAAGCATGCATAATGCATTAAGTGTTTCCAAACTTGAAGAGAGTTCATAAGAGATGATTTGTGCAGGAAAAGTTGCGAGTCCCTACTTTTCTACTATTAAGGACATTTTCGCTCATGTTCAGCGAAGATTTAGAATGATCTATATTCCCTCACTCTTGTTCATTTCAATTATCGTGCATTCACAAGAATGTACATGAAAGATATTGTTTTCCTACTTATAAGTGAGATGAATAAAGAACACAAATTGGGCAACTTGCAATTCAGAATATTCATAAGAGCAGACCTTTTGTTTTCTAGCAACCAAGAGTTATATTGATCTGAAACTTATGCATTTATTTTGCCTCCCTGCACAATGCACAACATGACCATCTTCAGAAGTTGCCTGCTCTATTACATTATGAGAAAATGATGGATTTGTAAGCACCTCATATGGCCTTGCACAACAGTACCATTTTTTTCCTTTTTTCTTTTTTCCATTCGAAGAAACACTACTCCGAAGATATCATTACCCTGCCCGTTTGTTGGCAACAAATTTATATGTATAACCTCATTTACTTTCCTTGATTAATTTGTATGCGAAATCTGTACTTGTTTTTTAATTTCCATACACAATTCACAAGCATTCATATATGTATGTAGACTTGGAACAATTCACGCAAAAGAATGATCATCATGGTCATCGAACTTATCAGAATCCAAGATGAATTTCTATGTATAGGTAACTATATGTACATTAAGATTAAAGCTATAATACTTATGGTTACCTTTTTAGGATCAACATCATGTTATGAATTTAGCCCGTAGCGGAAGTGGTTGTACAGAAGTGATAATCGATCAAAACGAACAAACAATCTAGTGGACCAAACCAAGCTAGCACACAAAACACACAATTTTGTCCCAGTTCGGATGAACCTAATCCGGGAAAGAAATAACCGATATATTATTCAACAAGAGAAAATATAAGAGTCACAATCACTCTCACCAAGAACCTATCTACTCTCAAACTTTCTTAGAAGATACTCTGCTGTTTACAATTGAAAACTCTCAGATGAAGTACAGTCTCACAAAAGATGTCATTATAATATTATATAGAGATCTAGAGAAACCATAGGTTGTAGTCTTGATACAATAACTGTCCGATATACCATGAAAAGAAAGCCACACGATAGGAGTCATACGATCTAATTAACTTGAAGAGGAAACTGGGCTCTAAACAATTTTCGAACAATCGGCCCAAATAGCATCAGCCGCCGCTTGCGGTCATCTGCTCTTTTGAGTAGTCAAATGCTTTGGATTCCACCAAGTTAGAGGCAGGGCCGGCCCTCACCTTGAGGCCGGTGAGGTAGCCGCCTCAGGCCCCTACATTTTTTGCAATTTTAGGACACCAAAATTTGTATTCCCCTTGTAAATATAAGCACGTATTTTTCACGTAAAAAATTATATTGTTATTAGGGGCCTTAAAAAATAATTATTTGTGTTTTTCGCCTCGGGCCCCCGGAACTCAGGGCCGGCCCTGGTTAGAGACACCTGAGAACATGGCGGTCAGCTGCTCCCTGTGCTGCCTCTTTTTTGCTGTTGTTGCTCCTTTTTTCTTCCAATATTTGCTCGAACCTCTTCTCGTTTCACTGTTTTTTCTTCACATCGAATCTAGTATGCAAAATATAATACAGCACATCACATTTAATGGTATGTCCGAGTGTAGCAGGGCCAGGAAGCTGAGTCGTTTTCAGGTGTTGGATTCTTGCTTTTCGTATTCGATATTAGCCTTCTAAAGAATTATGAAACATGTCTGAACAGGATTGTATGGAAACCCCATGCACTGCATGCATGTTCTGTTATCTTCTGAACCTAAAATTAATTGACAGGGAGCGATGGAAACCAACATTCTTTTGATTTATATGTACTAGTATTTTTTCCGTGCAATGCACGTTTTGATAAGAGTGTGAGGATTATCACGTGCGAATTACATGTTAAGAAATAGTTTTGGAGTTGGATGTGCGTTACACGTAATTGGTAAAAATATTTTGAAAAAAAACTACAATTTGTACGTGCAATGCATGTGTTTATAAGTAGAATTTGAGTTGTATGTGCAACATATGTGTATGTTTAGTGTTAAACAAATATTGTAAAAAAAATTTTGCACGTGCGTTGCACGTTTTAAATAGGTGGGATTTTTTAAATTTATTTGTTTCTGTTGTAATTAATGGGAGAGTTGGAATTGCACGTGTAATGCACGGGCTTGTATGTTGACAACATTACAACTCCAACTCGCCCATTACAATATTAGAGAGAATGTATAAGAATATGCCTTTGTGAAGTTAAAGTTGTTAGCGGGCTTGATTTCAGCGTGGTTGATCAGATAAGGATATTAGGGTACGAAATGTTAAAGTGTAAATTGTAATTCAAAGATAGAATATTCTAGTAATGCTCAATTATGAGCTATGGTAGAAATATCTAAAGAGTTGTAAAAATATCTGATAAAAGGTGGGGATGTCGGAGTAATTCTACTCCAATACTCGTAGTGCTAATAGCGGAAGTGCACCACAAGCAATAGAAACTCTTAAGACTTAGATGAACCAAGAACAAACTACCACAATATATGTATCTCACAAGAACACAACCAATATGCAGAGATAACCAATACTTCTTATTCCCAAAGAAATACAAAGATTACAAAAGAGATTACAACTTTCAATCTCTTTCACACCTTTGAAACACTCGGCACAATATCTCTTGAAGTTGAACAATGATAACGGCTCACCTCTTGATACACAAGTTGATAACGATCTATTCAGATGACTAAACCCTACAGTTTACGGCCATATATATAGCCCCCCAAGTAAACCCTAAAAGATAAACACAAATATAGCAATTGGGCCTTTAAACTCGTAAGTCCAAAATAATCAGCCGACGTTGCCGGTCGACCGCACTCCTAGTGACGGTCGAGTGCAACGTGTAGAACCAACCCAGAGAGCTGATCGGTCGACTGCACCCCCTAGGTCGGTCGACTGTCCTCTCCTCTGTTGGACTTATACACTCGAAGAACTCTCAGTCTAGGGCCGCAACCCTCCAGACTACTTCTTCTACTTTGCTGCTTGTCTTCTCTTGCTTCTTTGTCTCCTCCTCTTATTCTCCAACTTCAAATACCCCGTGCCTACGTGTATTTGAGGCCACAATTCCTAACAGGGGAGTCTAAGAGAAGAACATGATTTAGATGTGTGGTTGAAACTAAAACTCTAGAAAGAGCTATGATACTTTGTTGAGGCTATAAGTAGGCCTTGAGTCCTCATAGTATAACAAGCAATGTAAGCAATTACAAAGATATCAAAAAGAATTTAGTTTCAAGTTCTTCTCCTTATTCATTCATTCTATCCAATACTCCTACTGGTTCATTCATGTAATTATATCATCCAACTTAAAAGATCCTAGCCCATCACAAACTTTCGTTGCCCTATCAAATTTGGTATCGGAGCTTCCTATTCACTTCCTAAAAAAGGAATGGCAGCATTCACTCCATGAACCCTATCTCTTTCAGTTATGCACAAAATCATGTCCCCATTTTCAATGGTAAAAATTATGATTATTGGAGTGTCCGAATGAAGACTCACTTCATCTCTCAAGATCTTTGGAATCTTGCAGAAGAATTTTCCCATGAGCCAAAAGACTCTGCAACATTAGCCTCATGGATGCCAACAAAGTAAAAGGATTTTTGAGAAGAAAAAAAAGCTGCAAGTGCGCGCTTCTCTTCATCAACCAAAGGGTAAGCAAATCCATCTTCCCCAGAATTATGGCGGCATTCAAGTCAAAATATGCTTGGGAGATCATCAAGCAAGAATCCAAAGGGTCTGATAAAGTAATCTCTATCAAACTGCAAACTTTTTGAAGAGATTTTGACAATATCATGATGAATAAAAATGAAAGTATGAAAGAATTTTTGATAGAGTTACAATGATAATAAATCAAATTAAGAGTTATGCGGATACTATAGAAGAAAAGATGATAGTTAAGGATATTAAGAAATTTACCTTCCTTATGAGATCATATTGTAGTTACCATAGAGGAATAATTTTTTAAATCAAAATTAAAGTTTATATGAACTAATGGTTTTTTAGAGTCACTTGAACTAAGAAGGTACATGTCCACAAGAGTTACAACAAGCCTTTCAGTTAAAAGTAACTTCGGCGAAGAAGAGAAGAGTAGATTCAGAGAAGATCAAAGGAATGAATTCATATAAAATGGAGCATTATCGAAAGGAGATCAAAGGCAAAAGAAATTTGAAGGATTTGAACATGCACCAAGAACAATGTACAATAATAAGAATGGAAACTGATCAAAAGATATGTCTACCTCCCAATGTCGAATTTGTCAAATACACTGGAATGTAGATTTAAATGCAAAAATTGCAAACAATGATAATCACTCCCAAAGAGACTGCTGGTTTGAGAAAAATAATAAAGATAACTTTACTGAATGAAAAAACTTGTTTTACTCCTATTTTAACAATCAATCGGAAGAGAAAGATATTTGGTATTTGGATAGTGGTTGCAGTAATCATATGACAATAGGAATATCTTCACAAAGTTAAATGAAGGAGTAAATTCTCAAGTTAAGCTTGGAGATGGAAAACTACAAAAGGTAGAAGAAAAGAGAGCGGTAGCCGTGCAGATAAAAGGAAGTAAGCCTAAATTTATATCGGACGTTATTTATGTTACGGGTCTAGCACAAAATTTACCAAGTGTAGGATAATTAATCCAAAAATGATATTTAGTAAATTTTGTGAAATAAGAATGTACTATAGTTGATGAGAAAAATAAACAAGTAGTAGCCTGGATAAAAATGGCTCAAAATAAAGTTTCTCCTTTAAAAATGCCAATAAAAATCTTGCACCATAATCGGAAGAAAATCAAAATTTACAGCAAAAAATTGAGGAAAAGAGGGGACCAACACCAAATCAAGATCCATCCCGTCCAAGATGTACAGAAGCAACAATGAATAACGATTCACCGCCCAGAAGGTGTGTTCTAAAGATATCAATGATAACTTGATGTGGTATTTTCTTCCCATGAACCACAGAAATTCGAAGCTACTGATGAAGGTTAAAAGAAGGCTATTGATGGTCACTACCACTGGAAAACACCAAATATGAAAGCTAGTGGACCTTCCATAAGAAAAAGAGGCAACTGGTTTCAAAGACATTACAAAAGCAAGTATAATGAAAACAAATTCTTCCGAAAAGGCTCATTTTGTTGACAAGGGATTCAACCGAAGATCGACTTCAACGAGATCAAGTTGGAGTTCACCACAACAATGAACAGCTCATTGACATCTTCACCAAGGCATTACCAATGGAAAAATTCATCCAATTCAACAATCAAATGAGAATTACATATTGAGGAGGGATGTTAAAGTGTAATTTATATTTCAAAGATAGAATATTCTCAGTAGCCTATATAAGGCTTAATTATGTATTACAAATATTTAGAGAGCAGTAGAAATATTTAGATAGCAGAAAAAGTATATAAAAAAAGTACAAATATCTAGTGAAAGGTACAGTTTAAGAGAAAAATCTAGAAGATGATGTAAATGTGTGGTTGGAAGTAAAGCTCTTGAAAGAGCTAGGATACTTTGTTGAGCCTATAAATAGGCCTTAAGTCCTCATATTAAGCAATGTAAGAAATTGCAAAGATGTCGAAGAGAATTTTAGTTTCAAGTTCCTCTCCTTACTCCTTCATTCTATCCAATACTCCTACTAGATAGTTCCTTCATACTATAATATCCTTCAACTTAACAGATCTTAGCCCATCACAAACTTCCATTGCCCCAACAAGAAAGAAAGGTAAAGAATTAGGTTTAATTAATAGTAATTTATACTTCTTCAATTCCTTCAACAACAAAAACTTATCCTTCTTCAGATAAATGAACAACTATAAGTTTGCAAGAGTGATCGTCTTCTTTGAGGATAGGGGAAATTTGTTGGGGGTGTTGTGATAGGGAGAGGAATCTTACCACAACTCTCGTTGGGGAATTTCGCCGAATACATGTGGCATAGAGGATTTAACTAAAGCAATGAGAATGTCGTGGTAGATGAGACGAATTAATCGAACAACCAAACAAATAGATCAACCAATCCAATGAAAAACACACGAAGATTTATCCCGGTTAGCTTTCGTTTAATCCGGAGGGAAATATAGGGAGATATAATATTAAATTAGAGAAAATTACAAGGAGTTACAGATTCACTCAATACAAGGAATTAAACTAACTCACTAAAAACTATCTCTTAAGTATCAGTTGCAATGGAGAATAATATCAATGAAGTACTTGACCTCGCATATTGGAGGCCCTTATAATAGATAGAAGAAGAATAGAGAGAAACCTATATTAGTCTTGATATCTCAGTGATCCGATATATCATGTAAAAGAAGACACTGAATAGTAGATGTACGATCTGACTTTGAGTTGAAGATTGGGCTAAAATGATCCCCAAGACCTAGGCCCAAAACAATACAACAGTCACAGGAGGTCGACTGCACCAAAGTGCGGTCGACCACAACTCATCAGGTCAACACTCGAGGGGTGTACAATCAATTGTACATGCATTTGTTGTTGTTGCTGCTCTGTTTTCAACTTCATCACTTTTCAATGCGTCGACCTCTATGCTTTGTTGTTTCTTCTTCTAATTGAATAACGATATGCAAGACATAATCCCAGTAATCTCCACTTTGAATTGAATATGAGTGCTATCAACAAGATGTGATTAATCATCTTTGAACTCTACTAAACTTTACTTGCAAACATACTTGGAACGATAGTTTCTTCAGCTAGTTGAAAAAATCTTCTACCCAATCTCACTGATCAGTATACCCCTTCAAGGGTACACTTTAGTAGGCGTTAACACAGAGTTGCCAATATCCGCACGAACTCTACCTACCCTAAGGTACTCTCCACCTCTCAACGATATTCGAACATCGTGCTCTCGCAATGATGATGCTAGCTGCGGCAGACTATACGAACTTGCGAGAATATCAGTGTCATGCCCCGCTTCCCAAAAAAAATATGAGATACGATACGTGACTAAGTCCAGCGGATAGTTTTCACCATCTATAAGCTGTACGGATCTGCTTGACTCATCATACCAGTAAATATAACAGTATACTCCAACCAAGTATGCATAAACAATCATAACTCAACAGTATTTATTGCATCAATAATAAATATCCCAACAAATACTAGATCCGAAACAAAACAATAATCTTGGGACAATAAGCCCAAATACAAGTCTCAATACAATTTATGAAATAAAATAGTTCTTCAAAACATTTAAGTAAATCATTCCAATTGCACAGCTCAGAACTTTTGATCACCAACTCCAGTAGGCAATTGATCAGCAAAACCTGCTCATATGGCAATTACAAGAAAAATAGGGAAAACAGGAAAACATAACGCCCGTTAGATGCAAGTTCCGGGCCGCAAGCAATACAAGTAGGAAAATGAAGGGCAACCTAACTAAATTAAACAGGTAATACTAATATGAAGAAGATAGTAATTATAACAGTCTACAAATGGCAGTTACAGTGTAGTGATAACAGTAAGAGTGTAACAGTAACAGTGTGTCAACAGTAATAGTAAACCAACAGTAACAGTAAACCAACAGTAACAGTAACAGGATGAGACATTGAAAACAGTTATTCTTATGTCTAATGTTCATTACGATCTAGGTAGCACTTCATGCATCCCAGATTTTACCATATGATTGCTACATCAAACAGTTTCACTTTAAGATTTTATAGTGGAACTTCTATAGGGCAGTATATTCAGACAAACAGTAAAAGTAACATCAACATCAAAAAGTTTCATGGATCATGCTCTCATGTATCTAGAGATAAACTGTAGGTACCACAGTAAACAGCGGGAAAAATGATTTTCCTTCTGAATATGAATTTCTATATTGTCCACTACTCGATCTTTTCCCTTAAAAACCCCAGCTTGGTATCTTTTCATTATTAACAAAAGGTGTGAACGAATAAAACAGGCTAAATACATGGCATGAACAAAGGATAAGTCTAAGATGAAATAGGAACACAAACAATTGATAAAATAACTCATAATAGTCCAAACAACGAAACTTTCAGTTCTGAACAGCAAGACACTACTGTACCAAATCTGAGATTCTCATTGCTAAGGAATAGAAAATCCAGATCCGTTATAAAATCTAGAAACTATACTCTCTGCCGATTCCAACACATATATATAAGTCACATATCAGCCACAGAAACAGGGTTGAAAACAACATTTAATACAGAAATCGTGTTCAGCCAGAAAATGCAAAATCTTGTTTATAGGAGTGAAAAGAGTTTAAAATCATCATAATTATTTCTGAGAAAAATTGAAATATTCCCAAACATATCTAGTTTGAAAATATAAAATATCATGAATTTATATTACAAAAAGTATAGTCAACAAAATTGGGAAAACAGAGTAATGCAACAAATCTCGATTATGAAAGTTCAGACACAGCAGTACCAAAACAGAGATAATTCATAAAATATGATTCAAAATCCAGATCCGTCAAAAGGGTGATAAAATAGAAAAATAAGGATACAGTTCATATTCACAAAGTTTTCATCAAAAACGAATAGAACAGGTTGAAAACAATGTTTTTTACTGAATAGCATGCAGTTTAGGAATATATCGATGTGTTTCACAAGTATGAAATGAGATATAAAGGTCATTAATTAATTCCAAAAAAATTTAGGAATTGATCCCAATCATGTCTAAACATACTCAGGAAAATATATAGTTCAAATTCTACCTTTAAAATCAGTTTTAAAATAAAATATCTGACAGAATACATATAGTTTAGAATCTGGAATATACGATATGACTGTAGTAAAACAACAATAACCCATGCATCAAAAGTCGGAATTCAGATCCGTAGAAAGTTCTGAAAACTAGAAAACAAAGGCTACAAATCATGTTCACAAACTTATTTATTTTACTGATGTTAACAGGGTCGAAATTGCTGTACAAAAATAGGGCAGCAGTAAACAAAAATTCTTCTGGGCATTTTATCAAACAACTTAATTACGTACGTTCCAATCTATGTTGTCATACAAAGCATGGTACATGTGGGTAACTCAAATCAGCATGACATATAAATCAAATAGTTTATAATGAGATGATACATCCAACAAACATTTATGTAATAGTCATCTATAACATACGGTGTGTCACAAACAATATACAGTCAAGATGTCCACTAATCTAATTATTTTCTTGCAACAGGTGTCAACTATTGTAACTACCCATGATCAAGAGGTGATGTCCATGGTTGATCTAACAAAATAGGATCAACATGAGAGTACAATATTTTCATACTAGATTACTGACGGTATTTAACTTGTATGACAAAAAGAACACATACAAGCTACTTGCCTAATATGAAGATGACGGAAACAAAGAACAGAATAACGGAAACAGATCCCGAACAACGAACACAACGAAAGCACAAACAAGAGAAGAGAATCACACCAACTCAACACGGCCGATGCACGTGTCTTCACACGCACACACAAGATAACGGCAAACGACAGCAAGGGTGGACGACAGAAACTCGAGGGAAAACATCGGCGGCTTAGGCTGTCGCTGGGCTCGAGCGGAACAGGGACAGGGAAGCACGGCAGCTCTTAGCGGCAGCACTGCACAGCGGGGAGACGACAACGATAGGGTAAGGCCTGGTCACGCTGCAGTAAGGACAGGGACAGCGGGATGGGGGAAAGAGGATAGGGGATCGGGGAGGTATGGGGTGTGCCGACGTCGGGAGTAGACGAAGACAGCGAAGGAATGGGAGAGAGAGATCGGGAGTAGGGTTACGGTTAGATGACGGCTGAAAGGAGAGATAGAGTATTAGGGTTTGGTAATTAGGTTTAGGGTGCAATTTAGGTGTTATATAAGGTCAATATGGGTTTGGGTTAACTGGGTAGTATCCAATAGGAAGAAAAGAATCCAATAAAAGACAAATAGACCCTGAAATAGGCTTAAACAATAAACGAGATCAAAGACAAATTGTAGATCAAATAAATGAGAATATCAGGCTGAATCAAACAAAGAATGAATCACAAGGAGAACAACACACAATATAGAAGGAAGGAAAAATAAATACAACCAAAATAAAATAAAATAAATTCAGGATTTAATTAAATAAATTTAAAAATACAGTATGAGCAATAGGGGTTACAAATCCTACCCACCTAGCAAGAAGAATTTCGTCCTCGAAATTCAACCAGAAGTACATAGGTTAACCCCAAAAGAAAAGAAAATACAATAATAAAAGGAAAACAACAAAACAAGAGCTACACAAACAAATGGGGAAACCTCCGCTGGATATTCTCCTCCAGCTCCTAAGTCGACTTACCTGGCGAGTGATGATTCCAAGAAACACGAACAAGCTTGATCACCTTGTTCTTCAAAACCTTCTCCCGCCGGTCTACAATAGCAACTGGTGAAATTTCACACGAAAAATTCGGCCTCACAGATAACTCCGAGTAGTGAATCACATGACTCTCATCATGGATATACTTTCTCAATTGCGAGACATGGAAGACATCGTGCACTCCAGATAAAGCCAGGGGCAATGCAAGACGTAGGTCACCTTGCCTACTCGTTCCACGATGTCAAACGGTCCGATGAACCTGGGACTCAACTTGCCTCCGCCCGCCACCAAAATGAATGGCACCTTGCCACGACGATACCTTAAGGAAAACATGGTCTCCTATCTCCAACTCCAAGGCTCTACGATGAACATCAACCCATCACATCTGTTTGTCTTGCACGGCTTGAAGATGCTTCCTAATCTGACTCATAGCATCCACCGTCTTGGTGATCAACTCCGGGTCCAACAACTTCCTCTTGCCAATGTCATCCCAACATATTGGCGACCGACACTTACGAACATAGAGTGCCTCGAAAGGAGCAGCTTTAAGACTTGCCTGAAAGCTGTTGTTGTACGAGAACTCTACAAGATGTATGTGGTCCTTCCAAGAACCTCCAAATTGTAGAATACAGGACCTCAACATGTCCTCTAGAGTATGGATGGTCCAATTTGACTATCCATCTATCTGTGGGTGAAAGGTTTACTGTACATCAACTTACTCCCCAGACTACTCTGAATACTCTCCAAAAACTACTCTGATTCCCTCAAAACAATAAAAAAATTCACCAACACCTTAAACACCATGAATTTAGCATGCCACGATAGTGTGGACGTATACAAATTCAATATTTGTTCAAGTAGGTTTTTCCTATTAATTTTACTATCATGTCAACACAACTTTATGACAAATAAAATTAATCTGTTGGTCTTGCTCAGGTCCTACAAATAATAGCAGTGACTCCGATCGGGAGGATACCATTATTTGTATCTAAGTGTATACCATTGCTTAATACTAAGTCCATTATCTTTATTGAGTTCCTTCAGATGGAGAAGTGAACACATACTAGGTAACTTTCTACAGTTATCCCTAAGGAAGTTTGTACTGGTGATCCATAATTATACTCATCCGATATGGAGGAAAGCACTAAAGCCAACACGCAAGTATAATTATATCACCTACAAACCAGTAATGGAGACCGTGGGATTCATGTTAAATGAATTCCCTCTCCCACTTAGTTATTTAACAATGAGGGTTTTTCTACTAGTTAATTTATGTCCATGTTGTCCATTATTAATGTGATCCTAGTTTTTCAAAAAAAATTCACAAAATAATAAACATGCATAATCAGAATAAGCAATAATGGCAATAAATTTGAAAATAAATATCCAACTATTATGGCCATCTTTCCTGATTCTTCCCCGACTGTGCGAATCCCAAATCTGACCCTGCGCAGAGTTATTCTGGGTTTTTTTTTTTTAAAGGTTTGGCTGCCGATTTCTTCATCGAAAACCATCTGTCGATCTCCGGACTGCCTAAAAACAGCATCTCCTCCGGCGTCAGAAACAGCCACCACCGCCATCACGATCGATCGAAAAAATAAAATAAAATAAAATAAAATAAAATAAAATTACATCAATCCTATGCCTCTCGAAGGAGTTCACACATAATCTAGATTGAAAAATTAAAATTATAAGCACGATCAACCCTCGTGATATTAATTACATCCACAAAACAACAACAACACAAACAAAACATGCATTGGACCATAATAGTTGGATCTAAAATGCCTGCAAAACCGAGTTAGAACAGATCTACATCTACCGATTAACATACAATGCAAGTTTTATTGGACAACATGGATGTAACAATCAATACGCAGATCCAATACCGGCTCTGATACTAACTGATGGAACTGAGATGAGACCCAGGACCACGGATTGGTGTGCGTATCGATCATAAAAGCTTAACAGATTTAATACGTGATCTAACCATTTATAGCGGAATCTAGGGTTCACGAATTATACCTGCGATGAGAAGAAGACGATAGTTTCTAGCAACCTCGAGCCGTCAGCGACCCCAAGATCTTCTGCACGTATTCCTTCCTCGGGTTGGACATCGTGTGGGCGACGGTCTACCAACCTTTCTTCTCCTTGGCTGACCTCTCTTTCTTTCCTTACGTGAATCACGAATTTAGAGAAAACTTCTTATCTCTGATAATGATGATGACGGCCAGAGAATAGAGGATATATATAAGGCTACGGCAGGGACCATGAGGAGAAATTAGGGTTAGGTCTCCTAACGAATCTGGGTATCCCGTGTTCAGCCCGAACACACAACCCAGGCCCATTAACAATAGCTCGGTCCACTAAGGAGCTATTGTTGCACTACCTTCCTAATCCCAAATTATATTTATGGGCTCCTTTTATTATATGCTCGTTCAGCTCCCCATGTTAAGATATCGAATGTCCGTCGATCAAATTAAGTTACTGACAACTATATTGATCAACATCTTTTATCCTTAAGTAGTACCACTCAACTTTATTTGTCATGTCGGATGTAATCCACCTGCAGGGTTTACATGACAATTCTTATGAGCTCCTTAAGGGGAAATCATCAACCCGATGTATCGGGACATGGATTCCTTTTACAATCAACAGCCCATCATACATACAATGCTATTACCCAATTCATAGAGGTTGTTGATCCATAATGAATCTCACTCTTTTATGAGTCAAAGTAATGCACACTGCATATACATGTCTGTTATTATATCTGGATTAAGAGCATAAGCATCCATAATAACAGAGGTGTTTGTTCTCTTTTGTAGTCAGTACAAAGAGAACAAGCTCAAGTGGTCCTGTTCAATACACACAAAGTGTACTAGTGTAAACCTATAGTCAAGATAGACTAATACCAGATTACACTAAAACCTTTCCAACGGATTATCCAAGTCCGTCTAGGTTGTGAACTATTTATATATTCCATAGGGAACTGATAATATGATCTTCTGTGTGTCACCTCACACCATATTATCAACCTTATAGAATATCAGATACTTGCATTAATATTATAATAAACACAATATGCAAACATATGCCCATATGATTCTCATTCAAAAAAATAAGGAAATAAAGTTAATACAAAAGTGATGCTTTCAGTATATAACCCTAACAGTCAAACGGTCCGATGAACCTGGGGCTTAACTTACCTCCGCCACCAAAAATGAATGACGCCTCACCACGGCGATACCTTAAGGAAAACATGGTCTCCCACCTCAAACTCCAAGGCTCTACGATGAACATCAGCCCATCGCTTCTGTTTGTCTTGCACGGCTTGAAGATGCTTCCTGATCTGACTCACAGCATCCACCTTCTTGGTGATCAATTCCGGGCCCAACATCTTCCTCTCACCAATGTCATCCCAGCACACTGGCGACCGAAACTTACGACCATAGAGTGCCTCGAAAGGAGCAGCTTTAAGACTGGTCTAAAAGCTGTTGTTGTACGAGAACTCTACGATATGTAAGTGGTCCTCCCAAGAACCTCCAAATTGTAGCACACAGGAATTCAACATGTCCTCTAGAGTCTGGATGGTCCAATCTGACTGTCCATCTGTCTGAGGGTGAAAACCTGTACTTTACTTCAACTTACTCCCCAGACTACTCTGAAGACTCTCCAAAAACTGTGACCTGAACCTTGTATCCCTGTCGAAAACAATACTGACTGGAACTCCATGAAGTTTGATGATCTCTTGCATGTACTTCTCATTTAGGCTCTCAGTAGACTGTCCAACTCTGAAGGGAACAAAGTGAGCGCTCTTTGTCAACCTGTCCACAATCACCCAAATGGCGTTATGACCCTTAGGACTTCTCGGCAAAGCGGCCACAAAATCCATGATGATATGCTCCCACTTTCACTCTGGAATGGGAAAAGGCTAAAGAAGTCTAGCAGTCCTCTAATGCTCTGCCTTCACTTGCTGGTAGATCAAGTACTGTGACACAAATCTCGCCATGGCCTTCTTCATACCATGCTACCAAAAATGAAGCTTCAAGTCTCGATACATCTTCGTACCACAAGGATGAATAGATTATGACGATTGGTGGGCTTCCTCAAGGAACTTCTGACAAACCTCACCTTTCGGAACACATAATCTGGAACCAAAACAAAGAAATCCATCTGAGTGAACAACCATATCGGTCCTCATACCCGCTTCAACTTCGGCTCTGAACCCTTGCAATTGCTCATCCTCTGCATGAGCCTCCTTAATCTGCTTAACAAGAGACGACTGCAACTGAAGCCTCATGCAACTCTGAACAGAACCTGGCAAGATCACATCCAAATCCAACATCCTCATCTGCTCAACAAGCTCTCTCTGTTGAGTTAGGAACATGGAAAATAGTCTCCTTCTCAAAGCATCTGGCACTAAGTTCACTCTACCACAATCGTATTATAAACTAATGTCATAGTGAGCCATCAACTCCAACCATCGCCTCTGCCTCATGTTCAGCTCCTTCTGAGTGAACGCATACTTAAGACTTTTGTGGTCAGTAAAGATCTTCACTCGGTCTCCAAGCAGATAAAGCCTCCACAACTTCAAAGTAAAGATCATGGTAGCCAGTTCCAAATCATGAGTATGATAGTTCTTCTCGTGCGGCCTCAAATGTTTGGATGCATAAGCAACAACTCGACCCTTCTGCATCAACACTGCACCTAGGACATTGCCAGAAGCATCACAGTGAACCACAAAACCACCCGAACCATCTGGAATAGTCAACACAGATGCTGACATCAACCGGCTCTTCAACTCAGCAAAATCTCCACCACAAGCTCCATCCCAAACAAGTTTCTGATCTTTCCCAGTAAGCTTAGTCAACAGACTAGCTATCTTCGAAAAGTCTTGGACGAACTTCCGATAATACCCAGTCAAACCAAGGAAACTTCTCACTTCCGAAACTGACTTTGGAACAGGCCAATCCTTGACCGTAGAAATCTTGGACAGATCAATAGAGATACCATCGTCTGAGATAATGTGCCCCAAAAGGTAACTCGATCAAGCAGAACTCACTTGTTGAGTTTCTCATAGAGCTGATTCTCCCTCAAGGTCTGCAGAACCAACATCAGATGATCAGCATGATCATTCCGATTCCGAGAATATACCAGAATGTCGTCTATGTAGACCACCACGAATCTGTCCAGAAGTGGAGAGATAACTCTATTCATCAGACTTATGAACACTGCTGGCGCATTCGTGACTTTGAAAGGCATCACTAGGAACTCATAGTGCCCGTATTTGGTCCTGAATGCAGTATTCTGTACATCAGCTACTTTCACCTTCACTTGATGATAACCACAGTGAAGATCCAATTTCGAAAAGACAGCAGCTCCACCCAGCTGATCAAACAAATCATCAATCCTGGATAGCAGATATCGGTTCTTCACTGTAACACTATTCAGCTCACGGTAATCCACGCACAGATGATGACTCCCGTCCTTCTTGCTGACAAACAAGATAGGAGTGCCCTACGAGGACACACTGGGCCTGTTGAAACCCAAATCGAGCAATCCTTGGACCTGCACCTTCAGCTCTACTAGCTCAACTGGCGCCATCTGATAAGGGCTCTTTGATATATCGGTGCAGTACTAGGCTGAACATCAATAACGAATTCAACATCCCTATCCGGGGAAAGTCCAGGCAACTCCTCAGGAAACACATCCTGAAAATTCTGCACAACAAGAGGCGCAGCCTCACAACCTGAATGCATCTCCAATGCACAACCAGCATCAACAACTTCCTAACCACGCCCAAGGGGTAACTCCCCAGCATGGAACTCAAAATCCTTACGGCCTGGCATCCTGAAAACAACCTTCTTTGCTTGACAATCAATAATCGCATGGGTCTCACCTAGCCAATCCATGCCGAGAATCACATCAAATTCGGAACCGCCGATCACAATCAGATCTACTCTGAAATCAGCACTTCCAATCACCAAGGGACTCTGCTTGCACTCTCGAGAACAGACAACAACACTGCCACCTGTGGTGATATGCCAAGCATGGCAACTCACTGCATACCAACTGATGCTAATCCACGAAGCAATAAGAGATGAAGGAATGGGTTGCCTCGGAATAAAAAAAAACACGAGCTGGAACAAAATGAACAAGAATAACACCTGCAATGACTCCTTCGACGTTCTGAGCTTCCTCTGTTGTCAAGTTGAAAGCCTGACCTCTCTCTGGGGCAGCGGTCATCTGACCGATGATCTGATGCTGTGGGGGAAGAGGCGGTCTAACCTGACTAAGGACTGGCATGGCTGCAACCTGGTCGTGCCTCTTCTGAGGACAATCTCGAACCAAGTGATCGGTAGCACCACAACCGAGACAACGACGGTTGGCCTTCCAGGAATCCTTCCGCAAATGCCTAGAGGCTGGCAAAAGTCGCAAACAACATCCCTCCATGGAGTAGCAGGACAGTAGGGAGATGTCTTGAGGAAAAGGACCAGATATGGCATCCTGATCGGACCTCCAGTAGGCCTGGCAGCAACAACAGCGGGTAATGCACAACCCGCTGAGAAGGGGTCTCTCGAGCACGAGTCTGCTTTGTCGCTCGAGTTGCCTCCAAGGCATTCGCATAGGTACGGAGACGATGGGCAGCATGTGCACCTGAATACCTTGATCAAGACCCAAAAGGAACCTCTGAACACGATCCTCCCTATTCGCCACCAAGGTGGTAGTGAAGTAGCTAATCCTGGTGAACTCCACGGCATACTCGTCCACAAATCTAGAGCCCTGTTCTAAGAAAACTTGATGTTACAATACTACATACATAATATGTAACCGAATCTAAAAAAATGGCACTAATAAATCAACCAGACAACCAACCAACCAACCTGCTTCAGGGTAAGAAACTGATGCTCCAATTCTACCTGAGTGATGCGCGGGAAGAATTTCTCCAGGAAGCTTTGAGCGAAAGTGGCCTAAGTAATAGGCCGCTCTAGCCTCTCGAATTCTGCCCTCCACCAGATGTGGGCCAAATCCACCAACTAGACGCATACCACATCCACACGGTCGGCATCGGCGACCCTAGATGCCTGTAGCAGGTTCTCCATCCGTATCAGCCACTGCTCAGCCTCAAGTGGCATCATAGTACCAGCAAACTTATCAGGGTGCAACATCATGAAATCTGCAACAGTACCCGGACGAGGGGCAAAGCTACAGGAATAGGCACAACGGGGGCCAAAACAGCATTCCGGTTAGTAGTTTCCCAAGCGGCCTTAACCAGTTCGCTGTGGTCCTGTTGCATCTGAGCAATCTGCTGGAGCACCTGAGTTACAGCTACCAACTCAGGATGGCCTTCTTGCAAAGAACAACCATTCCCACGAGCCATAGTCTGCACAAAACCCAAAACAGTTACCATTCCGATCCAGTTGATTAATAATTGTTTTTGCAATGCATGGCCTGTCGGGAGTCAAGTAAATCCGGTCGAGTCAAGCCTGCCTAATGTATTAGTCAAACTAACACATTAGACAAATCTGGAACTCTGATACCACTAAAAACCTTGTCACGTCCTGCTTCCCAAAAAGAATACAGAATACGATACGTGACTAAGCCCAGCAAATAGTTTTCACCATCCATAAGCTGTACAGATCTGCTTGACTCATCATACCAGTAAATATAACAGTATACTCCAACCAAGTATGCATAAACAATCAAGTATGCAAAAAGGCCTGTTAGATGCAAGTTCCGGGCCGCAAGAAATACAAGCAGGAAAATGAAGGGAAACCTAACTAAATTAAACAGGTAATACTAATATGGAGAAGACAGTAATTATAACAGTCTACAAATGGCAGTTACAATGTAGTGATAACAGTAAGAGTGTAACAGTAACAATGTATCAACAGTAATAGTAAACCAACGGTAATAGTAAACCAATAGTAACAGTAACAAGATAAGACATTGAAGACAGTTATTCTTATGTCTAATGTTTATTACTATCTAGGTAGCACTTCATGCGTTCAAGATTTTACCACATGGTTGTTATATCAAATAGTTTCGCTTTAAGATTTTGTAGTAGAACTTCTATAGGGCAGTATATTCGGAAAAACAGTGATAGTAACATCAACATCAAATAGTGTCATGGATCATGTCCTCATGCATCCAGAGATAAACAGTGGGGAAAACGAGTTTCCTTCTGAATATGCATTTCTATAATGTCCACTACTCGATCTTTTCCCTTAAAAACCCCGGCTTGATTTTTTTTATTATTAACAATAGGTGTGAACGAATAAAACAGGATAAATACATGGAATGAACAAAGTATAAGTCTAAGATGAAATAGGAACACAAACGGTTGATAAAATAACTCATAATAGTCCAAACAACGAAACTTTCAGTTCTGTACAGCAAGATACTACTGTACCAAATCTGAGATTCCCGTTGCTAAGGAATAAAAAATCCAAATCCGTCATAAAATCTAGAAACTAGTCTCTCTGCTGATTCCAACACATATATATAAGTCACATATCAGCCAAAGAAACAGGGTTGAAAGCAACATTTAATACAGAAATTGTGTTCAGCCATAAAATACAAAATCTTGTTTATAGGCATGAAAAGAGTTTAAAATCATCATAATTAATTTTGAAAAAAATCTGGAAGATTTCCTAACATATCTAGTTTAAAAATATAAAATATCATGAATTTATATTACAGATAGTATAGTCAACAAAATTGGAAAAACAAAGTAATGCAACAAATCTGGATACTAAAAGTTCAGACACAGCAGTACCAAAACAGAGATAATTCATAAAATATGATTCGAATTCTAGATCCGTCAAACGGGTAATAAAATAGAAAAATAAGGATACAGTTCATATTCACAAAGTTTTCATCAAAAACGAATATAATCATGTTGAAAACATAGTTCTTTACTGAACAGCATGCAGTTTGGGAATATATCGATGTGTTTCACAAGTATGAAATGAGATATAAAATTCATTAATTAATTCCACAAAAATTAAGGATTGATCCCAGTCATGTCTAAACATACTCAGCAAAATATAAAGTTCAAATTCTACCTTTAATATCAGTTTTAAAATAAAATATCCTACATAATACATATAGATTAGAATATGAAATATACGATATGACTGCAGTAAAACAGCAATAACTCATGCATCAAAAGTCGGAATTCAGATCCGTCAAAATTTCTGAAAACTAGAAAACAAAGACTACAAATCATGTTCAGAAACTTATTTATTTTACTGAACAGGGTCGAAATTGCTGTACAAAAATAGGGCGGCAGTAAACAAAAATTCTTATAGGCATTTTATCAAACAACTTAATTACATACGGTCCAATCTATGTTGTTATACAAATCATGGTACATGTGGGTAACTCAAATAGTCTATAATGAGATGATACATCCAACAAATATCTATGTAACAGTCATCTACAACATACGGTGTGTCACAAACAACCTACAGTCAAGATGTCCACTAATCTAATTGTTTTAATGCAACAGGTGTCAACTATTGTAACTACTCATGATCAAGAGGTGATGTCCATGGTTAACCTAACAAAATAGGATCATCATGAGAGTACAAATATTTTCATACTAGATTACTTACGGTATTTAACTTGTATGACAAAAAGAACACATACAAGCTACTTGCCTGATATGAAGATGATGGAAACGAAGAACAGAATAACAGAAACGGATCTCGAACAACGAACACAATGAAAGCACGAACAAGAGACGAGAATCGCACCAATTTAACATGGCCGGTGCACGTGTCTTCATACGCACGCACAAGACAGCAGCAAACGACAGCAAGGGTAGACGGAAGCAACTCGGGGGAAAACAGTGGCGGCTTGGGCTGTCGCTGGGCTCGAGCAGAATAGGGACACAGAAACATGGAGGCTCTAGGTGGCAGCGCTGCACAGTGGAAGACGACGATGACGGGGTGGGGCCTGGTCGCGCTGCATCAAAGATAGGGACATCGGGATGGGGGAAAGTGGATATTGGATCAGGGTGGTGTGGGGTGTGCCGGCGTCGGGAGTAGACGACGACAGCGAAGGGGACAGGCGAGATAGAGATCAGGAGTAGGGTTAGGGTTAGATGACGGCTGATAGGAGAGATAGAGTATTAGGGTTTGGTAATTAGGTTTCGGGTGCAATTAGGGTGTTATATAGGGTCAATATGAGTTTGGGTTAACTGGGTAGTATCCAATAGGAAGAAAAGAATCCAATAAGAAACAAATAGGTCATAAAATAGGTTTAAACAATAGACAAGATCAAAGACAAATTGTAGATCAATTAAATGAGAATATCAGGTTGAATCAAACAGAGAATGAATCACAAGGAGAACAACACACAATACAGAAGGAAGGGAAAATAAATACAACCAAAATAAAATAAAATAAATCCACGATTTAATTAAATAAATTAAAAAAATACAATATGAGCAATAGGGGTTACAATCAGGAAAAGAAGCAACACCTACGCGGATATTTTGGATCTCCCAAAGCATGTAGAGGTTGTGTTGGCTTGCCCCAACGACTCTCTTACCTCCAATCACCTTAGGACAACCATGGAAAACAAACAGAACTCCACCTCGAGCTATGTACCTATAGTCGCGTGCTTCAAGAGTTTCCAAATATATCCGATTCTGTTTCAGAAGAGGAATATGCAAGACTTCCCTTAAAGGTCTTCACGGGATAGTCTTTCTGGTGTTGTCGTGTTCAAAGAAATTTTCTGTTCTATCATTTCTGAAAAATTCGATAAGTTGGGTGGATATGTAAAAGATATTGTTTGTTTTCCATTACTTGTGGATGTATAAAAAAATATTGTGACATTTCGTTTCGTAGAGCATTTTCCAATTGATCATTTTTTATAGATCTCAATGGGCGGTTCCATCGTTTATAATCGAAAAGAAAAGTTAAAAGAGGTTTTTCAATCTAGAAAATTTTCCTTTCATTTTGATCTTCTTGAAGTTTTGACAATTCCCAATTATCTTGATTGTTCCCACCTAACATCTCCAACTTAATTGTTTCCTCACCCACCACTTCACAAATCTTTCCAGTTTTCATTCTCACACAATGCTATGTAGTAGATTTATAAGTAGAAAACAACTCCCTTGAAAAAATATGAGTAGAATTCCCTAAGTCAAGAAACCAACCAGAATCCCTTCTAAAGAATTTGAAACAAGAAGACACAAATCACCTGATTCAGAAGGGTAAACCACATTTGCGATAGTACTGCCATCCTTGGCATTCTTCTGCTTCTACAATTTCCAACAGACTTTCTCGATTCCTTTTGCAACGCACTTTGACTTCCAACTGAAGGATCTTCCACTGCTAGATAACTTGTGGGAGTAGAAGATGATTTCTGAGTTTCCTTCCTAAGTTGATTTTCCTTCAAGGCTTTAATTGAACCATCCACCCTAATACTCTCCTTGACAGATTTACCATGTAGCATGGTAGTTATCAAATGCTCGTACGAATTCGATAGTGAATATATCAAGTTGCCTTGAGTTCAGATAACACCTTGTTGAACCCTGTGATGTGATCTTGAAGATCGTAATTTTTCTTCACTGATAAACAAAATAACTTTTCATCCAATACATCCGATCTAGTAACGACGAACCAGAGTAGTTAGCTATGAGTTTTTCCCACAAACTTGTTGCCTAGTTTCTTCAAGAAATTTGCACTTGACCTCGTCCGCCAATAAAAGTCGGATTAGACTTACAGCTCTTTCACAAATTTCATCTCAAATATCATCCTTCATATCATATGACTTTTTCTTCTTCTTGACGGCTAACTGTAGACGTTCTTGAACTAGGATATCATACATATTTACCTTCCAAAGATTGAAATTGATCTTTCCATCGAACAGCTTGATTTTTAAAAGATCGTGACCTGTCATTTTCACTAAGGGACTCGGCAATCGGAATCTCTGATACCACTTTGTTGGGGTGTTGTGATAGGAAGAGGAATCTCACCCCAACTCTCGTTGAGGAATTTCATCGAACACCTGTGGCGCAACGGAACTAACTAGAGCAATAAGAATGCCGAGGTAGCTGAGACGAATCAACCGAATAACCAAACAAGTAGATCCACCAATCCAACACAAAACACCCGAGAATTTATCCCAGTTAACTTTCGCTTAATTCGAAGGAAAATCTACGGAGGTATAATATTCAACTAGAGAACATTACAAGGAGTTACAGATTCACTAAATACAAGGAATTAAACTCTCACCAAGTATTATATCTCAAGTCACTTGCAATGGAGAATAATATCAATGAAGTACTTGACCTCTCATATAGGAGGCCATTACAATAAATAGAAGAAGAATAGAGAGAACCCTATGTTAGTCTTGATATCTCTATCATTTGATATATCTTATAGAAGAATGCACTGAATAGGAGCCGTACGAACTGACTTTGAGTTGAGGATTGGGTCAAAACGATCTCCAAGACCTAGACCCAAAACAATACAGCAGCCGCGGGCGGTCGACCGAAACACGGGGGGTGTACAGTTGATTGTACATGCCTCTGTTGTTGTTGATGCTCTGATTTTATCTCTCGTCGACACTTTAACCTCTGTGTTTCGTCGTTTTTTCTTCTAATTGAACAAGCATGTAAGACATAATTTAATTCTAACAAAATTCCCTCTTAGTTAGAATAATTTCTCCAACTTCACTTGATATACAAAACAATTCTTTATGTTGCCGATAAGTTAATACTTGTTGGTACTTGGAACGACCTTAATAACTTGGTTGGTACTTGGAACGACCTTATGCCACTTGACTTGATCATCACTAGGATACCATTAATATGGCTGAAGATATCATTGACATTGTCAAAAGATCAGATAGATTTGATTCGGATGAGAAAATTTTGGTTCAACTGGAAGGAGATGCGTAGGATGTCATACTAACAGAATTCAAGAGGAAATTCATCTTCTTCAAAGAAAGTAAAAGGATAAAGAAGATGATATTATGTTTTTTTAGAAAGGATAAAGAAGATGATTTTATGGGGTTTTGTTGATCGATATTCCAGCGCTTTTGGCAACGCGATTCCTCTCGTTGTTTTTGGTGGCCCTGTCGGTCTTCGCCCTGTACCTGCTCCCCCTGCGGCCGTTGTCTCTTTCTTTTGCGGCCGTTGTCTCTTTCTTTTGCTGGCCTGCGCTGGAATTTATCGAGCATTTTTGTAGTTTGCTTGGCGGTTTTTGCTGTGCTAAGTTTGGTGTATTGGTTTCTTTTGCCTTTTGTAATCATCTGTCGATGGTAGTGGTCTGTGTATTGGTTTCTTTTGCCTTTTGTAATCATCTGTCGATGGTAGTGGTCTGTGTTGTTTCTTTTTTCTTGTTTTACTCCTTGTAAAAATTTATTTGCT
Source organism: Hemerocallis citrina (assembly GCA_017893485.1). Taxonomy (NCBI): domain Eukaryota; kingdom Viridiplantae; phylum Streptophyta; class Magnoliopsida; order Asparagales; family Asphodelaceae; genus Hemerocallis; species Hemerocallis citrina. The sequence goes on from CM030366.1 coordinate 149,433,693, forward strand.
ATAAATATTTTCTTTTATATTATTAGGCTGGAGTCTAATAACTCTATACTCGTTATCAAAAAAAGAAATGATTTAACGAGGTAATGAGAAATTCTGAAGTTGGAAACTGATTTTGGTAAAATCGCATTTCAGCAATATCTTGCTTGACTAACAGCACAACTTGAACTCGGCCGCAGATGAAAGTCCATTCTCTCTAATACCTAATTTTGACACAATATCTTGATCTGTTAATTTGTTGTGCTTCTGGAACAATTCTAACTTGAAATTTATGGTTTTGTGACATGTTGATTCTTGGTAGGTAGGCCTGGTAATTTAAGCAATTGAATATTCAGGAAGATGCAAGGCTTCAGAAATATGTCTAAGTGATAGTTAGATTTTAAGGCAGCATTTTTTTTTTAATTTTTTTTTTATAAAAATTTTGCCAATTGGCTCCATGCACGGTGACTAATTCAGTATGCATTCAATATGGGTCACTATTTGACAATTAGAACTTACATTTTGGTGGCAATAACATATTAACCCTGTTTACTATGCAGAAATTGCAAGCCACCATGTGCAAATTAATGTTTCTCTGCCTATATATGATGTGCATTAATTCATGTGCAAAACATGGGTCAACTTTGACTTTTTGAGCTAAGGGTGTCGATCGGGTCGATCAGGTCGGATTATGTCGGACTCGTGCGGGTTGAACCCAAGTCAGGGCGAGTTCAGGTTGAATCAAGAGCTTAACTGGGCCGGACCGGGTTCGAAAATGGTAATGTCGACCCGGTCACCACGCAAACCCTAACAGGTTGATCTAGGTCGCGGGTTGGCCCGGTTGAGCGTTTTTTGTTTTGTAATTTTTTTTAACTAAAATAAAAATAAAATATATAAATATATATAATAGTAACAAGAGTCAAAGAGTGAAAGTGTGAAAGAAAATTGTATATATTAATCATTTGAACTTCTATGATTTTTTTACAAATTTTTTACATACAATTTGCTAGAAGTTATTGGTCCTCAATTTGCTATTGTTGTTGTTCTTCTTTAGACGAGTTGCTTCCACTTGTTGACGTGTCGACCCTGATTCCTTGAGTCCTATCTTCAGCCTTCATCCAATCTTCTGTGCACATGAGTATCTCCAATGATTGAGGCTTCAAGTGATTCTTGTAATCTGTTACAACTCTGTCACTTGTTGAAAATGCACTTTCTGAAGTAATTGTAGCGACATAAGGAGTTAGTAGATCTTTAGCCATATATTTAAGAATATTATAAACATGTTTCTGTTCTTTCCACCATTGTAGCACATCAATTTTAGCACTCAAACTCTTACTATCTTGTTGATTATACCAATTTAATTCATTAGGTTGATTAGTCCTAGATTTTTTTGATTGAATTTAAGCAAGTAAATTAAAAGTGGCATCGTCTAATTTACTCTTATTTTTACCTCTAGAAGTAGACGAAGGAGTAACTAGTACTAGATACAAAACTTCTATCATAATAATCATACAAGTTGTTCAATGTCATTTCAAAGAAAGCTAAAAATGTGTTACAATCAATTTCAGATTCATCTCTAAGTAAAGTAAAATACATTTTAATCAAACTCTTCGTTCCCGCTAATTTGATACGAGGATCCAGAATATTAGCAAGTAGATACAACATAAGAGGAGGACTAAAATACTTTAAATTTTTAGTGTATGCGGGTTTAACAATATGACCAATGTAAATGACATCAATCATTTCTTGAAAAGTTTGCATCATAGTAATTAGTGAAATAAAAATACAATTAGAAATAGAATCATAAGATTTTAAAAATTTTAAAGTAGTGATTTTAAAAGGTTCTAAAAACTGTAACAAAGATTCAGCATAATACCATGATTGTTCATTCACTTAAAAATTTTCCATATTTTTTGTAAGACAAAAATCATTTATACACGTTTTATATTGAATAACAACATTTAATAAATCAAAAGTAGAGTTCCATCGGTGTTTAACAACCTTAGTAAATTTTCTAAAATATACACCATTAAGTTTACACCATTCTTTAAATTGTTGAAGCATAGAGTCACTTAAAGTGATAAAATGTACACAATTTCTAATGTAATGCACAAATGGTTCGGCTAGTTTCAATGCATCTTGAACACATAAATTTAAATTATGACATGCACATCTAACATAAAAAATTTCTAAACATGGAGGAACTAATTCTGTTTGTAATGTACCAATCGATGTATTGTTGTTAGATGCATGATCAAAACTAATACAAAAAAGTTTATCACGAATATAAAAGATATCACAAACTTCTAAAATACGATTTGCAATTACTAAACCACCATTAGGATACGGTAAAGCCGCAAATGATATGGTCCTCTTTTGAATCATCCAATCACTATCGTTCGAATGACAAGTTATGTCTATCATTGAAATATCGTTACATTCTTTCCAACAATCAGAATTTAACGGTAATCTGCAAGTCAAAGAATACAAGAGTGCGATTAAAGTGTTTTTCATTTCAGAGTAAAGTTTAAAATAATCAGTCTTGAGTGTATTTCTATGGATTCTTCTAAAATGAGGATTTAGTGCATTTTGGTTAAAAGACTCTACATTCCTACCTTCGGAATAGGAAAAATGTAACTCCTCCTTAATAACTAGTCGGGTCATTTCCCGTCGAACATTTTCGGTTTCATATGGATAGCTATCTACATGTCCAATCCTAGGGTGGATTTTTTGTTGCCCGAGTTGGCCTTGTAATAGATTCTTGTTTACATTTTGAATGTATCGTTTAATTGTACCCGTTCCCTCACCCTTTCTCCATTTGTAACTCTTAGAACAAGTTTTACGAATCTCATGTCCTACACTCGGATCACCCTCTTCGGAGATATAGTTGTAGGGTTATATGATTAGACAAAAATAAATTTATTTATTTGTTATTTTATTTATAGAGCAATTTTTTGGTTTATTCACAAATACTGATATTGTGCATCAACAAGGTCCATATTGCATAGTAATTAAGTCTATGCATAAAGAACACATTCACAGTCTATAATAGAACTGGGCATTCTATTTGGCAGACTGTAGTACAACAAGTGAGAGGGTCGACTCGAACTTATTGTGCTAGTTCGTTTAGTACGAATTGATGGAACAAAGAATAATTACACTTGTAAATAACCACAAGACAGTGTTATCGTTAAAGGCAATATAAACATAACCTCTAAATCCTGAGCATATAGTGAACTCATTTTTTAATATCGCGCATTTTGATAAATCAAAGAGTGAGGTCTTCTAGACCAATACCTCGATGCATTGGATGTGTCTTATTAGAAATATGAGAACATGGATTTGTAATACGGAATCCTATCTCTAAAAAGAGAAGATATTCCCTTATTCATTTAATGAAGGTTATAATCTGACAATAAAATCCCATGGGTATATTTTACAAAAAAAATATTTTATTATATACAAAATTTTATTTTGTAAAAAAAAATTTTTTTTAGAGTCATTATCAGATTGTATAAAAGGTTAAATGTGAAAACAAGGTTTAAGTTACAAATTGACCCGTGGAGGTGGCATCACGAATTCCAAGGGTGCATTTGTGAATATCGATAAAAGAGGGGTGTCTTGTAGAACTATATTATGACAGGGGTTTAATAATAATGTAGATTTTAGTTGGGGAGTAAAATACAAATACATAGTGGACAGTATTGTAATTTTATCCCAACTATGATTTCCTAAAGTTCCTAACCTTAGGCTTTTATCTCCTCTATAAATATGAGAGTAAGGGTAAAACCTAGCTGTCTCTCTTGTGCCTCCCACTAGGATATAGAAGAAAAGGAGAGGAAGAACTAGAGTTAGAATTGAAGGAGAAAAAGAAACAAGAAATCAAAGCTTGAAGGTAACATTTATTGATTTCTATTCGTTTTATTTTATTTGAGATTAGATTAAATATTAGATCATTGTGATCTCGGAAATAGAGAAGAACAAATCCCAACAGTGGTATCAAAGCCACTTTGATCTAATTTTAATCAATCATACAATTGATTCTTTTATGTTTTATTTTATAAAAGAAATTCAAATCGGATCAGCTATTTATCAATTCGTGAAAAGGAAATTTTTTCAGATCCTTTTTTTTCTTTCAGATCGACTTAATGTGGAAGATAGATTTATTTTTTTTTTCCGATTTGTCCCTTTCCTTTAGTGGTATGATTCTCAGCATGGGACTTATAATCCTGAGCAAGGGAATACCTTTAGATCCACTTTATGTGAAAGGGACTTATCATGATATTGCTTCATGTTTTAGATGGATCTTTAGGAATTCCACTTGGGATATAATCCGGAGCATGGATTACAAGTGAGATTATATTATATTGGTGCATAGTAAGGAAGTCCCGATCCATCACTATTTCATTTTTTTTTAATTATTAACTACACCAATTATTTAGATCTCATTTTTTTATATAAGTTTAAGTTCTAATAATTATTCATGATTTTAGATTCTTTTTAACTTATTGGCATTAACTTGGTAATTTGAGATCGTAGATGATATTGGTAGAAACAGTTATAATTATAGAATTGTACAATTTTTGTTTTCCGTTGCGTTGCATTATTATACTGCCTGTGGATGTATGTATATGTTTGTGAGAATCCCCCCATGGCCAGAACTTTTTATTTTTTATTTTGTTGTTCATCGATGTAAACCTCCTTATGTTGAGGTAGTTTTGTTGTTCATTGATGTAAACCTCCTTATGTTGCGGTAGTTTTGTTGTTCATTGATGTAAACCTCCTTATGTTGCGGTAGTTTTGTTGTTCATTGATGTAAACCTTCTTATGTTGAGGTAGTTTTGTTATTCATTGATGTAAACCTCCTTATTTTGAGGTAGTTTTATTGTAATTTAATATAAGCCTCCTTATGTTGAGGTAGTTTAAATTTTGTAAATGCCGATGGAGCAAAGACAAAGCAAAGAAAGAGGACATGAAGACTAGATCTCTAGGTTCTCTATTGCACGAATACATCTAAATGTTGTTCTGGCCATGTGTTTGGTTGGGGGATGAATGTTTTATTTTTGTTGATATTTCTGTTTTAAATTGCATTGAATGTTAATTGAGCCGAAAACAGATATATTTCTTTTAATTTCCTCATATAAAAATATCGAGTGGGAGAGGGTTCTTAATGAAACCCACCACCTTCCATTATCTATTCACAGTAGTATTGAAACGGTACCTCGTCTTCCTTTGTGAAGCTCCCTAACAGAGGGTACCTAACATGGACTATAAGTATGAATTTCTTTAAGTTAGAATATGAATTGGTAGCATGAAAATGGATTCTCCCATCGAGGACTTAATTCATACAATCAATTTTAGATTCTTGATAATGATGCACACTCGACCAATAAATAATGGTAAACTCCGCAACGGATGTTTATCGTTAAGTATTGGAGGCCAAAGAAATCGGATGTTAATTTGACATATCAAGTCTAAGAAAATTAATGGATTTCTGGCTAGTTAGTGGGAGCGAATTTTTCCAACGAAATTTGTAATCATAGGACTAGTCATCTGATTTTTCTCTATAAGTTTATGGATTGAGGAACCCCATAATGATTATGATGAAAATTTAAAAAGTTTTATTTAAACCATTTTTTGCTCTAGTTCTTATATTATTTTAAAATTATTTCAGATGTCTTCCGGCATGAACCCACTCTTTATGATTCTTAAAGACAATAAGTTAGAAGGACATAATTATGTTTACTGGAAACGCAATCTTGACATTGTCCTTACCTTTCATAATTACAAATTTGTACTTCTAGAAAAGAAACCTGATGAGCCCACGGATGAAACTTCCCAGGAAGGTTTCGATTATCATGAAGCATGGGTTAAGGCTGATGACATGGCTAAATGTTACATTTTGGCGTCCATGTCAAATGTGCTTCAACACCAACACAATGAAATGTCGCATGCTTTAGATATGATAACTAGCTTAAAAGAAATGTTTGCCAGTCAATCGCGAGCCGCAAGGCAAGTTGCGATGAACGCAATAATGAATGTTGAGATGGCTGAGGGTACTCCTGTTCGTGAGCATGTCTTGAAAATGATGGGTTTTGTTATTGAACTTCAGATTCTTGGTGCAGTAATCGATAAGAAAATCCAAGTTGATATGATCCTTCAGATGCTACCACACTTATTCAATCAGTTCACGCTGAATAACAATATGAGCAAAATGAATCAGTCCCTTTCCGAACTGATGAAAGAGTTGATTGCGGCTGAAGGTATCATTAAGCCAAAAAGTAGTGTTTTCATTGGTGAAAATTCTTCTATCAAACCGAAAGGTAAGATAGGAAAGAAGAAGCAAGGCAAAAACTTTAATGGTAAATCTGGTTTTGGGAAACCAACAAAGCTTGTGAATCAGGAGAATAAACTAAAGGGAAAATGTTTCCACTGCGGTACCAAAGGGCATTGGAAAGGGAATTGCGTGAAATATTTGGCAAAGAAAAATGCCAACTCAGGTAAGCCTGAATCACTAGTTGTTGAAACATGTTTTGTGGAGAAGTCTATAGACACTTGGTGTTTTGACTCAGGAGCCACTGACCATGTTTGTAATTCCATGCAGGGGTTCAAGACAACAAGGGAACTAAGTGATGACGAAGTTGATATTTATCTAGGATCACAACATCGAGTTAAAGCTGTAACAGTAGGATCAGTTGATTTGCAGATTAGTGATGGAAGATCTTTAGTTTTGAATAATGTTTTTTATGTTCCATATACGAGGAGAAATTTAATTTCAGTTAAATCTTTATGAAAATATGGATATTCTACTTTATTTGAGGACAAAGCCATTGTTCATAAGAATGGCAAGTTTATTTGTTCTGGAATAATAAAAGATGAATTATATTTGCTTCATACTATTTCTTTCAAACTGCCTATTAATGAAACTAATGCCATATCTAGTACTATATCAAGCAAAAGAAAAACACCTTCTAGTAATTCTATGGTTTTTTGGCACTTACGTCTAGGACATATTAACCCTAATAGGATTGACAAATTGGTGAAAAGTGGATCTTTGGGTCCCTTGGCAGAGGAGCCTATGCCAGTTTGTGAATCTTGTTTGCAAGGAAAAATGACTAGAAGTCCGTATTCTGGAAAAGGTAATAGAGCCAAAGAACCTTTAGAATTGGTACACACAGATGTATGCGGACCTATAAGCACTAGTGCAAGGGGAGGCTATGAGTATTTTGTGACTTTCACAAATGATTACTCAAGATATGGCTATGTATACTTAATACATCACAAGTCTGAAACTTTTGAGAAATTCAAGGAGTTGAAGACAGAAAGTGAAAAGCAACTAGGTAAACACTTGAAGATTCTTCGATCAGATCGAGGAGGAGAGTACCTCTCTAGTGAGTTCCGGGATTATCTTACGCAGTATGGGATTGTACCACAGTTATCTGCACCTAAGTGTCCCCAACAGAATGGTGTGGCTGAGAGGAAGAATAGGACTTTACTTGATATGGTTAGATCTATGATGAGTTACGCTACATTACCTATATCATTTTGGGGATGTGCCCTACTTACAGCAGTTTATCTTGTGAACTTGGTTCCATTTAAGGCTGTTGATAGCACACTTACTCAGTTATGGAGTGGGAGACAACCAAATATACAACATTTGCGTATATGGGATTGTACTGCATATGTGCGGAAGCAACAACCAGATAAGTTGGAAATAAGATCAGAAGCTTGTCTGTTCATTGGGTATCCAAAAGGAACACGTGGAGGCATATTCTATAGTCCTAGTGAACAGAAAGTATTTATTTCAACACATGTTGTTTATCTAGAGGAAGACTATGTGATGAAACATATTTCACGAAGGGACTTGATTTTGCATGAGTTGTCAGATAATCCAACACTAAGTCCTGATAGTATAGATACAAATTTACCTGATACTACTTTAGTTACCATAGAAAATTCTAATATTGCACCGATACTTCATCGTAGTGGGAGAGAAACCCGACCACCTGGTAGATACATGCTTTGGGGGAAGCCTTCAGGCCCATCCCTGATGAGCATGACTCAGATCCCAGACACTAGAAAGAGGCACTTAAAGATGTTGACTCAGAATCCTGGCAAAAGGCCATGAAATCAGAAATGGAGTCTATGTACTCTAACAAAGTCTGGAATCTTGTAGAACCACCTGCAAATATTAAACCTATTGGCTGCAAGTGGGTATACAAGAGAAAGAGAGGAGTAGATGGGAAGGTTGAAACCTTCAAGGCATGATTAGTGGCAAAGGGTTTTAATCAAAAGGAAGGCATTGATTATGAAGAAACCTTTTCGCTAGTGGCTATTTTATAATCTATTCGAACTCTCTTATCCATTGCAGCTCATTTCAATTATGAAATTTGACAAATGGATGTCAAAATCGCATTCTTAAATGGGCATCTTGAAGAAGAGATTTACATGTCTCAACTAGATGATTTCATAGTTAAGGGCCAAGAGGATAAAGTATGCAAGTTGGATAGATCCATTTATGGACTAAAACAAGCATCTAGGAGTTGGAACATGTGCTTTGATCAAAAGATAAAGTCCTATGGTTTCGATCAAAACGAAGATGAACACTGTGTGTACAAAAAGATTGTGGGAAAAGTAGTGGTATTTTTAATTCTTTATGTTGATGACATTCTGCTAATTGGTAATGATGTAGGAGTCATGACAACGATCAAGATTTGGTTGTCAAAACAGTTTGATATGAAGGACTTGAGGGAAGCCAGTTATATTCTTGGCATTAAGCTCTTTCGAGATCGCCAGAAAAGAAAAATTGGACTTTCCCAAGCTGCGTATATAGATAAGATACTGGTTCGTTTTGGCATGCAAAACTCTAAGAAAGGTCTTTGACCTTTTAGATACGGAATGCCTCTTTCCAAAGAACAGTGTCCAAAAATAGCTGAGGAAAGAGAGAAAATGAGATCAGTTCCTTATGCATCAACAGTGGGAAGTCTCATGTATGCTATGCTTTGTACACGACCAGACATCTGTTACGCAGTTGGCATGGTCAGCAGGTATCAATCAGATCCAGGTTTCGAACATTGGTTAGCTGTTAAACACATATTGAAGTATCTCAATGCTACAAAAAATTATGTGTTAGTATACAGCAGTTACGAATTGTCACCAAGAGGTTACACCGATTCCGATTTCCAATCTGATAAAGATGCTAGTAAGTCTACTTCTGGATATGTTTTCACCTTGGGTGGAGGGGCCATCAGTTGGAGGAGTGTGAAGCAATCTTGTATTGCTTATTCCACCAAGGAAGCTGAGTATGTTGTTGCGTTTGAAGCAGCTAAAGAAGCAGTATGGCTCAGACAGTTTCTTTCAGATCTTGGAGTTATCCCATTGGCATTGTCACCTATGATTTTATATTGTGACAACACTGGTGAATTGCACAATCCAAGGAACCAAGAAAATACAAGAAGGCAAAACACATTAAGAGGAAGTATCACATCATCATAGATTTTGTCAACAATGGAGAAATCGCTATAACAAAGATACCAACAGCTAATAACATCGCAGATCCTTTTACAAAGACATTGCTGCAAAAGAGTTTTGAGTCTTATCTGGGCAGCATGGGTCTTAAGAGGGATCAGATTGCTATTTTTTGAGTGATTGTTAGTATGCCCTCAAAGTTTATTTATGAACTGTGAGTGCAAGTGGGAGTTGTAGGGTTATATGATTAGATAAATTTATTTATTTGTTATTTTATTTATAGGGCAATTTTTGGTTTATGCACAAATATTGATATTGTGCATCAACAAGGTCCATATTGCATAGTAATTAAGTCTATGCAAAAAGAACACATTCATAGTCTATAATAGAACTGGGCATTCTATTTGGCAGACTGTAGCACAACAAGTAAGAGGGTCGACTCGAACTTGTTATGCTAGTTCGTTTAGTACGAATTGATGGAACAAAGAATGGTTACACTTATAAATAACTACAAGACAGTGTTATCATTAAAGGCAATATAAACATGACCTCTAAATCCTGAGCATATAGTGAACTCATTTTTTAATATCGCGCATTTTGATAAATCAAAGAGTGAGGTCTTCTAGACCAATACCTCGATGCATTGGATGTATCTTATTAGAAATATGAGAACATGTATTTGTAATACGGAATTCTATCTCTAAAAAGAGAAGATATTCCCTTATTCATTTAACAAAGGTTATAATCTGAAAATAAAACTCCATGGGTATATTTTACAAAAAAAAAATTATTATATAAAAAATTTTATTTTGTAAAAAAAAATAAAAATTTAGAGTCATTGTCAGATTGTATAAAATGTTAAATGTGAAAACAAGGTTTAAGTTACAAATTGACCCATGGAGGTGGTATCACGAATTCCAATGGTGCATTTTGAATATCAGTAAAGAAGGGGTGTCTTATAGAACTATATAGTGACAGGGATCTAATAATAATGTAGATTTTAGTTGGGGAGCAAAATACAAATACATACTGGACAGTATTGTAATTTTATCCCAACTAGAATTTCCTAATGTTCCTAACCCTAGACTTTCATCTCCTCTATAAATATGAGAGCAATGGTAAAACCTAGTTGTCTCTCTTGTGCCTCCCACCCGGATATAGAAGAAAAGGAAAGGAAGAACTAGAGTTAGAATTGAAGGAGAAAAAGAAACAAGAAATCAAAGCTTGAAGGTAATATTTATTGATTTCTATTCTTTTTATTTTATTTGAGATTAGATTAAATATTAAATCATTGTGATCTTGGAAATAGGGAAGAACAAATCCCAACAATAGTCATAATATTTGTGCCAGTCACTAGTTTTCTCCCTAGTTTTTCTACTTCTTGTGGATACTGTTTGTTGTGTTTGTGTGCCAACATTATGTATATATTATTCTTTGTCATATGGAGGGATATCGTGAGATCTTACCATAGAATTCCGTGTAAATTCGGGCTCTATTTGTAGGACTATTGGAGGCCAATGTGAAGTATTGATGAAATCTTGTCCACTTTGGCTACGACTGCTACCTCGTGATCTATACATTGCAATAGTGTATGTGAATATAGTGTATGTGAAAAAAATATCAATTTATAGTGTTCTAATAGTTTATGTGAAAAAATAAAAAACAATCTATGAGTGATAATTTTTTTAAAAAAATCTAAAAAATAATATAAAGGTTGAGAGAGAGAAATGCAAAAGTCCAACAAACAATTTGTAACAAAAATAATAGAACTACATAAAAAATAAAGAGTTGAGAAGATGAATAATCATATATATATAAATGAAAGATAAAATAATAGTAGAAGTAGACATAGTCGATTGAAAAGTATAGTAGACGTAGTCACGTAGTCGTAGAAAGAGAGAGAGAGATCTTCTTCGATGAGAGAGTTTGTAGTAGACGAAGTTGAAAGTGTTGAATCGACATGAATTCGATAATATCAAAATTGTTCATTTCTTTCTTGATTGCTTCTTTGTTGAATTTTTTTATTGAATTGAGTAGTAGTATTAGATACAGTAAGAGAGTAAGGTGTGAAAAAATTTAGATTGAATTTAGAGGGTTTTTATAGGCAAAAACCCCCTAAAAAGTACTAAAAAAACCCAAAAACAACAACTGAGAGCTACTGCCAACCTAATGGTCGACTCGCAGGTTTCGACCGTTGGACCCGTGAGGGTCAATCGTTCGACCCGTTCGGGTCCAATAGTTGAAACCCGCGGATTGGCGGGCGGGTTTGACTTGGTCAATGGGTTCGCTGACCAGGTTTTACGGGTCATTATTACTATTTTCCCAACCCGGGTCGACCCGATAAGTGATTCAAGTTCGACCCTAACCCGAACCGGGTAAAGGCGGGTCGGGTCGCGGGTCGACCCGACTAGGTTGCCACCCCTACTTTGAGCCATCAATTGTCAACTTTTTTTTTATATAAAAAAGGTAACAGCATCACCACTTTCTTAATGATAGGTTAATAAAACCAAGTACAATATACGACTACATGAATTAAAGTCACACTAATAGTATTACATCACAAAAAGATTACATCCAAATCCACATGAAAAGATACATACTACCCTAGCGTTCAGCATAGTGCATCTCCAAACTCTAACCAGTAAACACACCAATCGACCTGCCTGATATGCTCATCCTCCTCTTCCAAACCCAACCTCTTCCTCGTACATGCTTGACCTACCCAAGCATGAATGAGCGAGAAATTTTATGTATTATGATAGGAAATCTACTACTGATATTACAAAAGGTTGACTCATTACAATCTAGCCACATGCCTCACAACGTCACAGCTACTGAGATGTCTCAGGCTATCTTATTCTCTTTTCTAACCACATTGACTCTCCACTGACCCCAAATCTCAGTAGTTGAGCTTGGAATCTCCATAATTTCAAATCCTAATGTTACTATCTCCCAAGCTAACCTAGCCTTAGAGCACGTAAAAAGTATATGGGTCATTTCTCATCATCACTCATGCATCTCGATCATCTGATATCAATCAGGATATTGCACTTGTTAAGATTAAATTTGAGAGAATTGCGCCATTAGCCACTAGCCAAAGGAAAGCTTTAACTTTCATTGGTCACATGGTTTTCCAGATCGTATTCGACTCCCTACATCTCAACCCTTCGTCGTTTATTCATTTGTACATGGATGCCACCGAAGATTTCCACCATATTTTAGGCTCCACTTTCTCACATCCTCCGCGTTCCCACGGTTTGTATTCACTTCCCTAATGAGATCCTCCATCTTTTGCAATTGGGCCAGATGTGGCTGTGATGGCTGGCCACTCAATAACACCCTAAGCCTTCCATTTCGCCATACATCAGAGATGACGGTATCTGTGTTCATAGTTACAATAGCAGCCTCTAGAAATAGGGATTGTAATGTATTATTCCCACACCACTTATCCTTCCAAAACTTAATGTCTTTCTCAGTCCCTAGTTCGAAAGTAGTATCTGCGTGAAATATCACGTACCCCCCCCCCCCCCCTCCTACGCCACTCCTTTCCAATGGTAGGAGGACTTTCTGTGGGCACTTATCCCCCCAAATCTAAACTTATTTCTTCTCTTGTAGATTGGAATTGATTTGCACCACCAATTGTTTCATTGCTTGCATTTTTCGCCACCAATTTTTCATCAGTGCTTTATTCAAATCTCTCAAATTCTGAATTCCTAATCCCCAAATTCCTTCCTCTTACACAACCTTCCCTAATTTACAAGATGGAAACCTTTTGTCTCTTCATTAACCCCTTTCCACGAAAACCTTCTATGGCTCTTATCAATTTTTTCAATAACCCATTTGGGAAGCTCATAAATTGACATAATTTACGTTGAGAGACTAATGATGTCACGCCCGCTTCCCGTTATACAAAAATACGGACACGTAACTGAGGCCCAACGAATGATATAAGTATACCAACTCATATCATCCATAAGCTATAAAATACCAGTAAGCACAACAGTACAATAATAATAATCACATGAACAATAATAGTATGAATAACCAATAACTGAGATACAAGAACTTACAAAAATAGCTCGAGAATATGCAATACAATAACAGTATGTCAAGATTCTTCAGTATCTCATCTTCTGTACCTGTATAACATTAACTCAAAAGAAATAGGAAAGGAACCCATTAGATCAAGTTACGGGCCGCAAGTAGTGGCAAGCAGTTAAACAATAAAAGGAAAATATAACAAGAACAATAAGTTGGAACGATATCAAAGTCAATAAATAACAGGCGATAACATGATCAAGAAAGCAATGCTCGATAAACAATAGTTGATAATGTAATGATCGGTAAACAGTAAACATTAATGCAATAATCAGTAATCAATATTCAATAATCAATGATCAATAACGATAGACAATAATCAATGATCGGTAAACAATATCAATAATCAATGATCGATAAACAGTATTCAATGATTGATAATGCAAGTATCGATGCTCAGTGTCAATCTTATGTCTATCAGTATTTTATTAATGTATCTAATGCATACAATCCTGCATCCCATACCACAGGTTCGGGTGCATATAATCAAGTGAGTGTTTTGACTCTAATGGTGAATTCTACAGGGTCATGCAATAACAATATTCAATGATCAATAAACAATACACGACACAATACACGAGAAATTGGGATATTGCAGTCAGTAATCCACAATCAATTGATAAAATAATAACATGTCAATACGGAAAATATGGGTCCCCTTCTGAGTACACTCACCTATATTATCTACTACTAAGTCATTTTCCTTTTTACCCCGGCTTGTCATTATTTTATTACGATGAATCATGCATATGCAATCGATGGAATAGTGTCAAGAAACAGTAACAATGAGGTACCAATGGCTGTGCAATAATTGGTGTGTAGTCCAATTCATAGATGCAAAGTTAACATGTTTATATTTAAAAAGCATGAGAAGACAATTCTGCACAACAGTACCTTGCTGTCCAAAAATTAACTTTCCTGTTGTTACGGAAAAGCAAATCAGATTCCGTTAGAGATTCTAGAAACTAGACTCTCTGCCTGTTCCGACACATATTCACACGATACATTTTGATTACAGTAACTATATCTACTAGTTGATTCTTTATGAGTCTACTGTTCTGGCAGCAACTCAACATCATGCTATCATATAATTTGATTAAAAAATCAACTAAAATTCTAAAAATTTATAAATGGGTTTCTGACAGTGTTCATTAACATTCCTGTAAATTTGGGATTCGAATTCTTATAAGCTTACTGTTCCGATCAGTTGAACATGGTATGGCAATTATAAGCAGTAATCTAAAACTATGACAGTACAGTGGTAGAAACTATATATTTTACAATCTATAAGTTTGATCGAGGATCCATCAGATGTTCTGGAAACTATACACAATGTGCTACAATTTCTGTTTAATAAGTTTTAGACAATAACATCAGTAACTATGTCGAATCCTCACTACAACTTGGAGCAGACGGCAGTCCAGAACATATTGAGCTAGTTTTAACGGGCTTGCTTTGCCAGTATGTAGCTTTTATGATTAGAATTGAGCATACAATTACATCTAGGCATTAGCATGGTTTCTAATATTGACATACCAAGCATTAGCACATTAATGTTATTAACTACAACACAATCACATGGTCATATATGCACATACAATTTACTTAATTACTCATTCTTGTGTAATTTCGTGTTTATAGTTGTGTTTATGTGATGGATGCATATACGAATGAATTCTCATGGTTTTCTATGACTTATTGGGTAGATGAAATTCAGTGAGACGGTGAACGGTGTCAATTGAGGATTCAACGATATTCGATGGATATGATGAATATTAACATGGATATAAAAAGGGGTAGACTACTTGCGGAGTTCAATGAAAATGCTTGCACACGAATAAACAAAATTGTGCAAGAGACACTTGCCTTTATGATGATATGATGAGATGAGAGGCAATAGGCAGCGACACGTGCGGACGATGTACTCCGTAAACACGTGCACACGTGTGGTAGCAAGGATAGCATAAGCACAGCAGCAAGAGGGACTCCGACAAGGCGGCGGCGCTACAGCTGACGGCGATAAGGCAGTGAACGGCGGCAACTGGTGGGGCTTCTGCTGTCGAGCGTGCGCACAGGGAAGTGGCGCGACTGGGTCGAACGCAACTTCAACGAGAGGAAGAGAGTGGAGGTTGGGGGTGTTCGGTAGCAGGGGGAGGTGGTCGAGACAGTTGCCGGCGTCAGTCGCAGGCAGGGGAGTCGCAGTGGTCGCAACGGTGGAGGGATGGTTGGGGTGAGGGAGATGGCGGTGGTGGGTTGGCGCTTTGTTTCAAAACAGAGGAGGAAGAGAGAAGGAAGAGGGATCTGGGAGAGAGTGTGCAGGGAAGAGAGAGGGAGGGGGTTATTATATTAATAATAATATATTTAATAATATAGTTATGTTATAATAATGAGGGAAATTAATTTAGGGTTAGTGGGGTAGGTTATGATTTATTTTTAATAGGCTATAATTGGTTGCAATAAGAGGGGTTTGTATAGGTTAGAAGATGAGGGGATTGCCATGAATTTGATGGGCTGAAGTGGGCTTCAAGAGTTTTGGGCTACACAAAAATAGAGTAAATAATTGACTTGAGCTAGGAATTGAATTGGGCTAAGAATGAACTATGGCTCATAATAAAATAAGAAATTAAATAAAGTAGCCTAAGATATAAGAAAATAATTGCAAATAGAATTAGATTGGGCTTACAAACTATAGGGTGAAAATAATACTTACTGAATGTATGTAATAGGATTTAAAAGAATAAAGAGAATTATAGAAGAATATAAGATACAATAATACGAAGAAAAATAAAATACAATTCTGCATAACTAGAAACGAGGGTTACAAATGTGTACCGAATTAATCATTGTGATTCTACCACCTAGCGATAAGAAATGTCACTTCCAACCGGCGAGTCTTTTTCAACCTTATCAACAAGCGGATGCCAATGTTCTCTACGCAACCCCTCTACCCTAATGGGTGTTCCAGGATACTTCAAAGGGAATGCTCCTACCTCACATCCTAAATATGACTTAATATCCATAACTAGGAAGGATAAGCCATCGCTCAACGAAATAAAATAGCTCTTGTTTAGATTAACTCTCAGTCCTTCCCATGACTCAAAGCACTTCAAAACAATTCCGAACGCTAGAATTTCCTCTGCCTTTGCCGCTCCAAACAATAATATGTCGTCCGCATTTTGTAAGACCTGGTATGCCTTTAATGGAGAGACCCTGAATAACGTGTGCCTCTCTACCTCTCTTAATCATTTCTGCCAAGTCATCTGCTACAGAAATAAATAACAGCGATGATAACGGATCTCCCTGCCTAAGTCCCTTATGGCACCTAATTTCCCTGACTTGTTGGCCATTGACCTGTATGAAGGATTTACCTCCTTTGACACACTTCATGATCCTCAATCTCCATTTAGGGCCAAATCATTCGAGACGTAATGCTTCATCGACACAGTCACATTCAACCTAATCGTATACTTTTTTGGAATCTAGTTTCAGCAGAAAACCATCCACTTTTTTCTTACCGCCCCTGAGCACGATTTCATGCACCGACGCCACACTGTCAATTATATCCCTCCCTTTGATGAATCCACTCTGTGATTCCCCACGACATCTTCCAGGTTAGGCGCTAATCTATTTGCCAACACCTTCGTAATAACCTTAAAAGATCCATTCAGTAGATTAATCGGTCTCACAGCAACTCTTAATACCTTACCTTTTTTGGAATAAGAATTACATTTGTGTAATTTAATCCATCAATATCTGCATAGGCGGAATGAATTATTTAAATATTTCCATCAAGACTTCTTTGAATTGATAATCGTCCAGTACATTCTATAGAAAAACATCGGGAAGCCGTCTGGACCTTTGGACTTATCCTGTCCTAAACTCTTTGATAGCTTGCTGAACCTCTAACTAAGGCTCCTTCAATCCCATCACTTCCATTTATCTTTGCCGTAATCCACATATCCTCCCCCAAGCTTATGCATATTAATTCCCTTCCTTCCGAATAATTCCCTAAATTCAATCTTCTAAAAAAAATCATAACTTTTTACTAAAGGGAAAACAAAATAAAGTTGGTAAAATAATACTTGGGAATTTAAGTAGTATCAGGTGTTTGGTCAGGGCACAGAGTTATAATTTACAGAGAGGGTCTGAGTCAGAGACAATGCTGCACAGCCCCTGCATGCAAATGTGTACTTGATGTTAAAAGGTCCCCACCCAAATTATTGTTGACACCAAAAAAGAACCAAAAAACACAAAATACTCTTTCCCTTTTAAAATATAAGTAATTTTAGTTTTTTTTTATTTTGTTTCATAATATAAATTACTATGTTATCATAATATAAATTACTTTAGGTTTTGAATAGGATGTCTTGTTATTTTTAAATATTATTAAATTAATTTTTATGAAATTTTTGATTTTATTTTTGTCCTTTTTAATAAGAGAAGTAATAAAAAATTATAGAAGAGAATAAATAGAATATTGTATAATTAATGGCTCATTTATGAATTTTAAAAATTAAAAATGTTGAGTACTTTTACTCAATTCTAAATTATTTTTTAATAATTATGTAAAAATCTAAAATGACTTATATTTTTAAACGGAATGAATAATTCACTTGCCCTGCAACCTTGCATGCTAACAATATGAGTCATTATGAGATACATTTAAATAAAGTAAAAAATTGTTTTGCAAACTAAACCCATAATATTTCTAAAAATAGAAAAGGTGTTACCGTAATTATTATACATGCATTTTATTTACTAGAAAACCCTTTTGCATAAAAAGTGGAAAGATCCCGCCGTGTTAGAGCATCTGTAGTCGTCTGCTAATTATCCAAAATATGGAAAAATAGAAAAAAAGTCGTTGTACTCATCTGCCAAATACCCAAAATTTAAGTGATGCTTGAACAGTAGCTGGCCAAATATAGCAGACGGATTGGCTTTTGCCAAATTATAGCTGACGAAAGATAACCCTTCGTTCGTTAAATGAGACGAAAGATAATCTTTTGTTTGAAACGTTGGACGGCAAACGATAACCATTCCTTCAATTTAGCATACGATGAAGTAGTTGGACGAACGATAATATTCCGTTCCATTAATTAAATTTTTTTTAAAAAAAATTAGTGAAGGACGGTTTATCTACCGTCCAACACAAAATTCGCTAAAGACAAAATCCTAGAACGGGACTTCATCCCTAGTCCCAGGCTATTGAGGGTTTTTTGATTTTTTTTATATTATAAATGTCACATCTCCATAGGTGACTGCTCTACTTTTTTTATTTATTTATTTTTTTTAAAAACTTCGGACAGTAAATAATCATCCGTCCGTCATATTCGGATTTTGTAAAAACCAAATTTTGGCTAACAACGACTACAGAGCGCCGCCATTTTTTCTATTTTTATTGGCCAAATATCCAAAATTTGGGTGTCGACGACTACAGATGCTCTAATGAAATGTATTAATGTATTCTAACATGCATTTTACTATCAAAAAAACCCGCTTTTAATAAAAATTAGATAAATATTTCACCATATTTAATTAATAAGCTACAATAAACCGTTTCTAGAAAAAAATTATCATATATCTTAGTAGGTTTATTAGATCTACTAATGCTTTTCTGACATAACATGCATGGACCAGGGGAAGCAAACAACCAGATTCTTCCCGTGGCTATTTTTATTTTTATTTTTTTATTATTTTTTAATTTCTATACAACAAAATACAAGTAGTAAAAATCTAATAAACTATATTAGTAATTTACATGTGCCATGAGTTTTAATAATTTCAAAAAATAAAAATAAAAATAAAAACTCTGATATAGAGAGGATTTGAACCGAAAACTTCATTTATATTAGTTATGTACGTGCGTTGTACATATTGGTAGAATGACAAAATGACAAATGACACTAATGCCTTCTCCCATTATAATATTAGAGATTAGAGATTAGAGATATGGTAATACTTCAATAAATTATCAAATAGTAAATAATAACAAAATAAAAAAATATTCCCAAACATGAAATAAATAAGTACATCTCCCCCAACTGTTCTATAAAGGCTGCTTCCCACTAGCCTGCTATTCTCATTATTAATTCAGCTTGGCTGTTCATCCTGGCAGAAAGATAAGCTATTCATTATATATTCTCCTCTTTTCCTACGGCCAGTACTATCTTCACTCCCTATCTATCAATTTATGATCCAAACGGACCACTTTGCCCATCCCTCAACATGAACTTCCTCAACCTAGCCTCAGATCACTCCCAAATGGACCTAATGAATCATTACATGATTCGCAATCAGCAACTCCCAAACCAACCTCAACTTCAACCACCACCTACTTCCTACCTCAACTTCAACCAACCCCACATCGCCTTCGGCGTACCCGACCCAACAACCTCTGTGTCCGCAATGCGGGAGATGATATTTGGTATCGCGGCAATGCAGCCCGTCCACATTGACCTGGAATCCGTTAAGCCACCAAAACGGAGGAATGTAAGGATATCAAAGCACCCGCAGAGCGTCGCTGCGAGGCATAGGAGGGAGAGGATCAGCGAAAAGATACGGATCTTGCAGAGGCTGGTTCCCGGAGGGACGAAGATGGACACTGCTTCTATGTTGGATGAGGCCATACATTATGTCAAGTTCTTGAAGACTCAGGTGCAGTCTTTGGAGCGGGCAGCGGCGAACCCTAATCCTAATCCGAATCCGATTCAGCGTGTAGGAGATGGATTAGGGTTTAGTGGTGGAAGTAGTAGTAGTGGTAGTAGTGAAAATTATTTTTCTTGTTTGTTACAGGATCAAGGGATAATAAGTAAGAGTCAGATGATGAGTTGAGCCGTGTTTAACTTAATTACATAACGTGTGTACCAGTGAACTTATTTGATTTGTAGTTGTAATGATTATGGGATTGAGGTTAAGTAGTAGTATATATATATATATATATATATATATATATATATATATATATATATAATTAAATAATTTGGTATTCTAGCTAATTTATAGTGAAATTTTACTTAACCCTGCTGGACTTTTTTCAGTTTGCACTTTACGCTACTAAAGTTTTTTTTTTTTGGCAGATTATCCTACGGCCGTTAGCTTTTTTGGTGTTCTACTCTACCCCGTTAAATATTTGGCCGACACTGTTAAATATTTAGTTTCTGATTTGAAATTAAGATCACAACAATGAGCAAATCGGGAGGAGGTGGAGATGAGTTCTTTTCTTGTTGGATTTGGGTAGGTTTAAGTGAGCTCAAATAGAGAGGGGGGAAGGAGATGGGTTGTTTCTTAATGGACTCGGGCTGGAGTGGGTTTGTGAAAGGAGGAGATGGAGGTATGGGTTTCAGTTTGAGATGGAGGAATGGGTTTGGGAAGGAGATGAGTTGTTTCTTAATGGACTCGGGTTGGAGTGGCTTTGTGAAAGGAGATGATGGAGGAATAGGTTTGGGTTTGAGACGGTGGTGGTGGTAGTGTTGGCTGAAGAAAGAGGAAGAAGAAGAAGAAGAATTCTGGGATAATTAGGTTTAATTAAATCTAATTATATCAATTTATTTTAATAGATCAGTTTAGCCTATGGTAGTTTAATCATTAAAAATAAAAATTAAGTGACGTGGCCTCACGTGATAGATAATATTTAATGGAGGAGTAATGCTTTAGCCACTACCAATTTCACTGTCATTTCCTTCACTATCTTAGGTGGCATACTCTTATTGGAGAGTTCTCCCACCTACTCTATAATCCTCTACCTATTGGAGTGTGCCACTTAAGGTAGTGAAGAGAAATGTAGTGAAATTGGTAGTGGCTCTAGCATTACTCGAAAATATGCCAGAACCGAAAAAAAAAAACTAACGATGGTAAGAGAAACTATCGAAAAAAACTTCTGTACAGTTAAGTGCAAAATGGAAAAAGTTTACAATGGTTAAGTGAAATTTTCCCTTTTAACTGTGAGCAATGCTATACTTACTATTTATTTTACCACCTCCATTCATCTCTAATATTATAATGGGAGAAGGGCTTAGTGTCATTTTGTCAACACGTGCAGCGCACGTGTTGGTATTTTTTTTTCGCCCTTTTCATTTCCCTCCTCATTTTCCCACGTGCAACGCACATGTATAATACTAGATTTTTTTTTTGTCCTTTTCGTTCCCCCCTCCCCATTTTTCTCACGTGCAACGCACGTGTATAATACTAGTTACACCTTAATGAGATACTCATCTAGTGAATGTGTCTATTATAAAATAGATACCTTCACAGCTCCACATGATGAGTACTATATTGAATTTTTTCCCAAACTGTCCCACTTTTTGAAAGTTTTTCCATCTGTCCTAGTTTTTTTTTAAAAAATTCCCAAATAATCTCACTTGGTCTTTGAAACACCCAGTTTAGTTAAAACTAACTCGGTCTTTCGAAAACCGAGTGTTAGACTTCGAAAAATTCAAGACTAACACTCGGTCTTCGAGAAATCGAGTTAGTTTTAACTAAACTCGGTCTTTCGAAAACCGAGTGTTAGACTTCGAAAAATTCAAGACTAACACTCGGTCTTCGAGAAATCGAGTTAGTTTTAACTAAACTCGGTCTTTCAAAGACCGAGTGGAACATTTTGATAAATAGTTTATCTTGGTAAAGAGTGGATCATTTTGATAAATATTTTAACTTGGTCTTTTAAAGACCGAGTGGATGATTTTGGTAAAGAGTGGAAATTGTAGAAAATGTAGAAGGTATAGATTTACCATTAACTTGTTTGTAGTGTATATGAGTGGGGTCATATTTTATCTTATCTAAAGTCTGACTGATTGATCTTTAAGGATTCTTAACCTTTTATGTAAGTATGATTCATAAACGTCAGTAACCTACCCCGCCTCTCTCTCTCCAATGTGCGACAACCTTATGCAGAAACTGATCATTGGTTTGTGGGTCTAATCTTGCTTTTATTGAGGTGTCATCCTAGATTAGTACATGCACCAGTATCAATCTTGCATTAGAAAATTTAAATAAACTGCTTTGAACTTTTGATGCCAAGTGCATGATTTGTGTGTAGAATCTTGAGGATAGAAAAAAAAAAAAAATATGAGAGAGGAGAAAGGAGAGAGGAGAGAGCATGGCCGCTGTCTTAGAACAAGAGCAGATCTTATGCTCAGGTACTAATAGTTCCTACCCCTCATCATTAACCCCTTCGTTCTCACCGCCCACACCCTATTCATCCCGCCCCTTTCACTCCCCAACCAAAAAAAACCCTTTCTCCTCTCCAAACCCTTCTTCCCCTCAAATCATTCCACCTCTCGCCGCCTCAAGCCCCATCAGGGAAGTCGTCGCAAAAAGATGGAGACTCGGTGCATGTGGTGCGGAGATATGGATCACCTGGCGGCAGACTGCAGAAAGAGCGGTATACATTGTTTCAACTGTCGAAAGGTCAACCATCGCGTTCGCGACTGTTCGATCTTCAACAGGCGAGAGTCCTTGGCCATTGATCTTACTCATAACTCTGAGATAGCTTCGGCCCTTCCAGCGCTACATGCAAGTATTTTTTTACATCTGATTAGCCCCCGTTCCCATCCAGATGCGGCAACGGTAGAAACTGCTCTTAACTTCGCCTGGCAGCGATAGGGAGGATGGTGGGTGGTTAAGAGGGTTTGCGACGGGGTTTTCCACGTCCAATTCCCATCAGAAGAAGAGGCCAAAAAGGCTATTGCAGATGGTATATTTCAGTTCTCCGGCTTTAACGCGACCTTTTTCCCTTGGTCGATGGAATATGGAGCTAAAATGAAGCCGAAACCATGCTTCATCTGGATCAATGTTCCTCTGCTGCCTTTTCATATGTGGAATCAAAGCTCCATCGAGCAGATTGTTCAATCCTTCGGCAAGTATGTCACCATGAGTGGAGATATGAAAAAAGTGACCTCTCGTGATCAAGCCCTCATTCTAATTGAAGTTGAAGATGTTGGCCACATCCCAAAGAACATCCTCATTCATTATCGAGTGCCTTAGACCAAGGAGCTGCAAGTTCATGAGGTGCCTGTGCTTATCTACGACAACCCAATCCCCTCCGCTGATGTTGCCAGCGGCAAGGTACGTCTATTTTCCTACACTACCTCTTCCACAAGCTTCTGACGTCGGAGGGAAGCGCCGTCGGAACAGCAGGTGGTTGCAAACCACCCACAAATCTCACTAGTTGATCAAGGAATTATCGGAGACCAGAAAGGAAAGGCAAAAATCCAGGAGACAGTTGGTTCAGTTAAGGATATTGCGGCGCAGTCACCGGCCCCACATAATCTTTTTCTTTTTGCTAACCAATTTTTGAATTTTTCTGGCATGGCGGATTCTAGTGAGAATGTTCCAAAAGTGGTCCCTCCCCCCCAGCAATTTACGGCAACAGTTGAGGCAAATCTTGCCAACGATTTGGTCATCAACGCTCCCCCCCATCATTGAGATTCAATCTGACTCTCGCAAGGGTAATTTGAATATTTCTACTGAGGCATCTCAAACCAATCCCGACAACTTTGCTAGCTCACATGATGTCGCAACCTGAAGAGGGGATGTGCCAAATGGAGTGGAAGGGCAAGACTGTCAATATTCCCCAATCCTTATTCCTTCAAATCAAGCCCGCAGTGGAGTCTGCACTTGAGGCAGCGGTCACCAAGCGCGTTGCCAAGCTGGAGGCTTCAAAGACCTTCCAATTCAGCTCTAGCACAGTGGGAGCTAGAGCTTCAAGCTTCAGAACCAAATCCCTGCTCCCTAGGCATCACCTGAATGTCTCATCCTCTTCTTCAAGCTCTGTAACCCCAGGATTTGAAGAAGAAGCAAGCAAGCGCCGTAAACGCAGCAAATCTGCCACCAAAATCTCTTCATCTAGACCCTTCTTGCAGCATCTTTGCTCCTCTGTTAAGGCTGCCTCCCTCCGCAAATCTGTAGGTACATCCTCCTCTAAGAATTCTATTAACAATGCATGCCGTAATCCATTCGCTTTGCTATCTAATAAGGATATTATCGAAGTTGCGAAATCTGTTGGAGTGGAGGCTACTGGGCCACACTCAATCGCCAAACTCAAGCAGGTTGCAGAGGTTGCAGTTGATCGCCCCGATCAACAACAACACCTCAACTAGTTGCCTGAGAATGTTGCACCCTAGCTTGCTTTCGCTTTTGCTGTGTTTTACATTTTCAATGAAGATAGGAAGTTGGAATGTTCGGGGTTAGGCAACCCCTATAAATGTGCCATTATCAAAGATGGACTTTGGAACGCCCAAATCACTGTAGCCTGCCTTCAAGAATCCAAGTTATCCAAGCCCTCCCCACGCAAACTTTCTTCTATCGGAGGCAATTCTATCACCAATTGGAGATCCCTAGATGCCACCGATAGTCGCGACGATATTCTTGTTGGTTGGAATGATAATGTCCTTGACTACCTCTACTGTGTTATTGATATCTTCTCTATTTCCCTCTCCTTCCGCACTAGATCATCTGGCTTGGAATGGTCCTTAACCTCCGTCTATGCCTCCTTTGAGCTTGATGATAGAGATCTCTGCTTTCATGAAATCATACAAAGAAGAAGACTACTTTGTGATGCCTGGATTGTCTGTAGGAATTTCAATGCGACTATGTCAAATCAAGAAAGGAATAGAGGCTCCGGCTCGAGCAGAGACATGAAGAATTTTTGCAGTTGGATCCAACAATTACAGCTCATTGATCTTCCACTTGCAGGTCGGAAGTACACCTGGTCCAACCTGAGACAGAATCCTTCTTTTGCACGGCTTGATAGATTCCTTATCTCAAGATATTTTGATCAGGCTTTCCCCTCATGTGTTCAGTATTCCCTACCACGCATTGCATCAGATCATTGCCCTATTATCCTCGACTCCTAAGTGATACAGAACAAAATCCACTACTTCAAATTTGAAAAAACATGGGCCTCTCACATGGATTTTAACCACAACATATTAAATTGGTGGACTAGCTTCAGCTGTGTTGGATCCAAGGTTGATATATTTGCTAAGAAGCTTATCCTCTTAAAGAGAATGATCAGACGGTGGAGAAATGAGGTCTTCGGTCACATTCCCAAGCGCAAGGAGTCCCTACTCCAAGCTATCCACAACCTTAACATTATAGCTGACTCACGAACTCTAAACCCCTCTTAATCTGCTGAACTCTCCGCTGCCCGTGCTGAATATCAACAATTGATCCAAGCTGAGGTTACGTACTGGAGGCAAAGATCACGAATCACTTGGATCCAAGAGGATGATTCAAAAACAAAGTTCTTCCACTCTATGGCTAATGGGAGGCGACGCAAGAATTTTATCTACTCACTTTTTCACAATGGTGACCTCATCACAGACCAGTCGGCGATTAGATCTTGTTTCGAGACACATTTCCAAGATATCTGTGGCACTAGCTCAGAGTCAGATTTTAGAGTAAATTAGGCCTCTCTATACCCCCCCACCCCCACCTTCTGATCTCTCTGTGCTTAAAGCAGCTTTCAGTAAGGAAGAAATTAAGAGAGCAATCTTCAGTATGAATGGAGACAAAGCTCCAGGTTCAGATGGATTCTCTATGCATTTTTATCAACAGCATTGGGAGACCATCCAAGATGACTTATGTAATTTGCTTCTGGCCATCCAAAATGGGGGAGCAGACATCGATAGATTGAACTACTCTACCATTGTCCTCATTCCTAAATGTGAAGATGCCTCCTCTATTTCTGATTACCGTCCAATTAGCCTGCTCAACCGCTCCGTGAAAATCTTCACCAAAATTCCTGCTAATAGATTAAGCCCTATGCTGCATACTCTTGTATCCTCTTCACAAAGTGCCTTCCTCAAGGGTAAATCCACGGTTGATTGTTTTCTTGTAGCACACAAAGCAATTAACCTATGTTGTTTTACGAAATCTGATTCTCTTATGCTGAAAATTGATTTTCGCAAGGCTTTTGATACTCTTAGCTGGGATTTCTTGGAGCAACTACTTATTGTAAGAGGCTTTAGCCCTCGTTGGTGTTCTTGGATCAAAGCAATATTGCATTCTACCAAATCTAATGTTTTGGTCAATGGTATTGGTGGTAAGACCATTGTCTCTAAGAGGGGGCTCAAGCAAGGCGACCCTCTATCTCCGATACTTTTCATACTTGCTGTAGACGTTCTCGTGCAAATGTTGCGTGTTGGCAGGGATAATGCCACTTTTTCTCAGCTTAACCTACGAAGATCCCTAGCTCACCTCTCCATTTTACAGTTTGCTAACAACACTCTTATTTTCTGCAAAGGAGATGAGAAAGAAGTGCTCCATATGAAAGTGCTACTGCATCTCTTTGCGAATGTCTCTGGACTCTATATCAACCTCTCCAAATCTTCTATCACATACTTTGGGCACTCACAGGCCAAGCTAAATGCATTTTCACATATATTAGGCTGCAAACAAGACACCCTACCAACCAAATATCTAGGGATGCCGCTCTCTAAAGGGAGCCTCAAGAAGCGGGACTGGTAACCGTTGCTACTCAAAATTGAGAAGAGATTGTCCACGTGGAAAGGTCGCCTCTTATCTAGGGGGGTGACTCATTTTGATCAACTCTGTCCTTAGCGCCCTCCCAACTTATTTTGCCTCATTTTTCAAGCTGCCTCAGTGGGTGATTGCCAGGATCGACCAAATGAGAAGCAGATTCTTTTGGGTTGGAGGAGACACCAAGGCTACGAGGGCTTCTTGTACCAGTTGGAAGCGTATCTGCCAGCCTAAAAACCAGGGTGGCCTTGGAGTCCTAGACCTTCAACAATTCAATAACGCACTTCTCATGAAAGAGTGGTGGAAACTTTACAATGACAACTCCCTTTGCTCTCAAACTCTAAAGTCCCTATACTTTAACAACAATTCTTGTGAATTCATCTGCAAGGCCCAGGCTTCAGACTTCTGGAAGAATTTGTTCAAACTTAAAGAACAATTCGACCAAGGCATCTCTTGGGAACTAGGCAATGGAATTATGATTAAGTTCTGGACCTCTAAATGGATAGAGGGGCAAAGTATTGCTACCCTTTTTCCTTCCCTATTTGAAGCAGTATGGAACAAAGATGCCCCTCTGCGATCCCAGGGCACACTTATCCAAGGCAACTGGACTTGGAGACCTAGTCTACACACCTCTTCTTCTAGCATCACCCTTATGGAAAAGAGAAATCTTCTACAGTCCATCTCAAATGTTCAGTCTTCTCCGCAGCCTAATAAAGCTCGCTGGAACCACTCTTGCACAGGGAGTTATTCCGTAAAGTCAGCCTATAGCTTCTATAGTATTCCTGGCCTTATCTCTCCTTTCTATCATGCTTGTTGGAAGAACTGCGCACCACTAAATTGCAAAAATTTTATATGGATGCTGAGTGGGAAAAAACTAAACTCCAAGAAAAGATTACATTCTAGAGGTTGGGATGGTGATCTAACATACACTGCTTGTGCATGTCAGATTGAAACCTCTTACCACATTTTCTTTGAGTGCCTTATGGCTGCTCTAACCTGGCTGCACTTTACACAATCTTTCAGAATCACAAACCTGCCTGAGTCTATTTCTGCATGCTTCTCTTATTGTTGTTTTGATCATAATAAGCACATATTCATTCACTCATGGCATTTGGTTACACTAGCAGCCTGTTGGAGTCTATGGCATGCTAGAAATGATAGAGTTTTTTACAGCAAACATACAACTGTGGACAAGCTAATCTCTAATGGAAATTTTTGGTTCTCATATTAGCTAGATTCAAGCAGAGAGTCCAAGAAGAAGGCAAGGATACAGAAGGAGCTCAGAGGCACGGGCGACAGTGATCTCATGAGGCCTGCTAGGGGCGGTAGCGCAGACAGCACACCATTTTAATCGCTGAATGGCCACTTTGTTTTGTTTTTATTTTTTGGGACTTTGTTTAGTCCAGTAATTTGCTTATCTCAAACTCTAGCTGACTGCTCTGTATGTTTTTTATTCCGACTGAAGGTAGGTTCATTTTGTATCGGGCTATGCTTTGGATGAAAAAGGGGGATGAGATCATGTCCTTGGGCATAGTAGAGGTGTACGACAACAGTCCAATGCCCTCTCTACGATCCAACGGTATGCCATCTCGACCTCGGTTTCACCCTATGCTCGAGTAACCTCCTACAGTCTATTTTGTAATAGTCTTAGAACTTATTTTTCTTTTATATATATATAGTTTTGTGAGGTAGGATAATCCTATCTTTTGCCAGTCAAAAAAAATCTTGAGGATATTTTTTTTGTTGATACTAATCAAGTTTAATTTAAAATGGAAATTCCTCTTAAGATAAACCCTAATTTTATCCTATAATAGAGATAAAAATCAAGTTTTTTAGTATATTTGTACAACAATTAGAGCAGGGAAACAAGGGTTTTCATTTGAATTACATGCAGTATTAGTCATTTATTGGTGATTAATTTGATGAGCTGATCACGTGATTGGACCAATGAATGAGTTGACGATAAATTGAGAAACGATATATAAACTTTTTCAAAATTTCCAACTTCTACTAGGATAATTTAACCTAGCTTCTTTTGTAATATTAGTTGTTCTAATTGAAGTGTCTTTTTCTTATTATTTTTTCTGCCAATGTTATAATTGAAGTCATTGGTCATTTACGATGTTTTGACACCTAGAACATTAGAGCTATGGAGGTTAGATAGTTGTCGCATGCATAAACGTTATTGACTTTTAAAAAAAGACATTTGCAATGCATATATTATGTACAGTTTGATTTACCAAACTTAAAGTATAAATATGTTGTACATCCAGCTAAGAACTACAAACAAAGACACGTCGATATAATTCATACAACATGAAGTTATATTAAATGAGTTTTGTTATGTCGAGTATAAATATTCAGCATGAGTGTTTGATATAAATACACGACCTTCCAACTGAAATGTTGGTAACCAGATGGAAAGATTATGTAGAATATATGACTACAATATTTAGCGAAAGTATAGGTCAGCTGGACTCGGGAGAGTGAGGAATATGGTGGTTGTTTTGGTTTGTTAATTAGTACTTGATTCTTTTTTTTTTTTTTTCTTTCTTTCCATGTCATCAAAGGAAGGAACTGTTTTTCCAAAATGACCCACTTTTTGAAAGTATTTAAAACACTGACCCATTTTTGAAACTATTTACCAAATTGACCTATTGGTTGTTTCAAACGGCAAGTTATTTGAAAATAAGTTCGTTGTTTCAAACAGCGAGTGTAGTTTAATGGTTTTCTCTAATATATGAAGAAATCTCATGAAGATACAAAAATTTAAAGACAGACTCACTGTTTTCAACAACAAGTTTGGTTGAACCAGACTTGCTGTTTGGTTTGTAGTTTTTTTCTAAAACAAACTCTTTGGAAAAATGAACACAACAATACTTGCTAGCTGAGATAGTGAGTTCGGTTGTACTTATTTTTTTCAGAAAAAATTTGAACATGCAATTTCTACGTGAAATGTATACAGCTGCACTCGCTATCTGAGATAGCGAGTTCATTTGAACTAGGCTCGCTATCGCAGATAGCGAGTGTAGTTGTACTCATTTTTTTATAGAAATTTTGAACATGGATTACAACTACACTCTCTATCTAAGATAGCGAGTTCATTTGAACTAGACTCGCTATCTCAGATAGCGAGTGTAGTTGTACTCATTTTTTCAGAGAAATTAATTTTGAACATGAATTGTATACAACTACGCTCACTATGTCTAGTTCAATTGAACTCGCTATCTCAGATACCAAGTGTAGTTGTACTCGTTTTTTAGAAAAAATTTGAACATGCAATTTATACTTAAAATGTTTATAACTACACTCGCTATCTCAGATAGCGAGTCTAGTTCGAGTCTAGTTCAACTAACCTCGCTATTTCAGATAGCGGGTGTAGTTGTACTTATTTTTTTAGAAAAAAATTTAATATACTATTTTTATCTGAAATGTATAGACCTACACCTGTTATACTAGTTAAAGATGCCACTCTAGGTTAATTTGGTAAATAGTTTCGAACGTGGGTTATTTTAGTAAATACTTTCAGAAATAGGTCATTTTGGAAAAAAATACTGGAAGGAAGGGGGGGTGTCATAGAATGCATGAGAGTTTCACGTGAAGGAGTGTACCGAATTGTCGTCTTCTTACTGACACGTGGGGTCCACATGGGGAGTTGGGTCCCAGCTAGTCAGATTGGAGAAGAGAAGCAAGGAATATTTAAACGCTTTTAATTTGAGAAAGATGACACACATCATCACACACACTTGGGTCAATGACTTATGACCTGAGAGTTGGTACGGGAAAGGTAACCTACGTGTCAATAATGTGTCAGACTCTTTTTGGTGTACGAGCTTCATATGGTACTGGTAGTCTGGAACTTGTAGTAATCATGGCATACGAGCATTTGGTACCAACGGTAATTTGTAGGACCTCAACTTAAAACTGGATATTTGTATTATCCAAAAAACTGGATATTTGTATACTCTTACCTTAATCACCTAAAGGCCTACTCAGAGCATCCACAGTCGATTGCTAAACCTATTCTAATTTTAGAAATTAAAATTTAGCTTTTAGCAAATATTGCTGCAATCGTTATTTCTAATTTTTAAAAAAGTATAGTATAAAACGGATCTTTTAATCCGTCTAATATTTTTTTAATTTTTTTATTAGAAAATGGAGCAGACGGCATTTCTTCATCCATCTTTTGTAATGGACGCATGAACATCATTGGTGCGTATTATTAATTTTATTTTTTCCTTTTCGTTTAAAAACTTAAAAAAAAAAATTAATGTGAACTGTGCCGGACGGATGAACTTCATCCGTCGGCACATTCACACACACACACACACACACACACACACACACATATATATATATATTCTTAAAAAACAGGTTAATTACCAAACTAACCCTCCATGCTGGTTAGTTTTAATAGGCTAAAATGTGAAGAAGGATGAAGGTCATCCGTCTATTGCTTTTGAATTTTTTTTTTTAAATTAGCTTTATCTATTTAATTAATTAATTTTATATATCAAAAAACGAATTAAGGAATAGACGGAACAACTTCATCCGTTTTACACATTTTTTTTTAATAATCGAATTGAGACGGATGATCTTCCTCCTTCTCAATACTCAAACGGATTAACATAATCCGTCCTCTATATTTAGCAATCTTCCATCCGCTCTCCTAACTTTAGCAAGTTATTGTATATTCCTATTCTAATTTTTAAGTTTTTAGCGAACGACTGCACGCCTGTTTCCTAAATCGATTTCTAATTTTTGAGTATTTAGCAAACGACTGTGGATGCTCTCAGGTGTCACTCCGATTGATCCAGTAATCAGTTTCTTCGTTAGCGAGTAAGACTGTAGGAAATCGCCTCTCAAATTTTGCAAGCACCAATTCTCTTTAGAGCATCCACAGTCGTATGGTATTTATGCATTTTATACATAATATACCTTTTTGAGTGCTACGTCGTGGCAAATATACATAATTTGTTATTTTCGTTACAATAGATTGCTATATATGAGTGGAGAAAGAACAATATGTATATTATACAGGACTAAACATGATGTTACGTCCAAAATATTTAATAATTTATTTATGCATCAGACAAAACATCATGTTTCGTCCCAAATATTTTATAATATTTTTTGGAATCGGACGAAACATGATGTTTCGTCGATTTTAGATTTTTTAAATAAAAAAACACCGGAATAGGAAAAAAAATCATGTTTTGTCCATAAATTTAGTATATTTAATAAGTTAGTTAATTAGTTAGTTAGTTACTTAATTATAATTAGTTGAATAATTAGCTTATTTAATAATGAGTTAGTGGGTTTGATAAGGAGTTAGTGGATTTATTAATGGATCAATGTCAGCAAAATATCCCAGGTCCGAGACTTAGGATTTTTTTTTTAAAAAGTCCAAACGAAACATGATGTTTCGTCCGAGGGGGAATTTTTTTTTCTCTTCTCCAACGAAACATCATGTTTCATCTACGCAAAAAATAATAATAAAATATACAAGATCAGCAAAAAAATTATTAAAAATTTATTAAAAAACTAACGAAACATCATGTTTTGTCTGTTCATTTTTTCTTTTCCTTTGCTATTTTATAGCTTTTCATGACTACAGCAAAACCACAAAATGTTATTTCTATTTATGCATTTATGCATATTTTAGCATGCACGACTGTGGATGCTCTTATGAGGTGAGACCGCATGTTACTATTAGAGATGTGTTTAGTCACATAACGAACTTTGGCAAAGCCCATACTTGTAATAAAGTCATGTGTACATGTATCTAATGTGGATTGCAAGTTTTGAGAGAAAAGTTATTATGGTATCAGAGCTATCCCCGACCTCCCAAACTTTCATCCGACCATCAGTGGGGCCCCCCTGGTTTCCATCGATCATTAGCAACCCCATCAAGCTCCGGCTTTCTTGTTTTTCTTGTTCTTCTTGATGACATCGTAGAAGAGAGAAATCAGGAACATCATCATCTCCTTCTCCACTGCCGGCCTTCTCTACCACCACCCGACAACACCATCATCATCTCCTTGAACGGAAACAAATTCAAACTTGACTAAATTTGACCAATATTAGAGTGGAACACAAGGTGTTCGATGAATTGCCACAAAGAAAAGAACTTACCTTTAATTAGGTGTGTGAACCCCTCCAATTTAACTTCTGACCTACATTCCAACACCATCCCACACCTCTCTTCACCTTTGAGAAATTTGATTGTGTACTAATTTGTTGTGATCAGCAAGATGAGCAAAGAGAGTGGTGAACCCGAAGTGAATGATAACTCCATTGTGACAGAAACTTCTCTTTCCCCTTTTTCATCCAAGTTATTGATTGTGAAATTGAGTAGTAGTAATATGCAACAATGTCACAAGATGTTTTCAGTCACACTGAAAGGTATTTGTCGCTCCGGTAAGCTATTTCACGATCCACCTAAGACTATGACGATTGGGAAGTTGATGATAGCTTAATCATGAGTGCTATGTGGGAATCCATGGATCCTGATATTCTTGACACTGCAATGCAGTGCTCTACGGCTAAATAGCTTTGGAATCATCTCCAGTCAACCTATTCGGGTTTGACCAGTATGACACATGCTTACAGTGTTCAGCAGGCCTATTGTCGTTGTGAGATGGGCAGTAAAAATATGGATGAGTACTACGCCACCTTCAAGAAAATATGTAATGAGTTGTAAGAACTCTTTCCATTGAGCACTAATTTGAAGCAAATGCAAGCGCGCCAATAACAGATTCAAGTTCTCACTTTTCTCGTGGAGCTTCCCAAGTCTCATGAGGCTGCACGACCTTTCGTAATGAGAGATCCTGCTTCTAAGAGTTTGTTAGAGACCTACAAACTTTTTAAGGAGATCTTTGCTCACCTTCCTTAATCGTCAATAGCGACACCACAGAAGAGAGATCTACATTGGTTGCTTCTCAGCTTCATTTTAGTCGTGGAAGAGGATGACATGATCATGGGGGTCGCACAAGTGGTTTCAATGGTTGTGGTGCTAACAGTGGCAGCTCACAAAGTGGATCAGGCACTTCACTTACCTAGATCATGTGCAACTATTGTAAAGAGTGTAGCACCTCGGCTCTCATTTAGATATTTCATCAAACACCTTGTTTGCATTCCAGAAAATCCAGGTTATTACAAGGAGTTTGGCCATAGAAAGTGGTATTGCCCTAACAAAGGTGTTCTCAGAACACTCGACTATCACACACTGTGCATGTCGCCTCCTGTAACTCCTGTATTCCCTTTTCTGTATTCTTGTACTGTACTCTTTCTTCCAGTGTATTCCATCTATTTGTACTCTTTCTTTTTCCTAAACCGTTTATTTGTTCTTCTTTCCAGTATTTATATATTCAGCTATTTGTTTGATTCTTCCGTGACACTTTTGCCCGCCAATTATTTTTGTCTTTGGATGATTTATTGTTTCCAATTTATGGAATTTCATGGCTTAATTGCCTATTTATTTGAGCTCTGTCTTGTTGGATCTGGTTTTCTATCCAATATACCCTATTGAACCCTCTACCCATCCTATTGGATCCTAACCAGCAATCCAATATCCACTTCTTTGACCCAGTCTTTCCCAGATCTCCTTCACGTTCCCTAACAAGGAGATCTTATCTTCTTCCCCTATTCTCTTGATTCTCCAAATCACAATTTAACAAAATCTCTCTTTATTAATCCCCCTACAAATTTGGTTATTGTCATCTACAATTCCAATCTCCAAACCCTAACCCTAATATTCTCTCTCCTTCTCATCTCCTACCCCTCTTCCCGTGTGCCTCTACCCCCCGACCTACCCATCCTGCCTCCGGCCGCCGCCGCCGACTGCCGACCCCCACCTCTGCATCGCGCCGCCCTACCAGCCACAACAGCAGCCCCGATAGCCAGTCCCCTCCCCCTGTCGCCTGCCTCCTCCCGAGCACCAGCAGATAGCAGCGGCAGCAACATCCAGCAGCGACCCTCCTCTGGCCGCCATCGCTCACACCGTCGTGCCTCCGTCCCTCTGTGCCCCTTGGCCGTCGTCATCCTCCTCTCACAGTGCACCTCGGCTGTCCCTCTCTCCCTTATGCGTGCACGTGTGGATCTCAAGTTTTGGATTCGTGTATTGTGTTCGTGGTGATCGTGATCGTCTCGTGCATCTCGTTCATGTTTCGTTTGTGGTATTATGTTCGTGCCCGGGAATCTATTCCTGTTATTCTATTTTTTTCGTCGGACCCGTCGTCATTGCAAGACAAGTAACTTGTATTCCTTTTGTTGAATATACAAGTACTAAATACCGCATGTAGTGCTACTCTTTGTTTCTAGATTCATCCTCATGAAAATCCTTATTAGATATTGCCTCTATTTGTTGATCCATACGTAGTCGTCTTTCGTTACACACACGACATAAAATTAACTTAGATCTAATTAATTCTTAATGCATGTATGTATGATGTTCGTGATTCATGATATGTTGTATGAATCTTGCATGTTTGATGTGTTAGTCATAGTATCTTGTGGTAGACTTGGAAAACACTCATACCATGTTGTTTTGGACATCTATTATACTATGCCTTGTGTTTTGATTTAATTTGAATTTGTTGCATATGAACTATTTGATTTAATACATGAAAAGCATTCTGTTTTTGCTGCTTTTGCGTTTTTGTTAAGTATTTTAGACCCTTTTGAGGTCAGTAATCAAATTAATTTGTGAATATAAATCGTAGATCTCGTTGTCTATTTTCCAGAATTTCTGACAGACCTTAGTTTCGATTTGTGAGTTACGAGTTATTACTGTTTTTCTACAGATGTGTTAGGAATTCCAGATTTTGTTTTATGCGATTTCTGTGTAATTAATTATTTTAATACTGATGCTCAAGATAAGATTTGGATCTAATATTTTTCTGGCTATGACTAGAATTGACTGGGATTAGCCCTAAATTTTTGTAGATTTATTTGATGACATGTATAAACTATTCCATGCTTGTGAGCAAAGTACTATATCTCCAGTTTTGCACGTTGTTCAGTAAATAACCATATTTTCGATCTGATTCTAGTTGTTGTTGGTAAAACCTTTGTAAACATAAAATGTAGCCTACTGTATCTATTTTATCATCCTTTTTACGGATTTGAATTTCGAGCTATACTTTATAATCTATCGCTGTTTTAGTACTGCTTTAAACATTAATAACAAGAAACCAAGTCGGGGTTAAAGGAAAAGATCTATTAGTGGTAAATACAGAAAAGTGCACTTGGAAGAGGATCCACAGATCCTACTTGGTACTTGGAGCTTGATACTTGATTACTTGGAGCTTGACACGTGATTACTTGACACTTGCACACTTGACACGTAAATACTTGGAGCTTGATACTTGATTACTTGGAGCTTGACATGTGATTACTTGACACTTGCACACTTGACACGCAATACTTGGAGCTTGTCCCTGAGTACACTGCTCTCTATGATCCATTATGAAATCTAAAACGTAACTTACATGAATGTAGCAACCATGTGGTAAAATTTGAGATGCATGAAGTGCTACCTAGATAGGACTAGATGAAAGACTTGAAAACAACATGATCAGTTGACACTTGCTACTTGTTACTTGTACATGATACTCGATTACTTGACACTTATTACTTGTTACTCGTTACATGATACTTGATTACTTGAAACTTGTTACATGTCACTTGCACTCGTTATCTTGTCATGCTACTTGTTCTGTTCTTGATTTAGTTAGCTGCTCTATTTTGCAGTTACATCTTTCCATGCTATACTTGCTTCCGCTATTACTCTATTCTTGTCTATTTATTTTTCCTGTACTTGTTGCCTGCAATACAAGCGGCCCGTAACTTGCATTGAAGTGCATTTTTTTTATCTTTCCTTGTCCTGCAAATTTGTCACTTGCAGACTTTGGTGACCAGCTACCCGATGGAGTAGGTGATCAAAGATTCTAGTTGGCTAGATTCTTGCTACGTTTATTTATTCTTGTTTCTTATTCTCGAATAATTTGTAACTTGTTACTTGGATTATTTTGTATTGGGCATTTTGTCCCAGACTTGTGTTTTGTCCAGACTTGATTATTTAAAATTTAGTATTCTTGTTTCTTGTTTCAAGTAATCCTGTTGACTATATTAATTCAGTTATGCATGCGTGGTTGACTATTCCTCTTGTATATCTCTTGTTTATTCTTGTATATGTTGTAAAGATCCTGACAGCTTATGAATGGTGAAAGTCATTCGCTGGACTTGTATCGCGTACTCGTATTTCGTATTCCTTTTTGGGAAGCGGGGCATGACACCTCCAGTTTGAACAATGTTCAGTTAGACGCAGGAGAACTTCAGGCTCTCCGAAGATACCGTGCTTCTCAGGTGCAGCCTTCTTCTGCCACATTAGCCAGGTCTAGTAGTGCTTGCTTGACTACCACTAATCCTACATCATAGGTAATTGATTCAGGTACTTCAAATCATATGATTGGAAATTCAGGTATATTGTCCTTAGTTAGAGGGTCATGCCATTCACCTATTTGTTTAGCTGATGGTTCTACCTCCTCGATTGGGGAGTTGGATATGTTGACCTCACTCCCAATTTACCTTTTAGTTCTGTTCTTATATGCCTAAATTTTCTTTCAACCATATATCCATTAGTCAAATTACTAAATCTTTGAACTGTTTAGTTACCTTCTATCCTAATCATTATGTGTTTCAGGTGCTTGTGACGAGACGAATGATTGGCACAAGCCGTGAATCAGAGGGTCTATATTAGCTGGATGGTGTTCCTATCTCTTTTGCTTACTTGAGTGGTTACACGCCTTTCGATTTGCATTCTCAGCTGGGACACCCATCTTTACAAAATCTGAAGAACTTAAGACCAAAGTTATCTTCTCTTAATGAGTTACCTTTTGAGTCGTATCAGTTCGGTAAACACTTGTGTGTGTCTTATCCTCCTAGAGTCAATAAACGGTCGAGTCGACCTTTTAGTTTAGTTAATTCTAATGTGTGGAGACCTTGTCCTATCTAGTCTCAGTTAGGTGATCTTAGATATTTTGTTACTTTTGCTACTCTCTTTCAACATGGTTATATCTAATGAAATCTCATTCTAAATTTTTTTCTATTTTGAAATCTTATGTGCTCTGTCAAAACTTTGAATAGTGATAATGACAGAGAATACTTTAGTTCTGAGTTTAACACATTTATGTCTTATTCTGGATTTTTCATGAATCCTCTTGCCCTTACACCCCTCAATAAAACAGAGTTGTCGAGCATAAAAACCGTCACATGTTAGAGGTTGCAGGGACAATGCTTATTGATAGACAAGTTCTTCAACATTTCTGGGGGAATGCGGTTCTTACTGCATGTCACCTAATTAACTGCACGCCCTCTGATGGAACTGCGATGATTCCCAGGACCACGGATTGGTGTGCGTATCGATCATAAAAGCTTAACAGATTTAATACGTGATCTAACTCTTTATAGCGGAATCTAGGGTTCACGAATTATACCTGCGATGAGAAGAAGACGATAGTTTCAAGCAACCTCGAGCCGTCAGCGACCCCAAGATCTTCTGCACGTATTCCTTCCTCGGGTTGGACGTCGTGTGGGCGACGGTCTCCCAACTTTTCTTCTCCTTGGCTGATCTCTCTTTGTCTCCTTACGTGAATCACGAAATTAGAGAAAACTTCTTATCTCTTATTATTATGACGGCCAGAGAATAGAGGATATATATATAAGGCTACGGCAGGGACCATGAGAAGAAATTAGGGTTAGGTCTCCTAACGAATCTGGGTATCCCGTGTTCAGCCCGAACACACAACCCAGGCCCATTAACAATAGCTCGGTCCACTAAAGAGCTATTGCTGCACTACCTTCCTAATTCCAAATTATATTTATGGGCTCCTTTTATTATATGCTCGTTCAGCTCTCCATGTTAAGATATCGAATGTCCGTCGATCAAATTAAGTTACTGACTACTATATTGATCGACATCTCTTATCCTTAAGTAGTACCACTCAACTTTATTTGTCATGTCGGATGTAATCCACCTGCAGGTTTTACATGACAATCCTTATGAGCTCCTTAAGGGAACATCATCAACCCGACGTATCGGGATATGGATTCCTTTTACAATCAACAGCCTATCATACATACAATGCTATTACCCAATTCATAGAGGTTTTTGATCCATAATGAATCTCATTTTTTTATGAGTCAAAGTAATGCACACTGCATATACATGTCTGTTATTATATCTGGATTAAGAGCATAAGCATCCATAATAACAGAGGTGTTTGTTCTCTTTTATAGTCAGTACAAAGAGAACAACCTCAAGTGGTCCTGTTCAATACACACAAAGTGTACTAGTGTAAACCTATAGTCAAGATAGACTAATACCAGATTACACTACAACCTTTCCAATGGATTGTCCAAGTCCGTCTAGGTTGTGAACCATTTATATATTCCATAGGGAACTGATAATATGATCTTCTGTGTATCACCTCACACCATATTATCAACCTTATAGAATATCAGATACTTGCATTAATATTATAATAAACACAATATGCAAACATATGCCCATATGATTCTCATTCAAAAAATAAGGAAATAAAGTTAATACAAAAGTGTTGCTTTCAGTATATAACCCTAACACCCTCATCCAAGTTAGATGGTCAAACATCATTTTCTGTTTTATTTCCAAATGTTGACCCATTCCCCCTTCCTCCCGAAATCTCCGGGTGTGTTAGTTTTGTCCATGACCATCATCCTGATTACTCCAAGTTAGCTCCCCGTTTTATCTGATGTATTTTCCTTGGGTACTCTCACTTCCAGAAAGGTTATAGATACTATAGTCCTGAGTTGTGTCATTATTTTATCTCTGCTAATGTTACCTTTCATGAGTCCCAACCTTGTTTTTCTACCACTTCCTCTGGTTTACCTCCAGTTCCCTCTGTTGCATATGAATCTGAAATTCTTACCTACCCTAGACATGTGGTATCTACTTCTCCTAATTTTGTAGCACGATGATCTCCAGCAGTGCCCGAGCAACTTGCAATCACTCAAGTGTATAAACGACGTTCAAACACCACTCCCTCATATCACACCACTATGCCCATTGTCCCATCCCCCCAAGTTGATGAAACACCACCGTCTGAGCCGGCTCCTATACCCCCAGTTTCATTCATTAAACCTACTCCTATTGTTCCATCTTCTAGTGAGCATTCTTATCTTGATTTTTCCATTGCCATAGACAAAGGGAACCGCTCTACAACACATCTTATATACAGTCGTCTTTCACATGCTAACTTGTCGTTTACCTATCATGTCTTTGTCTCTACTGTGGACAATCACCAGGTTCCTAAGTCATTATCAGAAGCATTGTCACACCCAGGTTAGAGCCAGACTATGCGAGAATAGATGTCTGCTTTTGAAGAAAATTGTACTTGTGATCCTGCTAACCTTCCATCTGGCAAACATTTTATTGGTTGTAAACATGTGTACAAAAAGTAAACCCAGATGGTTCACTGGCTCTCCTAAAAGCAAGATTGGTTGCTAAAGTTTATTCACATACATTATAATGAGACATTCCCTCATGTGGCCAAAATGCCTTCTGTTCGGATCATTGTTGTCTTGGCTACTTGATTTCACTGGCCACTCCACCAATTTGATGTTAAGAACGCATTTCTCAATTTCGTTCTTGAGGATGAGGTTTATATGAAGCAACTCCTTGTTTTTATTAGTAAAGCTGAGCGCAATGAAGTCTGTTGCCTGAAATGATCTTTGTATGAACTTAAACAGCCTCCTCGTGCTTGGTTTGGCCGTTTCACTGAGGTTTTCACGAGCTTTGGATTAAGGAAAAGTGATAATGATCATTCTTTGTTCTATCGTCATCATCAAGGAAAAATGATAATTTTAGTTGTATATGTTGATGACATTATAATTATAGGAGATGATCAGAATGGTATTCAAGATCTGAAGTCATATATTCAACAGAAGTTTCAAACTAAGAATCTCGGGGGAGTAAATATTTCTTGGGGATCGAAATTGCTCGATCTAAGCAGGAAATTTGTTTATCACAGAGAAGTATGAGCTGGACATACTTACCGAGAGTGGTATGCTAGGATGCAGGCCATCACCCACTTCAATGAACCCAAATTTTAAGTTGTTGCCAAATCAAGGTGTCCTGTTGGAGGATCTAGAGAGATATTGGAGGCTTCTGAGAAAACTAAAATCTTACAACCACTCGTCCTGATATTGCATATTCAGTTAGCATAGTATGTAATTTTATGGCCTCTCCCCATACAAGTCATTGGAATGCGGTTATGAGAATTCTTAGTATTTGAAGAGCCCCCTGGCAGAGGATTGTTGTATACTAATGGTGGACATTGTCGTATTGCTGGTTGGTCAGATGCTGACTGGGCTAGTTGTCCGACGACTAGGAGATCTACCACTAGGTATTGTGTGTTTGTTGGAGAAAACTTAGTTTCATAAAAGAGTAAGAAACAAACGGTGGTGTCTTGATCGAGTGCAGAATCTGAGTATTGTGTGGCTAACCTCACATGTGAAATGAAATGAATCAAACAATTACTATTGAGTTGGGGATTCTTCAGTATCATGTGATGTGTATGTATTGTGACAGCCTGACTGCCATCCATATAGTCACTAATGCTGTATTTCATGAACGAACCAAACATATTGAAGTTGACTGACATGTGGTTCGCAACAAGATTAGTGGCACTTCGTATGTGCCCCCTCAGATAGAAGCTAAATATACTCATACTGATCACCAGCTAGATGATGCTCTCACAGAGCCCCTTGCGAGAGTCAGAACACAGTTCGTCAATGACAAGTTGGGCATATACGACATATATGCTCCAACTTGAGGATGAGTATTAGAGATGTGTTTAGTCACATAATTGCAAAGCCCGTACTTGTAATTCAGGTATGGGGGTAGGATGATTTGTGGGAGTCTCACTTATTTTTGGCAAGGAGTCGCAAGGTGGTAGATATGTTCCACGAAAACACAAAGCATGGGATGGCGAACGAAAAATATACTAGATTCTAGAAGGATAAGTGGTGTGGTAATAATACCTTCGAAGCACTCTTCCCTCAGTTATCGACTAAAGTACAAAATGAGGACACCCTAATGGCAGATATGTGGGGACAGAGATGGGGACGGGCACAGTTGAGAATAGATTTTGATACGCAACTATCTCATGAAGGAGGAACTACAGTCACTTAAGAGGTTAATTTATGAATTTGGAAAAAATAGAAATGGAGAAGAAGATGAGCGAAAGAGGTATCTAGAGTCTAGTGAAATCTTTTAGGTGGAATTGATGTACAAATGGCTGAACCATAGAAGGCTGAAAAGCAAGGAGGGGAATATAATATTGAAGACTCTTGCACCGATAAAGGTGAGGACATTCTTGTGGCTGACGGGGAACAACTCAATCATGTCTAAGAGAATCTTAGGATTCGTAATATTGCAGGTGACACTAAGTTTTCTAGATACAACTTAGGAGATGAGGACACTACTCAAATTTTTTTCTCTTGCCCAATGGCCAAGTTAGTGTGGGAGGTAGTTTGTTTGGGGTTTGGACTAGTTGTTTGTCTTTGATCAACTATAGATCTATGGGGTCCATGGAGAATGGGAGAGATTAAGAGGGAATATAGAATAACTTGGGATATTTCTGTGGTAGATACCATGTGGAACCTTTGACTGAATCGAAATGAATCTTGTTTCCGCAGTTACATCTGTTGATTTCCTGTATTGATCATAAAAATGTAGCCCTCATTGATGCTTGGGTCGGTCAAGCATATGGAAGAGATTTTGCATGTACGACACAGTAGTTTGGGCAGGGTTAGAGCGTTTCAAGTGTAGTTGAAGGAACTCTTCTCCAAGGTAGGAAGATTATCTTGTTCGACTTGGAGCAACATGTAGTAGTTGAGTATCTATTGTAGCAGTCTTTTAGTTATTCTAGTAGTTGATGTAGTGGGTTTTTGGGATTCGTTGATGATGTTGTAGACTTTATTTC
The DNA here is from genome assembly GCA_017893485.1 of Hemerocallis citrina. Taxonomy (NCBI): domain Eukaryota; kingdom Viridiplantae; phylum Streptophyta; class Magnoliopsida; order Asparagales; family Asphodelaceae; genus Hemerocallis; species Hemerocallis citrina. The sequence goes on from CM030366.1 coordinate 149,476,742, forward strand.
CAAGGTTTTGGACTGTTTCTTGGCCACACTTTGATGTTTTGCTAATTTTTCATTAATAAAATTGGTGACCGGCTACTCCATTAGTTTTATTTTTATTTTTATTTTTATTTGTTTATTTATTTATTTTTTAGAATGACTTAGACCTTAGAGCACCCACAATCGTTTGCCATTTTGCCATTTTATGCATTTAGATACTGTAGCCGGCACACTACTCGTCAGCTATTTTGCCATTTTTTACCAATTCTGCTACAGTAGAAAGGTATAAATAGCAATGGATATAACAAAATGCATATTGATGAAACATCATGTTTCGTCTGGATTATTTAAATATATTTTTAAATAATCGGACGAAACATGATGTTTTTTTTGAATTAAAATTAAAAAAAATCCCAGAAATGCATATAATGGCTGGACGAAACATGATGTCCAGGCCATTGGGTCCCATATCCTTTAATTTTTTTGGCAAATTACCATCATTGGTTGATGGGTGCAATTATTTATTTTTTTTGCAAATTTATAAATTGTTTTTGCAATTTTGTAATTTTTTTCTACAATTTTTTTTGCAAAAAACCTCCTTAAAACTTGGACGAAACTTCGTCCGGTTATTTTGCATTTTTTTTCTTTTGGTCATGTTTTGTCGCCTATATTTTATTAATATTTTTTGTTTCTGACTATAAATGATTTTTTAAACAAAGTCCTTTGTTTCATTTTTAACCAAAATATGCATTTTTTGCCTTTTGACGGTTGTAGCATTTCGTCGAAATGGAAAGGTAAAATATGCATTTTCATTCTTTTACCTTAAACAACTGTGGATGCTCTTAGAAGTTGTGGTAGGGTGATGGTTCATTATGTATATTCTAACACAACCTTACACCATGGTCCATGCATGTTCAACTGCCTTATGCCAATAATGTACCACCTTCATATATATTTATAACTACAACTATATTTGAAACTAAATAATTTGACACCATATATATATACTAGATTTTCCCGTGGGCACGTGTTTATGGCACGTCTTCGGAATGATATAGCATATGAAAGGCCTTGTAAACAGTAAAACAATAATTATGTAACTCAAGTTTGAATAGTATGACAATAATTAGTTGTAAATGAAAGTCCATGATTCCATTAGTATGTGTTGAAAAATTATTATAAATGGGGGTATAAAATCCAACTTCTTAGAACTTTGAGGGTGGAAATGATGAAATTTAACTATTGAGGAGATATTTGCTATTTTGAATGTAACATTAGCAATAAAAAAACACAAAAAATCTGAAAATTTACAAACCTGACATCTGAAAATCTAAATTTCTGAGTAAATAGAGAGACAATGAGAGAGAGAGAGAGAGAGTCACGCCCCGCTTTCCAAAAAATACGGAATATGAGTACATGACATTGGCCCAGCGAATGACTAACGTCACCCATAAGCTGTTTATCTGATCAACTCAACAATATAATCAATACAAAATAATTGCGCAGGCAATAATAATAATCTCATAAACAATAATACTTGAAATGAAACAATATAAAATATCCAAATATAATAATCCAACATCTGAAAACAAATAATAAAAGTCGGGACATAAGCCCAATACAATAATAAATCCAATCACAAATACTAATAAGTCTCAATAAATTAAGTTTGATAAAACAATAAGCAATTAAAAACACTAATTCTTCAGAAAGTTTGTTCTTCAATTCCAGGGGGCAATTCTTCTTCATTACCTGTGTACACTTCATCTAAAAAGAGAAGAAATTTTTTCCTTAGAGCAAGTCATGGAAAACAAGTTGAGAAAGCAAAAAATAATGGAATAACGGTATAACAATGAATTCAATGGATCAATAGGAATCAATAACATGGGACGATAACAATAATTAATATCACGGTAATCGATGCAATGACTATAAACAATGATTCAATGTTCGGTAACAATAATCAATGATCAATATCAATAATAATTAGCCAATATTCGATATCAATAGAAACAATGATGAACAATATGTAATGATGGTGATGTGTCAATCCTTATGTCTATTAATCATTTTAATCCTAACTAATGCACGTACTACTGTGTCACATATGTTCCATACCACAAGTTCGATGCATACATACAATTTTGTTTAGACTTAAGTGGTATACTCTGTAGATCATGTACTTGGCAACGGTAAACATTATTCACCCTTCGGTGCATGATACGGTCTTCGGCAACGATACGGTATACGCTAGATTGGGTTACGGCCATAATCCACAATCACACGATAAAACACTAGCCGGAACATTATTTAGGGAAACACGGGCCCCTACTCCAAGTACAGTCTCTACTTTGTTCACTACTTAAATTACCCTTTAAACCCCGGCTTGTTAATCATTTTATCGATGCAACAATACAATATGCAATTAAGGGACATTTCGATGAACGATAGTATCAATAGGGGAACAATAGGATGGTAACATGGAATAGGACAATTAGAATGATGACAATAACACATTGGACTTATGCAATACAACATACATACATTAATTCATGCAATACTACGATATAGAAGTAATCGATCTATTAAAATCTGGATTATAAAATTCTGGACAGTAAGAGTAATATGCACAAAAATGCAGTTTCCCTCTGTTTCAGAAATCGAAAACTGAATCCGTCAGAAATTCTAAAAACTCGACTTCCACATGGTTCCAAAGCATATTTAAAGTTCAAAATCCGACAACAGTAGCTAGGTCAAACACATTGTTCTTTACAGATTATATGTTCAGGCAGAATCTCGATATCATGTTGTTATAATTTTAGAAACAACAAAAACTCGATATTAAAATTCATTAAAAATATTTATTAGACTCCTAACTATGTTAAGTAACAATCTGAAAATTTTCAGAGCAAAATTTTAACATATGATCAACCTTTTAACAGTTTAAACATCAAATATACAAGAATCTGAAAGTCTGAAAATAAAAACACAGCTGTAGTAAAACGAGCATAACTTTCACTACACAACTTGGAATTCAGAAATTCAAGATGTTATGGAAACTAGAAAGATAAGGCTACAATTCATATTCAGAAAGTAATTTATTTTGAGATCATTTACTGGATCAAAAATAGCCGACAACATACGGCCAGCAAGCAAGATACAAGTTTTAGGATATTTTTCATGAAATAATTTAATTAAACATGATGAGTATCAATTCTATAGTCAGTAAATTATATAATCAGCATGATGGGTGTAATAAAAGGATGAATAAAATTAGAATACACGCATACATCAATTTATCATCAACAAATATCAATCGATCAACCACATACAACCTAGCAATTCTCTCTACAATAATTTATTTGTGTGACAATTATATGAACAACTCTATTATCAATTCTATATGTATACATGAAAGGTTCAATCTTTGGAGTCAAAAGTGGCACGATGTCAAGTAAATTGGGGTTAGCTCGTGTAAACCCTCAATATATCTAACAAAAGAGATGAACAATGTATAATACGATAAAACGAAGGGATCTACTTGCAAAAGTTTCCACAAAACTTGAATTTGATATAATTAACAATTCAAGATGAGGTGACTTGCCTTATTGATGGTGAAATTAAATACTAAGAATAACGGGATAAGGATCCCGAAGCAACGGCACCGACCGCGAACAAAGTGAATCTTGATGTGATGATCACGATCGGGTACGGATCTTGATGGCAATCGACAATTGATGATCAAGTGCAAGATCAAGCAATCAACGGTCAAGATCAAGATCAAACATGTAGAACCCCGTATTTTCAAATATTATTTTAATTATTTGAAAATGAACTTTAAATGATTTTGAGTATTTGAAAAATATTTTCTAAAAGATTTATCTTGTGTACACGCGCAAAACACGTGCAAATGACTTTTGAGAAGTTTGAAAATTTTAGTTTTTCTTATGAAAAATCATTATTTATTATTTGAAAATTATTTAATATTTTTCCAGATTTTCTGAAATTAATTATGCCTATTTGCAATTTTTGAGAAAAGAATGACTTATTTGCAAAATTGACATTTTGAGGGTTTAAAGCGCAAAAATGCATTTGTTGGACATTCCGATCAGTATTTGTTGAAGTTTAAAAAATATATTTTTCTATTAGATCCTAACTTAAATGATATTTGATTTAAATTTCAAGAATAGAATTATATGTGCAAGATGTATTTTGGAAAGGAGTATTTTGCAAAAGAGGGAATATAACCCTAATATTCTATCCGGCATATATAAGGGAAATTCTTTTCCCAGCCGTCATTGAGAACTCACAGAATTTTGAGATTATTTTGAGGAGCAAAAAGGAGGATTCTTGGATCTAGCAAGGAGAAAGCTTTTGGCGGATTTTCATCAAATCAAAGGTGAGTGGTTTGTTTTGTTGTTTTGTTTTGCTTTGCTTGTTTTGTTTGTCTTCATTGATGAATGACGTAAGATCTGGTTATGCTTGTTTGTGATCATTATGCCATTATTCTGTTAGTCCCATTGAATGTATGGTATGGATCTTTTATTTGTTATGGAGGATGAGAACTCTTGTTGATATTTGAACCATGTACGAGAAAATATTAAGATTTGTTGAGGAAATGTTGATCTATGAGATCGTATGGTTGGGAGACATATTAAGAATTGATTTTGTTGTGATTAGATAGTAAACACCTGGACCTTATGGTGGTAAATCAGATTTGGATTAAGTTATGGAAGACATTTTGTTGAGAAAAACCCTAATGGGAGAATTAAGAATTGAGATCATGAGAATATGAGATTGGAGAAATTGATTGATTGAGTAATGTAACCATGATGGAGATTATTGAGAATTATTTATTTGCCTGGATATAAATAAATTTTATGATCGATGAATCTTTAGAATACTCCCGTTTGATTTGTGTTCAGACCTATACTTTTTATAAGTCTGTAGCCGACAGTCGACTGGACTGCGAAGCATTCGACTGGTACGAGCCTACTGTGTATTTTCAGTCTTTGAGTTTTGTTCGGGACAGTCGACCTAGACTGAGGTCAGTCGACTGATCCTCTGTTTGTGATGTTGTTCAGTCCTTTCGGGACAGTCGACCTATGACCTTTCAGTCGACTCAAATACTTAGATTATTTTGATGAGGACTATTTGAATTTGTCTCGGGGCAGTCGACTGATGACTTGTCAAGTCGACTGGTCATGCCTTAGATTATTTTTTTTTTTTGTAAAATGTTGGGATATGTCCTCTGGACAGTCGACTGGTTCTTTATGCAGTCGACTGGTCCTGTAGGATCTTTGTATTTGATTTGAGATATTTTGTTTAGTGTTTGATTTTGAGACATTTGTTCAGTACTTGATTCTGAGATATTGTTCAGTATTTGATGTTGAGATATTTGTTCAGTGTTTGATTTCAAGATGTTCAGTTAAGTATTGGTTTTTGAGATGTTCAGTTAAGAACATGATTTTGAGATATTTTGTTGAGCCACTTGTTAAGTGGAATTTGTTCAGATATTTGTTTTTGAGTCTCTAGAGGTAGGTGACCCTAGTATACCGGTGTTTGTTCAGTTATTTGTTGAGGCCCATCGAGGCAAATTTTCAGTTATTCAAATTTTTAGTCCGGTAGGGTACACTACTCTAGGAGATTTGTTCAGTAACCCAAACTAATAAGGACAGGCATTAGTAGTGTCATGACGAATGGGAACTTGAGTTATGCACCTCAGTATGGCTTTTGATGTAGGATTTAATCTCCTGAATTATCCAAGTAGTTAACTTGTGATGTGTGATTTATCTCCGGAATTATCCAGGTAGTTAACCTGTGATGCGAGGTATTTCTTCTGAATTATCCAAGTAATTATCTTGAGATGTGGGATTGAACTACGGAATGATCGGAGTCGAGGCGACGCTTTTGGGATATTATTGTGATAAGGAATCTATGTTTAGATGTGGAATGATCTCCTGAATTATCCAGGAAAAATACCTGTGATGTGGGATCAATCTCCGGAATGATCAAGCATGGGCAAATTATCATAGTTTATCTTCATCTCATAGTAGTCATCGTTGTCAGCATGTAGTCATGATGTTTTCTTGAATCACTTTTATGCATTCGGATTTCCTGTTTTTACACACTTGGCTTTTGGTTTTGGTATCACCCATTATTCTTCTGTCGTACTTCATACTTTAGTGTTTGATTATTATTTGTTGGATATTATGTTTTAAGTTCATTTATGCTATTGGTTTGATTTGTTACCACTCACACCATTTATGGCTGACCCCGTAGTTTTGGGGTTAGGGTTCAACTCTAGCCTCACATGTTGCAGGTTATTGCTTAGATTGGAGGTTGGATGCTTGAGTGGGCAGTTTGAGATAATTGGATTATTTAGTGATTGGTGTAAAACTGCAAAGGATATTTGAGATCATTATTGAGTTGTAAATAAAATATTAATGTGTGTTGAGATGTTTAGACTTCCGCTGTAATTGTAATAATTGTTGTAATAAAGAAGAAAAATTTTAGTTGTGTTGTTGGTGTTTATTGTTGTATTGAAGTGGATTGCTGGGATTTCGCCACTTATTTTCTAAGCTCTCATATTAGAAATTTGGGGCGCTACAGAGATTGGTATCAGAGCTCTGCTTCAATGTAATAATAGACATAGTATGACAACCAACCTAGGTGTGGACATCAGAGTGTGAGTATCACATAGAATTAAATTATGATGTTTGGTTTGAAATTATGGTTTGGGGTATGGTTATGGCTTTGCCATAGGGTAATGATTTGAGTTTGAATTGTATGTGTGCTCTAACTTTACCCTCGTTTTGCAGTAATCACGATGGTTGCACCCAGAGGTAGAAATGGAGGCAACAATGAGGATGGATCGGGTAGTTCTCGAGGAGCGGGAATTGACCTAGAGGTTGAGTTTGCTAAGGTTTATCAGACCTTGAACACATTGATGGCATTCAATGTGGCGCAGCAGCAAGCGCAGCAGCAGAACCCGCCGCCGAATCATGGAGCTGGGCATGGATTGGTGAATGCCGACCCCATAAAGCAGATTGAATCCTTTAAGAGGATGAGGCCACCAGTCTTTGAGGGGCAAGCTGATCCAACAGCAGCAGACGATTGGATTCGGAAGATGGAGATGATCTTCGAAGTATCGAAGACTCCAGCAGCCAGTAAGGTGAAGTTGGCTTCTATGCAACTTGAAAAAGACGCTGGTGTCTGGTGGGAGTCACTGAAGAGGACTCTGGGAGATCAGCCTTTGAAATGGGAAGCTTTTCTGGAGGAATTCAGAGATCGTTTCTTTCCTCTTGATGTTCAGGAGAAGAAGGCGACTGAGTTCATGAACCTTCAGCAGGGGAGCATGACTGTTCGGGAGTATGAGACGAAATTTGCTCAACTTTCAAGGTATGCACCAGAGTTGGTCACGAATGAAGCAAAGAAGGCCAAAAAGTTTGAGCAGGGCTTGAGGCCGAACTTGAGGTCAAGGATGGTTCCGTTGGGTATCAGGAGATTCGAGAAGCTGGTCAGGAGGGCCGCGATGACTGAAGAAGATATGGAACTGTTTCAGAAGAAGCAGGATACATGGAACCGGAACAAGAGGCCAGCATCAGGCTAGAGTGGGAAGGGATTCCCCGCGAAGCAGGCGAAGTTCAGTGGACCGGTGCAGAAGACACCTGGAGCTCAGGGAGTGACCTGCTACTACTGCAAGGAAGTAGGACATTACAGGTCAGCATGTCCAAAGTTGGCAGAGCATGTTTGTTCTCAGTGTGGGCAGACTGGACACTCAAAGCCCCATTGTCCACAACTGAAGAAAGATGGTTCGGGTGGAAGCAAAGTCCCAAAGAGGCAAGGGCGAGTATTTGCATTGACCGAGGAGGATGCGAGAAACTCGGAAGATGTAATACAGGGTATGCAGGAATTTTGATTTCTTTCATTTTTGAATCAGTGTAATGAATAAAAGCTTTTATTTCAGAACAATTTAAGATTGAGTATCATTCTTATTGTAACAGGAGTTGTTTTAATAAATGGAATAAAAGCAAAGGTTTTGTTTGACACTGGTTCATCGCATACATTTGTATCGCCAAGTTTTGCAAAGATCTTAGGTTTGGAACCTAAGCTATTTCCAGGCAGGGTTTTGTCGGTGGCAACGCCGTCAGGTGAAGAGCTAGTAGCGGATCGATATTACGAGGGCTGTGATATCGAGATTGGTGGAAGGATGTTCGGCATCGACTTGATCGAGCTACAAGTGTTGGGAGTGGATGTCATCGTAGGCATCGATTGGATGGCTATATATGATGCCACAATTGATTACAAGCAGAAGGAGGTGTTGGTGAAAGCACCAGGTGGACCTGCAGTAACTTTCCAAGGGAAGAAGAAGATCCCGCAGGTGGCTGCAATGGTATCTAAGAAGTCTATTGCAGATGAAGTCAAGGGCATTCCGGTGGTTCGAAAGTTTCCTCAGGTGTTCTTGGATGATTTTCCAGGATTACCGCCGCAGAGAGATGTGGAGTTTTGCATCAATGTTCAGCCGGGGAGTGCGCCGATTTTCAAGGCTCCGTACAGGATGGCACCTGTAGAGCAGGATGAAGTGAAGAAGCAGATTGAGGAGCTTTTGAGCAAAGGGCTTATCAGACCGAGTTCATCTCCGTGGGGAGCGCCAGTGTTGTTGGTCAAGAAGAAGGATGGGTCGATGAGGATGTGCATTGACTACAGGGAGTTGAATAGGGTGACTATTCAGAACAAGTACCCACTGCTGCGGATAGATGATTTGTTCGACAGACTTCGAGGAGCAGCGGTATTTTCGAAGATTGACTTGAGGTCAGGATATCATCAGGTGCGAGTCAAGGAGGAAGATGTGAGCAAGACAGTGTTCAGGACTCGTCATGGGCTGTATGAATTTTTGGTGATGCCATTCGAGTTGACGAATGCGCCAGCAGTTTTCATGGATATGATGAATCGGGTGTTGAGGCCATTCATTGATTCCTTCGTGGTGGTTTTCATCGATGATATTTTGGTATATTCGAAGTCGGAGGAGGATCATTCTAAGCACTTGACAGCGGTATTACAGACATTGCAGGAGCACAGCTTGTATGCCAAATTGTCGAAGTGTGAATTTTGGAAGTCTGAGGTAGCTTTCCTTGGTCACATTCTTTCTAAGGAGGGAGTGGCTACTGATCCTCAGAAAGTGGAAGCAGTGAAGGATTGGCCCAGGCCGACATCAGTGAAGGAAGTCAGAAGCTTCTTGGGATTAGCTGGTTACTACAGGAGGTTTATTCAGGGGTATTCTCAGATTGCAGTTCCATTGACAGGTTTGACTCGGAAGAGTGTGGCATTTGTGTGGACAGATAAGTGCGAGGAGAGTTTCCTTGAGTTAAAGGATAGGTTGACTACTGCACCTATATTAGCATTGCCGCAAGCAGGGAAGGATTATGACATCTACAGCGATGCATCTCTCAGAGGTTTGGGTTGTGTCTTGATGCAGGAAGGCAAGGTCGTTGCGTATGGTTCGAGGCAGTTGCGTCCGCATGAGAAGAATTATCCGACGCATGATTTGGAGCTAGCAGCTATCATTTATGCCTTGAAGCTGTGGAGGCATTATGTTTATGGTGAGAAGGTCAATATGTACACTGACCACAAGAGCCTGAAGTATATTTATCAGCAGAGGGATTTGAATCTTCGTCAGAGAAGATGGTTGGAGGTATTGGAAGACATTCGTCCTGAGATCAAGTATCATCCGGGCAAGGCGAATGTAGTGGCTGATGGACTTAGCAGGAAGAGTAGTTTGTCAAGGTTGATCACTACTCGAAGAGAGTTGGCAGCAGAGATCGATCAGGCAGGTATCGGGGTGGTACTGCGAGGTTTAGGGGCATCTTTGGCTCAGTTGAGACTGCAGCCGTCCTTGAGAGAGAAGATTGTGGAAGGTCAGAGATCAGATGCAAAGACCCAGAAGATGTTGCAGCAGGTTTCAGAAGGCAAGTTATCAGAATTTCGTGTCCAAGATGGAGTTCTTTGGTTGGGTGAGAGGTTGTGTGTTCCAGATGATGCAGAGTTAAGAGAGAGTATCTTGCAGGAGGCACACAGCACATTGTTATCAGTTCATCCAGGAAGTACGAAGATGTACAGGGATATCAAACCCCACTTTTGGTGGTCTGGCATGAAGCGAGATGTAGCAGATTTTGTGGCAAGGTGTCTGACTTGTCAGCAGATCAAGGCAGAGAATCAGAGACCTGGAGGATTGTTACAGCCATTACCCATTTCGGAGTGGAAGTGGGAGAATATCAGTATGGACTTTATTACGGGTTTGCCGAGGAGTTCGAAGGACAATGACTCGATTTGGGTTGTTGTGGACCGATTGACTAAGTCGGCACATTTTCTAGCCATGAAGATTACTTGGTCGATGGAGAAATTGGCTGAGTTGTACATCGGGGAGATTGTGAGACTTCATGGAGTTCCTGTTTCGATTGTGTCTGACAGAGATCTGAGGTTTACATCAAGGTTTTGGAGAAGTTTACAAGCAGCTTTGGGCACCAGGACTGATTTCAGTACAGCATTTCATCCGCAGACAGATGGTCAGACGGAGAGGGTGAATCGAGTGCTGGAAGATATGTTGAGAGCTTGTGTTATGGACTTTGGTGGTAGTTGGGAGAGATACTTGGCATTGGTTGAGTTTGCTTATAACAACAGTTACCATGCAAGTATTGGGATGGCACCGTATGAGGCTTTGTACGGGCGGAGGTGCAGGACACCTGTATGTTGGTATGAGGTTGGCGAGACGCAGATGTATGGTCCTGAGATCGTGCAACAGACGTCCGAGCAGATTGAGCTGATTCGTAAGAGATTGGTTGAAGCTCAGAGTCGGCAAAAGAGTTATGCTGACACTCGACGAAGAGATTTGGAGTTTGAAGTCGGGGATGCAGTTTTCCTCAAGGTTTCTCCGACCAAAGGAGTGATCAGATTTGGTAAGGGTGGCAAGTTGGCACCGAGGGATATTGGTCCGTACAAGATCGTGGAGAGGATTGGCAATACCGCATACAGATTGAAACTTCCAGAGGAGTTAGCGCAAGTACATGATGTGTTTCATGTGTCGCTATTAAGGAAGTATGTGGCCGACCAGAACCATCAGTTGGTAGAAGTTCCCGAAGATCTACAGGTGAACTTGAGCTACAAGGAACAGCCTGTTGAGATCGTTGATCGTAGGGAGAAAGTCCTTAGAAGCAAGGTGATACCTATGGTCAAGGTATTGTGGAGGAATCAACAGTTCGAGGAGGCTACTTGGGAGCCAGAGGATCGCATGCTGAATGATTTTCCTGAATTGTTTGAATGAATGTATTTCTTGTATGAGAATGGAATTCTTTGAATGATTGAACTATTGATTGATACATGATGTAATCTTTAATTTGATTGTGATGTTATATGAAATTATTTGGATTATGATCTATCTATGAAGTATTGTTTCCTTTTGTTGGTATGTGTTTGAACTCATTAGTAGTAGTTCTGAGGACAGAACTCTTCTAAGGAGGGAGTGATGTAGAACCCCGTATTTTCAAATATTATTTTAATTATTTGAAAATGAACTTTAAATGATTTTGAGTATTTGAAAAATATTTTCTAAAAGATTTATCTTGTGTACACGCGCAAAACACGTGCAAATGACTTTTGAGAAGTTTGAAAATTTTAGTTTTCCTTATGAAAAATCATTATTTATTATTTGAAAATTATTTAATATTTTTCCAGATTTTTCTGAAATTAATTATGCCTATTTGCAATTTTTGAGAAAAGAAGGACTTATTTGCAAAATTGAAATTTTGAGGGTTTAAAGCGCAAAAATGCATTTGCTGGACATTCCGATCAGTATTTGTTGAAGTTTAAAAAATATATTTTTCTATTAGATCCTAACTTAAATGATATTTGATTTAAATTTCAAGAATAGAATTATATATGCAAGATGTATTTTGGAAAGGAGTATTTTGCAAAAGAGGGAATATAACCCTAATATTCTATCCGGCATATATAAGGGAAATCCTTTTCCCAGCCGTCATTGAGAACTCACAGAATTTTGAGATTATTTTGAGGAGCAAAAAGGAGGATTCTTGGATCTAGCAAGGAGAAAGCTTTTGGCGGATTTTCATCAAATCAAAGGTGAGTGGTTTGTTTTGTTGTTTTGTTTTGCTTTGCTTGTTTTGTTTGTCTTCATTGATGAATGACGTAAGATCTGGTTATGCTTGTTTGTGATCATTATGCCATTATTCTGTTAGTCCCATTGAATGTATGGTATGGATCTTTTATTTGTTATGGAGGATGAGAACTCTTGTTGATATTTGAACCATGTACGAGAAAATATTAAGATTTGTTGAGGAAATGTTGATCTATAAGATCGTATGGTTGGGAGACATATTAAGAATTGATTTTGTTGTGATTAGATAGTAAACACCTGGACCTTATGGTGGTAAATCAGATTTGGATTAAGTTATGGAAGACATTTTGTTGAGAAAAACCCTAATGGGAGAATTAAGAATTGAGATCATGAGAATATGAGATTGGAGAAATTGATTGATTGAGTAATATAACCATGATGGAGATTATTGAGAATTGTTTATTTGCCTGGATATAAATAAATTTTATGATCGATGAATCTTTAGAATACTCCCGTTTGATTTGTGTTCAGACCTATACTTTTTATAAGTCTGTAGTCGACAGTCGACTGGACTGCGAAGCAGTCGACTGGTACGAGCCTACTGTGTATTTTCAGTCTTTGAGTTTTGTTCGGGACAGTCGACCTAGACTGAGGTCAGTCGACTGATCCTCTGTTTGTGATGTTGTTCAGTCCTTTCGGGACAGTCGACCTATGACCTTTCAGTCGACTCAAATACTTAGATTATTTTGATGAGGACTATTTGAATTTGTCTCGGGGCAGTCGACTGATGACTTGTCAAGTCGACTGGTCATGCCTTAGATTATTTTTTTTTTGTAAAATGTTGGGATATGTCCTCTGGACAGTCGACTGGTTCTTTATGCAGTCGACTGGTCCTGTAGGATCTTTGTATTTGATTTGAGATATTTTGTTTAGTGTTTGATTTTGAGACATTTGTTCAGTACTTGATTCTGAGATATTGTTCAGTATTTGATGTTGAGATATTTGTTCAGTGTTTGATTTCAAGATGTTCAGTTAAGTATTGGTTTTTGAGATGTTCAGTTAAGAACATGATTTTGAGATATTTTGTTGAGCCACTTGTTAAGTGGAATTTGTTCAGATATTTGTTTTTGAGTCTCTAGAGGTAGGTGACCCTAGTATACCGGTGTTTGTTCAGTTATTTGTTGAGGCCCATCGAGGCAAATTTTCAGTTATTCAGATTTTTAGTCCGGTAGGGTACACTACTCTAGGAGATTTGTTCAGTAACCCAAACTAATAAGGACAGGCATTAGTAGTGTCATGACGAATGGGAACTTGAGTTATGCACCTCAGTATGGCTTTTGATGTAGGATTTAATCTCCTGAATTATCCAAGTAGTTAACTTGTGATGTGTGATTTATCTCCGGAATTATTCAGGTAGTTAACCTGTGATGCGAGGTATTTCTCCTGAATTATCCAAGTAATTATCTTGATATGTGGGATTGAACTACGGAATGATCGGAGTCGAGGCGACGCTTTTGGGATATTATTGTGATAAGGAATCTATGTTTAGATGTGGGATGATCTCCTGAATTATCCAGGGAAAATACCTGTAATGTGGGATCAATCTCCGGAATGATCAAGCATGGGCAAATTATCATAGTTTATCTTCATCTCTTAGTAGTCATCGTTGTCAGCATATAGTCATGATGTTTTCTTGAATCACTTTTATGCATTCGGATTTCCTGTTTTTACACACTTGGCTTTTGGTTTTGGTATCACCCATTATTCTTCTGTCGTACTTCATACTTTAGTGTTTGATTATTATTTGTTGGATATTATGTTTTAAGTTCATTTATGCTATTGGTTTGATTTGTTACCACTCACACCATTTATGGCTGACCCCGTAGTTTTGGGGTTAAGGTTCAACTCTAACCTCACATGTTGCAGGTTATTGCTTAGATTGGAGGTTGGATGCTTGAGTGGGCAGTTTGAGATAATTGGATTATTTAGTGATTGGTGTAAAACTGCAAAGGATATTTGAGATCATTATTGAGTTGTAAATAAAATATTAATGTGTGTTGAGATGTTTAGACTTCCGCTGTAATTGTAATAATTGTTGTAATAAAGAAGAAAAATTTTAGTGGTGTTGTTGGTGTTTATTGTTGTATTGAAGTGGATTGCTGGGATTTCGCCACTTATTTTCTAAGCTCTCATATTAGAAATTTGGGGCGCTACACAACACACATCAAGACTTGGATCCTAAATAGCAAACGACCTCAAGAACACCAAACAGCGAGATCGATCAAGAGCAACAACACAGCGGCTTACTGGCTGAGGCTCGGGAGTTGGCTGGCATCGCGCGCACGGGGGTCGACACTAGCGGCGACGGGACTGAGCTGGAGAACGGTAGCAGGGTGCGGTTGAGCGCTGCTCTGTTGTTCGGGCGGAAAACAAATGAGATAGCAAGGCGTCGTGGGATTGGCGACTGGGGATGTGGCGGCGCTCGATAGAGGTGGCGATGCTGGGGGTGGCATCGAGCGGTGGTGGAACTAGGAGTGCATTCGAGGAGGGCGACCAGGGGAAGAGGACGAGGCAGGTGTGACGGTAGGTTCTACAGGGGTTGCACAAGGTGAAGGTAGAGGAGGACGATCGGGGGTTGCCAACGGGGAATGAGGTGACGGGATGGGGCCCCGATGCTGATGGGATGGCGACGAGGAGCGGCAATGGGTTTTCGGTGGAGAGAAGGTGAAGAGGAAGAAAGGTGAACAGTGCCCGGGGGGGTGTTCAACAGCGTAGGGGAGGGGGTTTTGGCATCTGCACAATGGAAGAGGGCTAGGGTTAGGTAGGGTAGGTAGGGTTTTAGGTTACTATATATAGGGGTTTATTGAGATATTGGATTTTGGGTAGGATCCAATAAGGAGATAGGTTAAAATTCAATAGAAATGGATTTTGGGTTTCGGGTTTAAATCCAATAAGAAAGTAGGCTATAGGGTTTATAAAATATACATATAAATATATCTTGAATCAAATAATATGATACATATAGGTAGAGTATATTCGAGCTTTACAAAAATAATAATAATAATAATAATAATAATAATAATAATAATAATAACAATAATAATGATAATAACTGCAATTAAGGTAATAAGAATAATAATAAGATTAAGATGATCCAATAATATTAATATATTTGCTTTAGGCTAAAGTATAAATAGTCGATCAATTATGAATAGAAAACAAAGTTAAAATATACCATCGTTTGCAATAAATATAATTTTCGATTAGAAAAGATTTTAATAGAAAATCCAAAACAAACTTAACACGAAATAAATTTATATTAATCAATATACAGAAAATATTCAGAAAATATGTATTTACAGGAACAGGGGTTACAGAGAGAGAGAGAGAGATAATTAAATAAATAAATGACTTATTTTGGGGGGATTTGAATTTGATTTTTAGGGGGAAACTTTTGGGGAGAAAATGTCGTTTGGAAGCTTAGATATGGACCATTGATTTTCTTACTATTGAAGGAGAGCCACTTGATAGCTTTTCTTTGTGTTTTATTATTATTATTATTATTATTATTATTATTATTATTATTATTATTATTATATAAATATATATATATATATATATATATATATATATATATATATATATATATATATATATATATATATATAGGGATATGATCATGTGAGAACTCCTTTGGTGAGAACCACGTATGAAACTTTTTTTGAGATATAGATTGGAAAATACGAACCATTCATTTTGATCTACATGTCCAAATTAGTCTAAAAATAAGAAATCAAGTCGTTTGAGATTTGTTTGTCCATGCATTAAAGTGTTACAAATTGTAAGGTTGAATATCATTGTTTTTTTTAAAATGACATGATGGGTGGACAAATGAATTTCAAATTAGTTGATTTTAAATTTTTAGACTAATTTAGTTATTCTAAACAATGTGAATGGTTCGGATCATCCATTTGATGGTTGTGTAAAAAGGTCACACGAAACTTATCGTGAGAACTAGTTCTCACATGATCACTCCCATATATATATATATATATATATATATATATATATATATATATATATATATATATATATATATATATATATATATAGGAAAATGGGGTATGAGCAACTTGCTCATTTAGTAAATAAGCAATTGATAATGTGGCATGCATGTGATTGGAAAATCCTTAAAAGGGTTAGTTGTCCAATGTATCACATGCATGCCATATATATAATGTGAGCCTCATATTTGTATGAAAAAATTTCCTCATACAAAGTGATTATAATCACTTGGTGGGACCCATATGGAAGATCCACTCCGTCCATCATATTTATCATGCCAATAGATGTATGTGTAGAAAAAATCAAGTGATTTGGAGGTCATTCACTCATGCATCATGTGCGTCCAATTTGTTGTTCAATTTGTATTACTGTTAAAATCGTTATTTTTTTAACCACATGAATGTATAGCGATTTCTAGAGAGATTTAAATCTCTTAGGAAAAAAATTTATTTAAAACTGAGGTCGCTATTGGGAATAGCGACCTTAGTATACTTCGGTCGTTATTCGCAACAACGACCTCAATTGGAAACTCAATCCCCTTATTCTTTGTAAAATTTGTAAAATAGTCACACAACTAAAGTCTCCGTTCGAAATAGGGACCTTAGTACAATAAAGGCCTTTATTCTGAATAGCGATCTTTGTACAACTAAGGTCGTTATTCGGAATAGCGACCTCAATTTCAAAAATAAATTGATTGTTATTGTTTCACAGAGCAAAACTCTCTTGATTTTGCTAAGTGTTAGAATACAGTTCATTAAAGGTCGCTAATTTCATTAGCGACTTCAAATATGCTTTGGTTGCTGCTAGGAATAGCGACAGCAAATAAAAAATTTCAAATATTTTAAAATAGAGGCCGTTATTCCATTAGCGACTTTCAAAATGATGAAGTCGCCAATGAGAATAGCGGTCAATACTAATATGGCACAAAGTAGCCCCCCAGCGCTAATAGTTTCGAAACTAGCCCATAATCACAAATATTTTCAAAAAGTGACCTATTACGGCAAAAAATTCAATTTTTTCGTACTGACCCACTTTTTGAAAATATTAACCAAACTGACCTACTTTTGAAATTATTTACCCAATTGATCCAGGTTTGGACATGTCAGCATAAAATGTTATTGGCAACAACGGCATAAAAAATGATACCATTGTTACCAAGAGCGGCATATGTTAAAAAAATTAGACCATGCCACTTTTTGGAGTAACGACATCAGTTCATTTCCTCTCAATCGTAAGCAATCTAACTTGAGAAAAAAATTAAGTGTGGAAACATCTTATAACTAATGCCTCTATCCCCAAAAACGGCATCGAAATACCTGATGTCATTATTAGAGATAGCGGAAACACTTCAAAAAAGATTTCAAATTTTGATTTCAGACAAGTTCAGCGAGAATAAAAATTTGAAATCTTCTTTGAACGATTGCCGCTATTTACAATAACGGCATCAGATATTTTGATGTCATTCTTAGAGATAGCGGCAACAGTTCAAAGAAGATTTCAAATTTTTATTCTCGTTAAACAGGTCTAAAATTAAAATTTAAAATCTTCTTTGAACTGTTGCCGCTATTTACAATAAATGCATCAGGTTTTTTGATGCCGTTGTTGGCTTGATGCCGTTGTTAGGGATAGCGGCAACAGTTCAAAAAAGATTTCAAATTTTTATTCTCGTTAAACAGTTCTGAAATTAAAAGCTGAAATCTTCTTTGAACTGTTGCAGCTATTTACAATAACGACATCAGCTATTTTGATGCCGTTGTTGGGGAGAGCGGCATCAGTTATAAGATATTTTCAAACTTACAACTTTTTTCAAGTCAGAGAGTTCACGAATGAGTAGAAAATGTACCACATTTATGTTGATGCTCCGTCTTCATCACGCTACAGTAATATCCAGTTGTCTATTCTGTCATCATCATCGCTCGCTCGTGTGGATAGTATCTGGTACCAACTGTTAAACAGTGCATGTTTATCTTGTGGTTATTCTATTTTTGCTATACTATACATTATTATTTTCTCTGGTTTGGACTGTCATAGATCCATATATTGCTCTCTTCTTTATGTCTTTTAATTCACTGTATATATTTCTGAATCCCATCGCCCTTCTTTCTGAAATTAGTTTTTCAAATTCCTCAGCTTTATATGGTATAATGTTAGATGCTTCATAAATCACTTGGGTAGTCATCCCTATTTTTATGACATGCTCTGCTGGAAGTTCTTCATTTTCTTCTAGATAACCAGGGTTTGCTAAATACATTGTGACATATATTTTTGAGTCTTGGTGAGGCCAAAATAACTTTTGGCTACTTTATAAATTTCGCTTGGCAAGTGGATCAGTTCTTCACATTCTTTGGACGGATAGATTCAATGAGTAAGTCATCCTTCAAACAGTGACCTCGTTGTTCTTTGATTAGCTCCTGGTAGGATGATAGTCTTGTCATATGTTGTTGTGATATGGTTTTGATGAACTGGTTCACTTTGGTTACTTGGCATAATTTCTTAATATATTGTAAAAATAATATTTTCTTCGATACTTTGGTTGGAAATTTCTCAGTGAGGGGTGTCTTCTTGTATGTAGTTTTATTTGAAGATGTATTTGTATATTCTTTTAAAGAATTAGTAGGTTCTCCCATCGCACTCATTTTTTCGCTAGCATTGACCACCAAATTTTATGTAGTTACATGCTGACTTACGTGCTGGTATAACAGACTTTGGAGTATGCATATTTGAAACTGTAATTGATTAAATGCTCATTTTATTTGGTAAATGGTCCCCTCGAGGAAAACTATATTCTGTACTATTTGCTGGTCTCTAGTTTTGATTCTGCAACAAATGAACAGTTAATTTCTAGATAGAAAATCAGCTAAAATGTTATTTTTTCCTTTTATTTTTTTTATTGTAAAATCGTGTTATTTTTTCCCTTTATTTTTTTATTGTAAAATCTTAATTTACTAATTCTATGTGCCATCTTATCAACCTTTTATTTGCTATAATTGGATCTATTATTTTGTTAATCCAACTCTTTGCTTGTGCATTATCTGTCCTTACTGTGAATTTGTATGTATTATGAACAATTCAAACTTTTTTATTATTTTGAGATTGCTAATAATTCTTTTTCATTTATGTGGTAATTTCGTTGGGTCTGTATAAACGATCCACTAGTGTATCTGGCTAGTCTTTCTTCTTTTTCATCTTTTTTCAATAAATTTTAATATTTCTCCCCAATAATCTTCAAATACATCTGTTTCTATTATCCATGCACATTCTTTAATGGGTAATCTTAGTTTGTTTAATTGTGAAATTTGTTATATCAATATTTTAAATTTTTATTCATCCTCTGGAGTCCATTCCCATTTCTTGAATTTTTCAGTTTTTGTTGGAGCCAATTTGTTTTTGTTGATAAATTTGGTATATATCCTCTTGTTTGGTTTAGTATCCCGATTATGTCTTGTACTTCTTTTTTTCTTTTAAAACATTTGGAAATGTCTTTATTTTTTCTACTATGTGTGGTTGTAATTCTATTCCTTCATATGATAACTTTGTTCCTAAGAACTCTATCTCTGTTTTGAACAGGTCCATTTTCTGTTTGAATTGTATAATTCCTGAATTTTTTACTATTTCTATGAATTTTACTAAGTGTTCATGCTCTTCATTTTTAGATTCTATTAGAATGTCATCTACATATACTAGTATGAAATTATTGTATTTTTCAAATATCATATCCAAATATTCTTAAAATACTCCTGGACTAGTTTTATACCCAAATGGCAGCACGTTCCATTCCTAAAATCATTTTGGTGTATTAAATGTTGTCTATTTTGATTCTTCTGTTATTTTTATGTGGTAAAATCCTGATTTGCAATCAAATTTAGAATATATTTTTCTTCTTCTTATTGTGTTTAGTAGTATCTGTATATCTAGTAGTGGATATCCAAATATTTTAGTATTTTTTATTTAATTCTTTATCATTTATTACTATTCTAGATTTACCTCTTTTTTCTTCTGAAATGTTTTCTTACTATGAATGCTGGTGATGAATGTGGACTTTGTGATTTTCTTATATAATTTTTTTCCATTAGTTCTTTTATATGCATTTTGGATTCTTCTAAATCTATAGGAGTATGTCTAATATGTTTAATTTTTATTATTTTGTTCTTGTCTACTAATTCTATATGAGCTGTGGGTTTACTTAAGTGCCAATTTGCTAAAGAATTTTCTCCACAGATATCTTCTAGTTGTTTTTGTAAAATTTCTTGTATAATTGTTACTTGTACTTGTTATATTCTAGTTTTATTTGGTAAATATTGGTTTCACCACGCTGGGTTGAAGAAACTCTGATATATGGTAAGTCTGTCCTAGACTAAGGATGTGTTATTCTAATTGCTACCGCTTTATGTTTACAATGTGTTGTAAATATAACTGAATTGTGTAATAGAGTTATAGGATAGTACTGTTGGAAAAAGTTATTTCCTAAAAGTACATCATTATTCATACCATCAAATTGGTGTATTATCGGTATTTTTAGGATGTAATTTCCTATTTGTATCGTGACAATTTGTTGATATTTGTCTAGTATAACTGTTTGTCCTATTAATCCAGTTATTGCTTTTTTATTATATCCATCTTGCTTCCATTTTGATAGTATACTTTTACGGCATAAGCTTGCATGCTCCTGTGTGTCTATTAGGCTGTGATAGTTTCTTGATTTGTATCCTTCGTATACAAATTCTGTTAGTATATATAAAGTGTTTTTGGTTGCTCTTGATGGGTTCATTTGGACAATATTCTATTTATTACTATAATTTCATTATTTATTGTTATTATTATTTTGTCTTCTTGTATTGAGTATGATTGTACAGATGTAAGAAAATCAGTTCCTAATAACATTTCATTGACATTGTGCCCTGGATCTACATGTAGATGTAATAGTATTTCATTATATTCTTAGTGGTAATACTATTTTATGGACAATTGGATGTTTATTGTTATAGTAATCCAGATAGTAATTTGGATTTTCTAATGGTATTAATGTCACGCCCCGCTTCCCAAAAAGAATACGGATACGTGACTAAGCCCAGCGAATGATTTTCATCATCCATAAGCTGTCAGGATCTTTATAACATTTCACAAGAATAATCAGAGTAGGAAGCAAAAGAAGTCAACCACGCATGCATATATGAATCAAAATACCAACATGATTTACTTGAAACAAAATATATTAATCTCTAATAAACCAGATGTGAACAAATCAAAAATCCTGGGTCACATTGCCCAATACAAAAATAATCCAAGTATCAGATACAATATTCAAGTAAGAAACAGGAAATAATAATAATAATAGCAGGAAATAATGATAGCAAAACTCCAGCAACTAGTATGTTAGATCACCTACACCATCTGGCAGCTGGTCATCATGATCTGCAATTTAATAAATTGCAGGAAGAGGAAAAAGAAAACAAACTCCCGTCAATGCAACTTACAGGCCGCTTGTAGTGCAGGATACAAGTACAGGGGTAAAGATAAACAAAATAGAATAATAGCGGAAACAAACATAGCCTGGTATAGGCATGTCAACAAAATAGGATAACTAACATGAATCAAGAAACAAAATTAAGTAACATGGTATCATACGAGCAGGTAAACAGGTAATCAGGTATACAGGTAAACAGGTAATTAGGTATACAGATAAATAGGTAAGCATGTAACAGGTATCAGGTTATGGCAGGTCTTGTATTATTACTATCTAGGTACCACTTCATGCGTCCATCCTTTTACCACAAGGTTGCTACATTCAAACAAGTTTGCGTTTAGATTTCTTAGTGGAGTCCATTGGGCCATGTACTCAGGGATCAGGAAAAATAGGAAAACAGGAACAGGTAGAACCTAGTGGTTCTCTTCCGAGTACACCTTTCTATAGGAAAGTGTGCAGTCAGGTAATCAGGTAAACAGGTACAGGTAGAACCTAGTGGTTCTCTTCCGAGTACACCTTCCCATAGGGAAACATGCATTTGGGTAACAGGATTGTGAATCATGTAGTCATGAATACGTAACAGGCAGGACACGGGTCCTCTTCTCAGTACACATTTCTATATTTTCCACTACTAGATCTTTTCCTTAACCCCGGCTTACTTATTTTGTTATTATTATCAAATAGGCATGTATGTGTTGCAAGAAAAGGGCAAGAATAACATAGTATAAACAAGTAATAGGTACAGGATGAAGAACAAACATGTACAAGTGAAAAATAACTCATAAAAGGACATAACAACGAAAATTCTAGTTCAGGACAGCAAGATAGTATTGCACTAAATTTGGAATTCTCGTTGCTACAAAATACAAATCTGGATCCGTCAAAGAATCTGGAAAATAGACTCTCGGCCGAATCCAGCAAATATATATAAGTCATACGGTATTTCACAAAAACATCACTCAAAACAGATTTGTATTCAGAAAACGAGTTCAGCCAGAAATCAGAAGTTTCTATTCAAAATTAGGAAAATAGCATGAAAACTCATTAATTAAATCCACAAAAAATCTTGTGTATTCCCCTATATGTCCAGCATCAGAATATAAAATTTCATAATTTTTCAATATAAATAGTTTAGTCAACAAAAATCAGAAAACATCAAGATGTAGTAGTTTTGTAAATCTGGAGTTATAAACAGTGCAGTACGAAAACAGCAATATCTCACAAACCGTAAATCACAATCCGCCACAAGGGTGATAAAATAGACACAGTAGGATAACTTTCATATTCACAAATATTTTACAAAAAGCAAGGAAAATTAGGTCGAAAATCAGGTTCTTTACTGAACAGTATGAAAATTCTACATGTATAGTAATTGTTTGGAAATATAGAACAGTTTGTAAAACTCATCAAATAAATCCAGAAAAATTTAGGGTTAATCCCAATCAGGTCTAGTTGTATTGTGCAAGATATTGGATCAAAAGATAAAAATAGATTACTCTTCAGAATTCATAGAAAACAAAATCTGGAAATTTCTCTACACCTATATAGTAAAACAGACATAACTCACAACTCGTAAAACAAAACTGAGATCTGTCAGAAGGATTGGAAAGTAGACAGAATCCTCTACAAATCTTGTTCATAAATAAAATTCATATACTAACCTTAATAGGGTCTAAAATACTGATCAAAAGCAAAGTAACGGAAAATACAGAATTTCTCTTCGAACATGAATTCATCTAGTTCAAGTAAAACTCATCCAAATCAAACCAAATATGAAATATAGTGTACTAGATGTCCAAACAATATGGTATCGGGTATTTTGCAGGTCTACAACAAGTATAGCACGAATAACACATCAAGCACACGATATCACAGATAGCATGCATATATACATCCGAAAAGTGGTCATCCGTAGTTGTTTCATGTCATGTATATCGTGAGGAAACTATGGTCGAATCAACACAATAGAGACAATATGAAACAGGAAATTCACACATGAATTGTCTCTAGAACCCAACTATACTACAGGTGATATTTAGTACTTGTATTTTACAAAGAAAAGAATACAAGTTACTTGCCTCAAAGACGATGACGAGAACAGCACAAGAGCAAATTAACGGGAACAGATTCCCGGGCAACGAACATGGTGCAACGAGCGAACGAACAAACACACGAAGCGAGAACCACACAACCAAAAAAACACGTGCACTCTCGTGAACAAGCAAACCACACAAACACCACAGCAACAACTGACAGCAAGGGCGAAGCACGGCGAGGATGACGGCATGGCGACGGCACGGCAGTCAGTAGCTCCGGCTGTTGTTGCTGTCGCAGTGTTGTCGGGGTGCGACGCTGCTGCGACAGGAGTAGGGGACCAGGGTGTCGCGAGGGACGGTGCAGGGGGGATACCAAGACAATGTCGGTGGCACAGGCGTCAGCTTGCAGCGATGCTGCTCTTGCTGGCATGACGTCGGGGAGCACAGCACTAGGGGGAGACGAAGAGAAGCAAAGGGGGTGATCGGGGTGCAGGGTAGGAAAGGTCGGAGATGAACAGGAGATGAGGGATGGGTTTGGAGGAGAGCAAGAGGATGGGTGAAGGGTTAGGGCTTTGGTATGCAAGGGTGCAGGCGGATAGGGGAGGTGAACAGGTAGAAGCAACAGTAGGGGGGTTATTTATATGTGGAGTTAGGGTTTAGATGGCTTGCGGGTATGGTTGTATATGGGTTTCGGGTAAGGTGTAAACAGGGTATAGGGTAGAGGCTTAATGGGTTTTAGTAGTGTGCATGGGCATAGGCTTATGAATGGATCCAAGTAAAAGAACAGGGTTTAGGGTATGGAGTATTATAGATTTGGGTTTAAATTAAAGAACCCAACAATAGATATAGAAATAATAAATAAATAAATAAAATGGAACATGAACAATTAAAATAATGAGGATCAAAGAAATGGCTCGATCAAACAGAGACGAACAACAGGTTGACAATTGAATTAAGGAGATCAAATAAAACGACGACAAATTGAATAAATGAATATATTGAAAAGAAGATCCAATATACGGACCAAAAAGGAAATACAAATGAGAGAAATACACCAAAAAGAAAAAAAAAATACAGCCAAAAGTACATAAAATGAAAAACAGAGGTTACAATTAATTTTGTTGTTTTTATATTTGTTTGTTTAATATGTGAATTAGTAGCTCCAGTATCTACTATGGCTATTTGTTTGTTCCATTTACCATTGTCATAATATTCTATTTATATCTTAAATTGATTATTAATTTGATTCTCTAATGTATTTATAATTGGTATTAGTTCCAATGCCTCTTGTATATTTCTTAATGATAGTGATCTTCTACCAAAATTATATGTGGTGTTATTCCTTTTGCAATATCTTTTACTTTGTTAAAGTCGAATTCTATATAATTTGGTATAGTCATTTGAAGATTTTATCTAGCTGATTTGTATCTTAGATTTTCTCAGAATAGTGGTTCTATTTTAAAGTTATCAGTATTCATGTTTTTTACTTCAGGATTACTAGTAAAAGCATAAATATTTCTTATTTATATACTTGTAACCTTACTCTTTTCTATCATTTCTATTCCCGATAATTTGTGAAATATGACTAAACTTTTGTCCTTATTTTCTTCTATCATACTTACAGAGAAGTTATGTTTTATTGTAAAAAAAATTTACATTAAGTTTTCTTGTATTATTTCAATTAAGGCATCTTGTGTACATGATATTATTCTATCTTCCATTAAGTATATTTTTAAGGGTGTATTTATCCATTCCTTAAAATAAGCTTTTATTTTTTTTGACTGGTAAAAGGTAGGATTAACCTACCTCACAAAAGAAAATATATAGATTAGTAAAGAGTTAACAAGAGTTACTAAACACCCTAGATGGAGTATATTGGCGACAACCGAGCTCTTGTGTGTGCGTCTAAGCTTGAGATAGCATACCATTGGGTCGTAGAGAAGGCATTGGACATCTGTCGTACTCCTCAACTAGCCCAAGGGTATGATCTCATCCCCCAAACACACACCGCAACTAGCCCAAACTCAAAAAGCCAATCCTCCAAAAGATAACAGAGCATAATAAAGTTTAACAAAATTACAAGGTCTAGGACATAAAATGTCCTCAAAAAATAACTAACGGATACTTAAGCTGAGATGCGAAGCCCTGGATCATCCTTGGGAATTCCTTGCACTGCACTGAGAGAAAGTGCCTCCTGGTCTCATCAGGTCGCTATCCCCGGTAGCTAGAAGTTCCTGAATAATCTTGGCCTTCTTCTTTGATTCGCCGCTGGCATCTAACCAATGATAGAACCAAAATTTGGTGTTAGAGATAAGCTTGTCCACGGTAATAGATTTCTTGTTAAAAGTTTTATCATTACAAGCCTGCCAAATGCTCCAACATGCAGCAAGTGTAACC
This sequence comes from Hemerocallis citrina, assembly GCA_017893485.1. NCBI lineage: Eukaryota > Viridiplantae > Streptophyta > Magnoliopsida > Asparagales > Asphodelaceae > Hemerocallis > Hemerocallis citrina. The sequence goes on from CM030366.1 coordinate 149,502,810, forward strand.
AAGTGCCATGAGTGTGTGAACTTGTGCTTGTGATAATCAAAACTCCAGTGTGTGAAACAGTCAGCAATGGATGAGGGAAGATGAGGAATATTAAAGTGGTGTGTGAAATGTTGCCAGGTTTGAACAGTCATGGGGCATTGGAAAATGATGTGGAAGGTGGTTTTCATCGGACATGCACAAGTTGTGCATGTCAGATCACCATCTCATCCCTTGGAGTGAAGTCTCTCTTTGGAGTTGAGTATCTCCCAACTCAACATCCAAATAAAAATCTTGCATTTGAGCGGTGCTAGATTCTCCCAACAAGCACGGTAGAATGGAGATAGAAGTCCTGAAATACTGTAGAACTCATATGCTGATTTCACGGTGAAGTTCCCAGTGCTAGAATGCCTCAAATGTGCAGTGTCTGTAACAGTACAAGGTTGTGCATTATATAGAAGCTGCAGAAGTTGACCTTTTTCAAGGCTGATTGTGGTGGAAGTGGAAGTATGGAGGCTTGGTCTCCAAGTCCATCTGCCATGATTCATGAAACCTTGAGAATTCAAAGAGGCATCTCTGTTCCAAGCTGCTTCAAAAAGTGCAGGGAACAAAGTGGCAATGCTGCTACCTTCAATCCATTTGGAGGTCCAGAACTTGATCAGTTGCCCATCTCCTAGTTGCCAGCAGATTCCTTGTTCGAATTGCTCTTTGAGCTTGTAGACATTTTTCCAAAAGTCAGAGGCTTGGGACTTGCAGATGAAGGAATTGGTTGCACTCTTGAAGTAGAGGGTTTTGATAATTGAGTGCAAAGGGATTCTTCAGATAGAATTTTCCACCACCATTTCATGAGAAGTTCATTATTGAATTGGATTAGGTTTAAGATCCCTAGGCCTCCTTGCTTTTTGGGCTGACAGATGCGCTTCCAGTTTGTCAAGAGGTACATGAAGCCTTAGTGTCCCGTCCTACCCAAAAGAATCTGCTCCACATCTGATCAATTCGAGCAATCACCCATTTTGGTAGTTTGAAGAAGGAAGCGAAGTAGGTTGGCAGTGCACTAGAACTGAGTTGATGAGAATCAGTCTCCCCCCTAGATAACAGTCATCCCTTCTAGGTTGAAAGTCTTCTCTCAATTTTAAGAATAAGTGGTTGTCAATCCCTCTTCTTAAGTTTACCTTTGGAGAGGGGCATACTCAGATACTTGGCGGGAAGGGAATCTTATTTGCATCCCAGGATATGAGCGAGAGCTTGAAGCTTAGCCTTTGAATGTCCAAAGTAGAGAATGGAGGATTTGGAGAGATTAATGTGGAGGCCAGATACATTTGCAAATATGTGTAGGAGAAATTTTAGGTGGAGTACATCTTGTTCATCACCTTTGTAGAAGATGAGTGTGTCATCAACAAATTGCAGTATGGAAAGCTCAGCTAGTGAGCCGCTAAGGTTCAAATGAGAAAAAGTGCCATAATCTCTACCCGTTCTCAACATTTGGGCAAGAACATCAACCCCCAAGATGAAAAGCATCGGAGATATATAGAGGGTCACCTTGCTTCAATCCTCTTTTGGATAAAATGGTCTATCTGGCAACACCGTTAACAAGAACAGAGGATTTGGTTGAGTGGAGAATTGCTTTGATCCAGCTACACCAGCGAGGGCCAAAACCTCATGTGACAAGCATCTGCTCAATGAAAGTCCAGCTTAGGGTATCAAAGGCCTTCCTAAAGACAATCTTAAGCATAAGTGTGTCAGACTTTTTGGAGAAGCAAAGGTTGATTGCTTCGTGGGTGACGAGAAAATAGTCGACCGTGGACTTTCCTTTGAAAAAAGCGCTTTGTGAAGAAGAAACAAGAGTATGCAGTAGAGGACTTAATCTGTTAGCAAGGAGTTTGGTGAAGATCTTCATAGAACAATTGAGAAGGCTAATTGGACAGAAGTCAGAGATAGTGTTAGCGCCTTTGCACTTAGGAATGAGGACGATGTTGGAGTAGTTCTGTTTGTTAATGTCAGCCTGACCATTCTGGATGTCAAGAAGCATGCAGCATAGATCGTCTTGAAATGTCTCCCAGTGTTGTTGGTAGAAGTGCATAGAGAAGCCATCGGGGCCAGGAGCCTTGTCCCCATTCATATTGAAAACTGCCTTATGAATTTCTTCTTTAGTGAATGGAGCTTCAAGTTCAGAGAGATCAAGAGAAGGGTTGGGGTATAGAGCAGCCCAGTCAACTTTGAAATCTGCGGGGGAACTAGATCCACAGATTTCTCTAAAGTGTTGCTTGAAGCATGATTTGATGGAGGGTTGATCTGTGATGAAATCTCCATTATGAACTAGAGAATAAATAAAGTTCTTTCGCCTTCTTCCATTGGCAATAAAGTGGAAGAATTTGGTGTTGGCATCTCCCTCTTAGATCCAAGATACTCTAGCATGTTGCCTCCAATAGGTGACCTCCGCCTGTATAAGAGACTGGTAATCCCTATTGGTTGCAGAGAGCTCGCCTGCCTGCGCATGATCAAGGGGTTATGAGTCAGCCAAGATATCCAGACTGTGGATTTTTTCAAGGAGGGACTTTTTGCGAATAGGAATGTGGCCAAATTCCTCGTTACGCCAATGTTTGATCTGTCTCTTTAGAAGCGTTAGCTTGGTGGCAAAGATGTCAACCGAAAAGCCAGAGCAAGAGAAGATAGACCACCAAGTAGCAACACCAGGAGTGAAGCCTGAATGGGAGGCCCAGGCCTTTTCAAATTTGAAGTATTGAATCCTGGGAGTAATAGCTTGTGAATCAAGAATTAAGGGGCAGTGGTAGGAGGCAATGCGCAGGAAAGAATGCTGGAGGCAATTAGGGAATAGTTGATCAAATTGGCTTGTGATGAGAAATCTGTCCAATCTAGTAAGTGCAGGCTTGGCTCTGAGGTTAGACCAAGTGAACTTCCTACCAGCGAGGGGGAGGTAAATAAGGTGAAGCTGTTGAATCCTGCTCCTGAAGTCCTTCATATCTCTGCTCGAACTAAGGCCACCATTGTAACGCCCCGAATTCCAAATAAGACCGAATTCGAGATTTCACAGGATCTTACACTTCATTTCGTACAATTTTACAAAGAAATTAAAACTTTTCAACATACATCAAAGTCCTTTACATATTGTTTACACAGCGGAAGAATAAAATACAACATTGAAAGTAAAATACAATTTATACAACTTTATCAATGTAAGTCATCAACTGCATCATAACATCTTTACTTCTTCATGAAAAATCCATTACCTGCATATTAGGCTATGGGCACGTCAGTCACTTACAACTGACGAAAATGTTATACTCGGCCATCCTCTCTATGCCGTACATATAACGATTTCATACTTTAACAAATCACAATAATTGAATGAATAATAAAGTGTCAAAAGTGATTACGCTAAACATGTTAGTGTATGCGATGCCTTAATGCCTAATACACACATTTTTATACTAGGATGACACTAATGCATACTTGTTCGGATTCTATGTATCCCATACTACATAGGTCTGAGGGCAAGCACCTACGTACTCCACATTTAAAGGTTCGATCCCTCGCCATGAAAACTACCCAGTAATAAGACAAGGTTTAGATTATTCGACGAATATGGATCCCAGTCCCGGAGTCCACCGTCAGACTGTTATAAAAGATCCCACATCGTGCGAATAATCCCGCAAGTGCCCCTCTAGCCCCGGTAAACGTATATACATTGGAGTATGGCAAACTATCCGCCCGACTACTCATGATCCTGGAGTCCACCGCTGATCAATCATCATAATCCCAGATTTAAAAATACAAGCCCGTCTCCCACGGAGCAACCACAGTCACGGAGTCCACCGCCGACTGGGTCTATAGCCACGGATTCTACCGCCGACTATATAGAGTGCCCCACTTACATTTACCCAGGTTTACTACATCTTCACTTATGTGCCTAATTATTTAGTTCAAGACATGAATAAATCTCCAAACCTAGAATTAGTTTTACCTCCTACCGGACTTAATCAACATTTACCGAGATAGCTCCATGGCCATATCTCAAAATACATTTCAACTCTTTTCAATTCAGTAGTGCCGGTACCCGATGTCTCACTAACTCTAAATCACAACTTTTTCATGTACAAGAATTCATGGGTACACATACCCTTTAATAAACATGTCTTAAACTTAGATATTTTCATCTTCAATTTTATTCACAAATGATCAATAACTTGTCTTAACACTTATCCACAAAGTAATCATTCTCGTAATTTTGACACTAATCATGATCTAGTTATTCATTCATAAACTCTATAAGAAAATAATTTCTTTCAAGAACACATCTTTATCACATGAAAATTTATTTAACAGATTCAAGCTCTTATAATGTCTCAATTCACTTCAAATATTTATTAAACAAAATAAAAGTATAATCTCCTCAAAATCACTTCACAAATTAATGCTTTGCTTTTCTTCACTACAAAGTTCTACTTACAAAATTCCATTTTATACTTCAAAAATATACAAGAGAACTTTATACTATTTCTTAATATTTTCCATTTCATTTTATATCAATAATAGAGTTTATTTCTAAAACTTTTTCACTTCAAAACTCAATTATATGAAAGAAAACTAAAAAAAAAGAATCAAAATGGTGGCCCTGGGTTTTGAACCCGTGACTGGCCGAAACACACAGCCAACGCCCAAACTCAACCCCCTTAGCCAATCATTCCATTAGACTTAGTGTTCTAAGTCTTTACCGAAAGCTTCATAAACACAGTCTTGGGTTTCGGATATTTTTTAAAACAAAACAAAGAAAACAATTTGGGCTTAACGAGACTCGAACCCAGGTTGGCAAGGAGACAGCCCAACTCCAAGACACAGGGCCAAGTGTGCCCACTGATATCAAATTACTTAGTAGACTTTTATTCAAACTCTCTGTTATTCCATTTTTTTTAAACTCGATTCTTCACTTGAACTAGTCTTTTATTAGACTGAAATTTATTCGTATATACTGAGTTTACTGTCTAATAGTGACTCACTGATTTATGATCCATATTTTAGAAAATAAAAACAAACTTTCAAATAGTTTCTTCTTACTAATAAATATGAATTTCAATTTAATCAAAAGTAACACATATATATGTTTTAAAAACATTCAAAGGAGTTCAGTAGTATCAAATTCACTTTTACAAAACTCATTTGCTTATCAAAAGAGGAACTCCCAGCAATGGTTCATGCAATCAACTATTTCTTCATTTATGTATACTAGTTTGTGACTTAATCAATTATTTATTTTCTCATTACCAACTAACATAATGTTGATTAATTTTCTAAACATAGCATCTTTCATTACATCCAATGCATAGGTTGAGTAAGACATTCTTCAACAATTTCCATATACTTAACATCTACAAAAATTTGCAAGCATACAATCATGATTCATAGTATAAAAATTTCTTTCTTTTTAATTAGCATGGTATCTGTCACCATAAAACTATTCTCATTCATAGCACATTATACTAGTATGAATTTTATCTATATTTTTCACATCAGCATTAACTTATACTACTCATTCATAGCTTTTAGCATGCATATTCTACAACTAGAAAGTAAGAAACCACCCACCTCTTATGAAGATTGAACAACAAGAAAGATGGACCCAACTCCTAGCACCTAGCAAGTCCTTCTCCTCCTAGCAAGAACTCCCCCAAGCAAGAACTCCTCCAAGCACAAGGACACTCTTAATCTCTTTCTTTTTCTTTCTCTTGTTTGGTTTACTTTTTGGTGTGAAAAAAATGAGAGAACACTAGGGTATTTATAGGATAAGTTGAGGGTTCAATTTGCATAATTCTACACCTAATAAATTACTCTACTTAATTTACCAACTCTTCATTTTCTTAACTCCCAAAACCCCCAACCTTTCATCATCCTAACTCGCTTAACCCCTAACTCTCACCTCTTCACATCCCTAACTCCCACATCAAAGCAATTCAAGGACGTCAAGCACATGAGAGGAATGTGCTGTGAACTCATTGTTTGCCAACAGTACATTCACTGCTTGTTTCAACCGTGCCCCCCCTTCATTTCCCATTCGCAAATCATTTATTTTCAACATATATTAACATACAGCCATATATATCTCATATATATATCTTATATATATTATTATACTCTTTGAAAAATTACGGGATGTTACATGTAATATGTACGTAGAAATTCAATTAAAATTTATAATATTTCATGCACAAATAAAATAAATGCGCACACATTTTATGAAATTCATTTTGAGAAAGGATACGCCTAAATGCGCGCATCAAAACAAACATGTGCGTCGCACGTAAAATATCAAAATACGAAATTTGACGTTATCACGAAAAAAGCGTTAAAGATAATAAAAAGAAAACATATTTATTAATTTTTATATATTCCACGACGTAATTGCTACGTACGTGAAAACACGTGCATTACACGTACAAAATTATTTTAATCAAAAATAGGAAAAATGAATTTCCGTTTTATAAAATGAGTTCGAACACGAAAAATAAATAATCAATATTCATAAAAATATCACACGTAGCGATGGAAAAATACGTAGTTGATACGTGCATCGAAAACACATAAAAAGCACGTAAAAATACAGAGATTGAAATATTATATTTTAGTTGACTCAAATAGGATAAAATCGATACGAAAAATGCATAAACAGACGGAAATCCAAAATACGTAGTGAAAACACGTTACAAAATACACGTGCATAACACACGAGGGTAAAATTGTCATTTCCAATTTTGTGGGGTGTTACAACCATTCCTTTCAGAGTTAGAGATGGTTGCATTGAAATCTCCACAAATGACCCAAGAATCACATAAGAGTCTTCTTTGGAGGGTAATTTCCCGGAAGCATCCAATTCAAATGGTGCATAGACAAATGTGAATGACCACTCGACTCCAGTTGATCTAGTACGGAATGATAGGGATAAGGAGAAGATGTCTACGGCACAATAGAAGCAGTCTAAGATGCTGTCATTCCAACCAACGAGAACACCACCACAACTATCAATAGCGTCAAGTGATTTCCAGTTTGTAAGAAAATTCCCCCCAATGGATGAGAGCTTGCGGTTGGTGGGCTTAGAATGTTTTGATTCTTGAAGGCAGACCACAGAAATCTTAGCATTCTGAATATTATCTTTGATCAGGGCACATTTGTTGGGATTGCCCAACCCACAAATATTCTAGCTGCCAATCTTCATTGAAACAATTAAAGCACACAACAAAAACATGACAAAGCAGGGTTCAATAAGCGCAGGCACTCAATTGAGCTGCTGCTGTTGATTGGGAGGATCAACAGTAACTGCTGTAATTTTCTTGAGCTTATCAACCCGAGTGTGGCCTAAAAGCCTCCACTCCTATAGATTCAGCTACCTCAAGAATGTCCTTACTAGAAAGTAAAGCAAAAGGATTGTGGCATGCGTTGGTAACTGAAAGCATAGAAGAGGAGGTACCTTCGGTCTTGCAGTGGGAGGCTGACTTGGCTGAAGCCCTAAGGTGGTGCATGAAGGGTCTGGTGGAGGAAAGTTTGGATGCTGAGCGGCAACGTTTGCGCCGTTTGCTACTGCCTTCGTCAAAGCCTGGAGGTGCTGAGTCTGAGGTAGAAGATGAGATTAGTCTGCGCTACCTTAGGATAAGAGACTTAGTGCGGAAGCTGAAAGCGTGCATTCCCTTGGTGCCAGCGCTAAACTGCATAGTCTTGGAAGCTTCAGATTTACCTACACGCTTAGCCACAGAGTTCTCAAGGGCGTGCTCAACAACAGGTTGAATTTCCTTATATAGAGACAGGGGGATATGCACAATTTTCCCCTTCCAAACCATCTGCCGAATCTCTTCTTCTGGGGAGATGTCGTGTGAGCTAGAAGAGCTGTCAGGATTGTTGTTGGAAGCACTAGAGGCAATCCCCAAATTGCCCTTAGGGGAATCTGAGGGGATATCAATTACAGGTGGGGTGTTGAAAATAATATTCTCATCTAGGTTGGTCCCCACAGGATCAGCTACATCCCGCTTTGGGGGGGGGGGGGGGGGGGTTAGGGACCATTTTCGAATCTTCCGCAGTAGAGTCATCCATACCTGAGATATTAAGGAATTTTCCATCAAAGGTGGCAAGATTTGGGGGGGATGATGATTGTACTGCAGATCCTCTAACATAAAGATTAGCATTCGAGATAGGCGCCTTTCCCTCAGTAGCTCCAACGATTGCCTGATTTTGCGGCTGACTATTTCTGTCCAGTTTCTCCACTGGCAAATCCCTACGGCACCAAAAAAAGGTGGACGAGCCGGAGCCGAAGGTGAAAAGCTGGACTTTGCCTTTTGCAACATTATCAGATGGAATAGGGCTGCCGAGAATAAGAATGGGGACTTCATGAATCTGAAGCTCTTGGGTCCAAGGCACTCTGTAGTTGACTAGGATGTTCTTAGGGATGAGGCTTACATCTTCAACTTCAATGAGGATGAGTGCCTGGTCTCTGGAGACCACGTTCTTCATGTCTCCGCTCATAGTGATGAATTTGCCAAAGGGTTGAATCAGCTGTTCCAGAGAAGTTTGGTTCCACAAGTGGAAGGGGAGTAGCGGCACATTAATCCAAATGAAGCTGGGTTGGGGCTTAAGCTTAGCAACATAGTCCATCGACCATGACGAAAAAGTGGCATTGAAACCCGAAAACTGGAAGACACCATCAGCGATTGCCTTCTTTGCCTCTTCTTCAGTGGGGAATTGCACATGGAACACCGCCTCACTAACCCTCTTCACAACCCACCAACCTTCTTGCCTCCTATAAGCAAAGTTCAAGGCACTTTCAACTGTCGCGGCATCAGAGCGAGTCCGGGGGTTGATCAGGTGGAGGAAGGCACTTGCATGTAACCCTGGAAAAGCAGAGGCAATTTCTGAGTTGTGAGAGACCTCAATGGTAAAATAATCCATTCGGTTATGGAGAGGACAGTCGTGAACCCGGTGGCCAAACTTTCGGCAGTTGAAGCAGTGGAATCCACTCTTACGGCAATCGACTGCTAGATAGTCGGAGTCGCCGCACTTCATGCATCGTTTCTCCATCCTTCTAGGGTGAGGCTTTGGGAGAGGAGGTCTAGGGTTTCGAGGATAGGGGTTCGGGGGAAGATGGGTTTGGGGGGAAAAGTAGGATTTTTAGGAGTGGGGGGAGGTGAGACGGTGGAGAAGTGAAGTTGTTGTGGGGAAATCGAGAAGGACGTGGGAATCGAGGCGGTGGGTGTGAAGGGTAATGATGAGAGGAAGGATGTGAAGACATTAGAACTTGAGCAAAAGATTTGCTCTTGTTCCAAGGCAGCCATGCACGCACCTCTCTCCTCTCCTCTCTCTCCTTTCTCATCTCGAGATTATGTTTCAGCACAAATAAGCTTTTATTATTATTTGTACTGCTCCTAAATGTATATGCATTAATGTCTTTCTATTTTTCTCACGTATTTTGTTCATTTCTTGTCTTATTATTCTTTCTATTATTAATGGAATTATAGTTTTACCTTGAGCTTGTTCAATGTCTATATGTTGTTTATTATTTCTAGCTATTATTATGGTATTTCTTTTTCTTTCAAATATTGGGAGTTCAAATATCTCTTTTGAGTTTATATCTAGTTTGGTTGTTCTTATTTTATCATATTTTTGTATGTCAAAACTAATTTTTTCTCTTACTTCTTCATTAATATTTTTCTCTTTCTAATGGTTCTCCTATTTCTGTTATTTCTCTTATCACATTTATTTCATGCTCTTCTATTTCATCCTCACTACTTCCACTATCTTCATCCATTACCATTATTTCCTCATCTTCACTTATTTCTGACCAATCTTCTTCACATTCTTTGAGTTCATAGTTTATGTTATATATTTCTTTAATTTCTTCTACATATTTTATATTTTATATTTTATATTTTCATTCTTTTAGGACAGCTTGGTGATATATGTCCTAATTCTCCACATATATAACAATTACATTTCTTTGTTGTTTTTTTTATATTGTTTGTTTTTATTTATTCTTTTGAAGTATCTTTTATAAAGTTTTTTATATTTCTTAAAAGTTTTTTTCTGTTTTTTGGTTTATATTTTTGGAATTTGTGTTTACGTCTTTTTATATAATTATTGTTATTATTACATCCCAAATGATTTGGTCTTACTTCTTCACAACAAATTCTTTGTTTATATGTTCTATAATAATTTATAGTTGCTTTAGCTTTTTTGCACACTTTCTCTCTATAATCTTTTACAAATTGTCTTCTATACCCTAAAGTATCTACTTCTGTTTTTACTTTCTCATTTATATATGCACTATATATGTTTATACTGCATGGATCAGGTAGTTTTAGAAAAATGAGTCCAATATTGAACTCTTTTCTTCTTTTGTATAATAAATGTCTTGAAAATATTCTCGAAATTCACAAACATAGTTATCAAAATAACACATGTCACTTATTTCTAAATTGCTTAATCTTCATCTTGCTTGGTTCTTTATATATATAGTGTGTTTTTCTCTTTTTTCGTAAACACTAAATTTTTTTCTTATTGCTATTTCGTAATTTGTAATTATTTCTTTTAGTCGTAAGGTTCGTTGTGCTGAGGTTTCTTGTGTTCCTTTATCATCAATTGGTCTTGATTTTATGATAGTATTTATTTCTTCTTTCTTTAGTCTATTCCACCAGTTTGTTACTACTCCTATAAAAAGTTGCTTCTATAAATTTCTCAAATGTATTTCCTAATAAGTTTTGCCTAAATCCTACTATTAGTGAAGCTTTTACTTATTCTTCTATTGTTCTATCTACATCTTTTATGCAGTCTACATCTAGCCATTCTTCGTTTTCTACTATTCCTTTTTTGTAGTGTTCTACAGGTTCATATTTTGATGTTTCTTTTTCCTTTTATTTCCCTAACTTACAATTTTTTGTATCTTATCATATCCATGGTACATGATAAGGAATTTTTTTAAGTGGTGGTCTTAAGATTCCGTATGTATTAATTGAATTTTCTGTAGGTTTTGTTACAATCTTGTCTTTTCTTGATCCATTTTTATTTCTTCATTTGGTATGTCTAGATTTCTCAAGGCTTCCTCTACTTCCTCTGAATTGGGATTTGTCAATAAATATTCTATTTCTAAAATATTTATATTATGTTTTGTTATAACTTCTAATTCTTTCATACCTTACTCTGTAATGCCTAATTCTTCTTCAGTGTCATCTGTTATATATTTTACATAGTTCTTTTACGTTCTTATTTATAATTTTTAAATCTTTTCTTATAGTTCGTACAAATTTTGGATCATTGGAATTCTCTTCTAACTCTTGAATGTTTATCATATAAATTACTAAGTGTTTTGATAGTTCTATTTTTGTAATCTTATCCATACTAACTTAATTCTTATAGTTTAATACTTTTTGTGATGATAGGTGTTGGTAATACCAACTTGCTTCTTCGTTTCTATAGTCTAATACTTTGTACGCTATTTCTTTTTGTATTTCCTTAGGTAAGTTTTTGGTTACTCTACTAGTGATTAATAAATATTTTGTTGTTTCTTTATCAGTTATATGTTTTCTTTCTATCAATCTTTTATTAACGTATCTTATTTTGAATTTTTTAAGATTTTATATTTTATATTTCCATTCTTTTAGGACAATTTGATGATATATGTCCTACTTCTCCACATATATAACAATTACATTTCTTTGGGTTTTTTTTATATTGGTTTTCATTTATTATTTTGAAGTATCTTTTGTAGGGTTTATTAGAGCATCCAATATATATGCATATTATGCATATTTTGTCAAAAAAATCGCTACAGTCGTCTGCTAAATATGCATATTATGCATGTTCTACTACAGTAGGTTGCTATATATAAGAGAGGATATAAGAATTATGCATATTATATAGGACGCAACTTCACATTGCGTCCGATGAAAAAATTATTTTTTATTCCTCCGATGCAAGTTCACATTGCGTCCCTCAATAAAAAAATAATTAACCGTAATATAAAAACTAAAAAAAAATAGTTAAAAAAATCCACCAAAATGTCAAACGCAACTTCATGTTGCATCAGACCATTTTGATGATTTTTTTTAAATAAAAAAAATTCACAAAAATGGGTCGGACGCAACATGAAGTTGCGTCTGACCATTTTTTTGATTTTTTTCTCTTCCGACGCAACATGAAGTTGCGTCCGTCTATTTTGGGGGGGGTGGGGGGGGGGGTTCGTCCGTCTGATCTGATCTGATCTGAGATTTTTATTATTTTAAATTAAATTGGTAAAAAAATAGCATTCGACGACTGCAGAACAATAGCCAAATGCTATATGCATTTATCCATATATGCATAATTTACACAATGACGACTGTGGATGCTCTTATATCTCTTAAAAGTTTTTTTTGTGTATTTTGGTTTATATTTTTGAAATTTGTGTTTACGTCTTTTTATATAATTATTGTTATTATTATATCCCAAATGATTTGGTCTTATTTTTCACAACAAATTCTTTGTTTATATGTTCTAAGTAATTTATAGTTGCTTTAGATTTTTTGCACACTTTATCTCTATAATCTTTTACAAATTGTGTTCTATACCTTAAAGTATCTACTTCTGGTTTTACTTTCTCATTTATATATGCAATATATATGTTTATACTGCATGGATCAAGTAGTTTTAGAAAAAAGAGTCCAGTTTTGAACTCTTTTATTCTTTTGTATAATAAATGTCTTGAAAATATTTTCGAAATTCACAAACATAGTTATCAAAATAACACGTGTCACATATTTCTAAATTTCTTAATCTTCATCTTGCTTGGTTCTTTTCACATATAGTGTGTTTTTCTCTTTTTTGTAAACACTAAATTTTGTTCTTATTGCTATCTCGTAATTTGTAATTATTTCTTTTAGTCCTAAGGTTCGTTGTGCTGAGGTTTCTTGTGTTCCTTTATCATCAATTAGTTTTAATTTTCTGATAGTATTTATTTCTTCTTCCTTTAGTATATTCCACCATTTTGCTTCTACTCCTATAAAAAGTTGTTTTTATAAATTTCTCAAATGTATTTTCTAATAAGTTTTGCCTAAATCCTACTATTAGTGAAGTTTTTACTCATTCCTCTATTGTTCTATCTTTTACGCAGTCTACATATAGTCATTCTCCATTTTCTGATATTCCTTTTTTTCGTAGTGTTCTGCAGGTTCATATTTTGAGGTTTCTTTTTCTTTATCTTTCCTTAACATACTATTTTTTGTATCTTTCCATATCCATGGTAGGTGATAAGGCATTTTGTTTAGTGGTGTTCTTAAGATTCTGTATGTATTAATTAAATTTTCTTTAGGTTTTGTTAAAATCTTGTCTTTTTCTTGATCCATTTTTATTTTTTCATTTTGTATGTCTAGATTTCTCAAGGCTTCCTCTACTTTCTCTGAATTGGGATTTGTCATTAAATCTTCTATTTCTAAAATATTTATATTAAGTTTTGTTATAACTTCTAATTCTTTCATAACTTACTCTGTAATGCCTAATTCTTCTTCAGTGACATCTATTATATATTTTACATAGTTCTTTTATGTTCTTATTTATAATTTTAAATCTTTTCTTATAGTTCTTAGAAATTCTGGATCATTGAAAATCCACTTCTAACTCTTGAATGTTTATCATATAAATTACTAAGTGTTTTGATAGTTCTATTTTTGTAATCTTATCCATACTAACTTAATTCTTATAGTTTAATTTTTTTGTGATAATAGGTGTTGGTAATACCAACATGCTTCTTTGTTTCTATAGTCTAATACTTTGTATGCTATTTCTTTTTGTATTTTCTTAGGTAAATTTTTTGTTACGCTACTAGTTATTAATAAATATTTTGTTGTTCTTTATCAGTTATATGTTTTCTTTCTATCACTCTTTTATCGACGTATCTTATTTGAAAATTTGAAAGATTTTTTAATTTAGTTTTCCTTTTTTTGTGAAGTACTATCCAATTTTTATAAGGTTAAAGGATATTATAGTTTATCATTTATAAAGTAGAGTTACACAGGAAAAAAACAAAAAACAAAAAAAAAGAGATAATATTTTATAAAAGTAGGTAAGCTGAATAATTGTTTTCGAAAATGAATTAGTTTGACAAATAAATATTGAAAGTGTGTAGCTACTGCCACACACTCAACAAAAACTAAGGGAAAAAGAAGTGCAGAGGCAAAGTGATAACATCCTCATTCCTCTCTTTCTTTTGATCATAGCTCTGCAAAATTGTATTGAAATAAATCATGCAAGTGGCATGTGCATGGTAAGAGTTCGTGGTCCACCAAATCTTTCCCCTCATTGAAAATTAAAGGAGCTCTGGAGACCAACTCTGTCATCATAATATTTTGTATTTAAAAATAATAATAATAATAA
>CM030366.1:149522182-149561106 GCA_017893485.1 Hemerocallis citrina
TGCATTATTTGAATGCCTTGATTCATAGGCTAGAGGTGTCTGAATTGTTTGAAATTTTATACACATCATCTTGATGATATGTAGAGTGATGTGAACAGTGTAATCAAGATTCAGATGAGTCAAATCACTCCATCTCTAAAAAAAATTATTTTTATCTCACTTATCTCACCATCGTGCATTGATTTATTTGGGAAGTGACCGGCCGATTTCAAAAATTATCAAAAAAGTTGGACAGTCCAACACAATGTCGACCTCTCATTGAATGTATACTATCATTCACCATATTTATGTAGTTTTATATTTTCTTTAAAATGAAGGGGAGAAGAAACCTCTCCATGCATTAATGTTTATTAATTAACACATGGTTTATTTTTATTACCATCTTATTAATAAAAATGGTGGCTATACTTTATATTTTTCTTTTGAAAAAAAATACACATGGTTTATTTCTTGTTATATTAATTCAATGTTGAAAAAATTCAACTGTAAAACACATTCAAATTGTATATTGATTTCTCAAAATTAACATAGTGGAGGAGGAGGAATTGAAGAAGGGATGATGTTTGATGCATGCATGGTAGAAAGAATGTAAGTAATCTCTAAGCCTTAGCAAAAAAAAAAAAAAAATCGATAACAAATATTATAAATACATTCTATCAACTTTATTATAAATATCAACAGTGTAATCAAGATAAGCAATATAAAATTTCAAGTTTATATCGGCATGTACATCACTTTAAGCACTGAAGATAATGTATTACAGAGATGTAAGAATTGATGTTTTAGAGCATTTAGTGCATGTACAGCAAAAGCATTCTATCAGAAAAGGGGAAAAGAAAAAAAAAAATTCAATATGTTGATTTTTGATTAAAAAATTAGATGTAGATGAAGATGACCAAAAAAATCAAATTAACTGTTAGAATTAAGGAAGATGTGCAACACAAACAAGAGGACAAAGATAATATTAGTATTATTAAGATGGTCTAATTAATTAGTTTGATTCCATACATCCCTCCTAGGCAAAGAAACAAAGAAGATATTAAAAGGAGAACAAAATCCAAGTTGCCTACTATTTGCCTCATATATATATATATATATATATATATTATATATATATATATATATATATACAAAGAAGAAGATATTAAAAGGAGAACAAAATCCAAGTTGGCTACTATTTGCCTCATATATATATATATATATGGCTACTATTTGCCTATTTTGTTCTCCTTTTAATATCTTCTTCTTTGTATGTATATATATACATAGGGTAAAAGGGATATGAACAACTTGCTCATTTAGTAAATGAGGGGATATGAACAACTTGCTCATTTAGTAAATGAGCAATTGATTATGTGGCATGCATATGATTGGACAATCTTTAAAAGGGTTAGTTGTCTAATGTATTACATGCATGCCACATAATCAATTGCTCATTTACTAAATGAGCAAGTTGCTCATATCCCTTTTACCCATATATATATATATATATATATATATATATATATATATATATATATATATATATATATATGGAGTGATCATGTGAGAACTAGTGATCATGTGAGAACTAGTTTTCACGATAAGCTCCTTATAAACTTTTTACATAGCCATCACATGAAAGATCTGAACCGTTTACATTGTTTAAAATGACAAAATTAGTCTAAACATTGAAATCAATTTATTTGAAGTTCATTTGTCCATCCATCATGTCATTATAAAAAATAACGATATTCAGATATATAATTTGTAACACTTAAATGTATGGACAAATAAATCTCAAATGACTTGATTTCTCGTCCGCAGACTAATTTAAATGTGTAGATCAAAATGAACGGTACAGATTTTTCAATTTAGATCTAAAAAAAAATTCACATTTGGTTTTCACCGAAAGAGTTCTGACATATATATATATATATATATATATATATATAAGGAAAGCTTCGGTTGAGCACTACTCTAGTGCTCACCGCGTGAACACTAGGCCTTCGGGCGTTCATATCGAAAATCCGAACCGTTCACATTGATCTACACATCTAAATTAGTCTAAATATGTAAAATCAAATCATTTGAAATTCATTTGCCCATTCATTGAAGTGTTACAAAATTGTATGACTGAAAATCATTGTTTTTATATTCACATGATGGATGGGCAAATGAATTTCAAATGATTTGATTTTACATATTTAGACTAATTTAGATGTGTAGATCAATGTGAACGGTTCGGATTTTCGATATAAACGCCCGAAGGCCTAGTGTTCACGCGGTGAGCACTAGAGTAGTGCTCAACCGAAGCTTTCCCTATATATATATATATATATGGTAATGAATCATATGATCATCCATCTATCTTCTTTCCTTTCTCCCTTTCTTCTTCGTTTCCAACCCCATCCCTTTTGAATCTCTCTTTTAACACTTCATACACACACACTAACTCATTACAATTACAATGAACCATTTGAGTCATACATACTCTTTTGACATAGCATTAATTCCATTGTTATTCCTTGCATGAGAGTGGCGCATTATAGGACATATCAGTGAAGAGTGTGACTTGGGACGATAACTAAAATGCACAGTAGACCACTGTTACGTTGTTGTTGCATTTCGATTCTACTACGTACTAGCTTTATCATTGTAGAGATAACAAGGACTTTATTAAAATATATGTAGAAATGGTTATTAGGATTGTAGCATCAAATATACGTAGGCACTGAGTACTTGAAGTTGGAGAAAAAGAGCAGAAGACGATGACAGCAAGAGACAACAGCAGCAAGTAGAAATGTACAGTCTGGAGAGTTGCCGTCGACTGACCGGGGGTGCGGTCGACTGATCCCTTGACTGTAAGAGATATCTTTGAGTGTACAGGGTTCAACAGAGAAATGGACGGCCAATCGTGCAGTCGACCAGTCAAGAGATTGAGAGTTGTAATCTCTTTGTAATATTTATATTTCTTGGGAAATAAGGAGCATTGATTATCTCTGAATATTGATTGTGTTCTTGTGAGATCTTGTATATATTGTGGTGTCTTGTTCTTGGTTCATCTAAGTCTTTTTAGTTCCTATTGCTTGTGGTGTACTTCCGCTAATAGCACTACGAGTTGTGGTAGATTCTTCAACAAGTGGTATCAAAGATCTAGGTTCGGGATAGTCGATAGCAAGTCGAAGATTAAGAGGTTTGATGGAGTGACTTCGCGATGTGGAAGATTCAGATGATAGCGTATCTTCTTCAAAAAGATCTTGACGGTCCGTTGTTTGATGGGAAGCCGAAAGGTGAAGACAAATATGTGAAAGTCTGGGCGGAGTGGAATCGTTTGGATCAAAAGGCGTTGGGACAGATTCAGTTGGGACTGAGTAGAAAGGCGTTATTTCATATCTCGAAGGCAATGCAAAGACCACAAAGGAGGTTATGGAGATTCTCACGGATATAAATGAGAAACCGTCGGTATCTAATCAAATTATTCATCTGAAGTGTAACATCTTGGATTTTTAATCATATTATTAGAATGTATTTTTATTTTCACGTATTGTGCACGTGCAATTTTTATGCACGTATCTTTCTAAAAAAAATTCATAAATTAGTAATCTTATTTGTCTTCTCTTTTATTTAAAAGAACCTAATTTAATTTTTGGCCTAATTGTCTTTTGTAGCCCACTTTAATTAATTAACTAATTAAATTAATGAAGCCCATGGTTAGTTAGCCCATTAGTGAGCCCATTCATTTTTAATCTCTTTTAATAATCTAACTTGTGGGGTTGACTCATTCCATGAACAAAAAATTAATTATAAATGAACAACTTGTAAATAAAGGGGGCACTAGATAACACGTGTTTGCACTAGGGTGTGCAAAACACACCCTTTGGGTGTGGCCGGATAGAATCAAGAGAGAGGTGGTTATTTGCATCATGGAAAGTTTTAGCAACTCCCTATTTCATCCAAACCCTTGATCCTAAACCACTTGATTTAATCCTAGCCCTTTATTTTCACTAAAATTTTGTATAAATACCCCCATTTTTCATTAGCTATTCGTGCACTTATTCTTTATCATAAGAACGAGAAATACATTAGTGAGCAAAAGAGTGATAGTTGAGTGAGTTGTAACAAAAAAAATGAGCGTGCTTGTGTGTGTTCCATCAAGAGGAGGCCGGCCAATCCATCCAAGGAGCAAGGAGCTTGCGGAAAACACCAAGGAGCAAAGCTTGGACTCATCAAACACTAGGAGGAGAAGGCCCTATTGTGCATTCTACAAGTTTTTCCTAGGACTTTTGTGAATTTTTACTCCAAATAAGGTGGGTGTTTCTTTCTGTAACGCCCCGAATTTCAAAACAGACTGAATTCGAAGTTCCACGGGATCTTTACACTTCACTTCGTACAATTTTACAAGGAAATTTAAACTTTAATTTACATCAGAGTTATATTTATATTTACACTTAAACAGCGAAAGCAATTTATAATATTTACATAAATAAATGTACAACACTTGAAACATTCATTAAGCTGCTCGCATACTTTAATCTTTGTCAATTCCTTTATCCTACATTGGGACTGTCGGCACGTCAATTCATTCAACTGACGAGATATTATACACGGTCATCCTCTCTATGCCGAAACAGTATAATGATTCTCAATGCTTAACAAACCACAAACTTGTTCACAAACAAAGCTAAGGGAACTAGGGAAAAGAGTTAACCCTAGAAATTGATTTTTATTCATGATTCATACAATTAAGGACCAAACAATAGAGAAAACGTGATGAAAATAAGAGAAAAACACAAGTATGAGGGCCTCGAGTCTACGGTGTGAGAGTGATTCATAGGTTGCCTACTTGATGAGTCAAGTCTTGGCGTGGACACTACTCCGGAATTATCGAGATTGTGGCGACGCTTGTAGGATATTTGATTGACTACGGGTGGTGCCATGGTCCATGACGGAGGTTGAATTGACCATAGGCTCTGCATGATGCATCATGTCACGATGTGGGATTCTCCTCCAGGTTGTCTGGACATGGGCTCGTAACTCATAGGACATCTAGAATACTTACCGTAGTTACAGTAGTAGATTAAGTCATGGTGATGGATCGAACCCTACAAGTTGAAGAATGATTAAGGGCTTGCCCTCGGACCTATGTAGTATGAGATGCATAGAATCCGAACAAGTGTGTATTAGTGTCATCTAATAATAATAATAAATTGCATTAAGGACTAGGCGCACAATCACAACACAACATCAATAGGATAGTCCCCTTAGCTTTGTTTGTGAACAAGTTTGCGGTTTGTTAAGCATTAAGAATCGTTATACTGTTTTGGCATAGAGAGGATGGCCGTGTATAATATCTCGTCAGTTGAATGAACTGACGTGCCCACAGTCTTTATGCAGGATAAAGGAATTGACAAAGATTAAAGTATGCAAGCAGCTTAAAGAATATTTCAAGTGTTGTACATTTATTTATGTAAATATTGTAAATTGCTTCCACTGTTTAAGTGTAAATATAAATGTAACTCTGATGTAAAGTAAAGTTTAAATTTCCTTGTAAAATTGTACGAAGTGAAGTGTAAAGATCCTGTGGAACTTCGAATTCAGTCTGTTTAGAAATTCGGGACGTTACAGAGTGGTATCAGAGCACACTTCCAAGTAGTACAAATTTATAAGGAACGACACCCTACAAGGTGACATTAGTGTGTTGTGTATAGAGATTTAAATGTAAGTCACTTACATTTGTGTTGCTCTATGATTGATATTCCTTCTCATCCTCCCCATTTTCTAAGATGGCAGACCACTTCGACACAGCTGGAGGTAGGGATGGCAAGTGGGCCGGGTCAACCGCTGACCCGCCCGCGACCCGTACTTATAACCCGGCCCGCAAATCGACAGTTCGGGTTTGGGTTCGGGTTCGGGTCGAACCCGTGAACAGTAACGGGTCAACCCAGGTCTCCGAAATAGCGGATCCAACCCGCTCAACCCGGCCCGCGAACCAGCTTAAAAAACCCGACCCGCCCGCCAACCCGCGGGTCGACCCGCGGGTTGCGAACCGTTAGACCCGAACAGGTCAAACGTTCTACCCGCCCCGGGTCGACCGTTGACTCGCGGGTCAACGGGTCGCAAAACTGTGCCCAACGGCACTGTTGTCCAGAGAGCCGTTGAACGTCTCTAATGGCCGTTTTTTTGGTTTTTTTGTGTTTTTTTTGTTTTTTTATATTTTTACCCTATAAATACCCCCCCCCCTCAAAATCCCATCAAAAAATTCACAAAACCTCTCTTACTCCCTCTACTATTATAACTCATTTCTAAGCAATTTGTGAACAATTGAAGTATTAACAAGCAAGTCTTGAAGACGTATACACGATCAAATTCCGATTATCGAAATCAAAATTCAACAATTTCTTCGACTCTTCAACTCTCGTCCAACTCCAAGTGATCAAGTCTTCAACTCTCCTCCAAGCTCTCCTCAACTCTTCAATTCCGGAATCGCTTATTTCTACTTCTACTTCTATTCTTATTTTCACGGATTTTTTTATATACGCGTATCCACGGTGAACGGTATTAAAATTTCATATCTCTCTTCTTATTTAATTTTTTTTGTAGTTATAATTTTCGTTGGTTTTTTTATCTTCTCTATCTCAGCCCTTTTGTTTTCTAGAATTTTTTTATAACTCATCGCTCCTACTTTGTGTAGTTTTTTTTTACATACATAAGTACATTATGTCTAGATTACGCGGTAGCGGTCGTAGCCAAAGTGGACAAGATTCCACCGGCACTTCCCGTAGGCCACCAATTGTCCCAATTATTGAGCCCGTCGAAGAGTGCCATATTCCTCCTACCCAACAATGGGGTACACACGATGAGGTTGTAGGAGACATACAATTAGAAGAAGAAGAACAACAACAACCACCAACCGAAACAACACAACCCCGTAGTGGTAGGAAAAGTATAGGGAAAAGTAGTGATTGGCATAAATTTTATGATTTTATCCCGGACGAAAAAAATCCGGGTATAGGTTTGAAGGTTGTTAAACATGTTCTAAGGCATACAAATTCAAGAGGGGTGATGGCACCGGTACAATTAGTAGACACATCCAACATAACCATACAGACCTTTTTGTTGACCTACCCGACCAACAAAAAATCCACCCTAGGACCGGTCTAGTTGATTGCCACCCTTACGATCCCAATCTTGTTCGTCGGGAAATGACCCGATTAGTAATAAAGAAAGAGTTACCATTTTCTTATCCCGAGAGTAGGGACTTGGAAAATTTTAATCAAACAGCCTTAAACCCTAATTTTAGAAGAATCCTGAGAAATACTTACAAATCGGATTGTTTCAAAGTGTACAATGAAATAAAGGATGCTTTGATTGTAATTTTATGGAGTTTAACTTGTAGAGTTAGTTTAACTTCGGATTGTTGGACGGGTGTCAACAATATTCTAATGATGGGAATAACCTGTTATTGGATCGACAATGATTGGATTCTTCAAAAAATAATCATATCACTTACCGTGTTGCCCTATCCCCATAGTGGCGCTGAAATAGCAAACCGTATTTTAGAAATTTGTGATGTTTTTCATATTCGGGATAAAATTATGTGTATTAGTTTTGATAATACATCTAACAACAATGCATCAATTACTACTTTAAAATCCGCATTAAACCCTCCATCTGACAATATTTTTCATATTAGATGTGCATGTCATATTTTAAATTTATGTGTTCAAGATGCATTAAAAATAGCCAATCCATATATACTTAAAATTAGAAATTGTGTACATTTTATTGCATTAAGTCCCAACATATTTCAAGAATGGAAAAATTGGTGTAGGATTTCAAATGTACCTTTTAGAAGATTTCCAAAAGATGTTAAACACCGATAGAACTCTACTTTTGATTCACTACAGGTTGTTACCGAATATAAATCAGTTGTAAATGATTTTTGTATCACAAAAAATATGCCAAATTTTGAAATGACACCCACCGATTGGTTTTATGCCGAAGCTTTGTTGAAACTTTTAGAACCTTTTAACACCACAACTTTAAAATTTTCAAAATCATATGAATCTACTTCTAGTAGCATTTTTATTTCAGTAGTTACTATGATGCAAACTTTTAACGAAATGGTAAATGATGCTTTTGTTGGTGATATTGTAAAACCTACATACAAAAAAATTTTGAAGTATTTTTATCCTCCTCCTATGTTGTTTTGTGTTGCTACCGTTATGGATCCTCGTATCAAATTAGAAGGTACGAAGAGTTTGATTGAAATATTTTTTGCATTACTTGGGGAAGAATCCGAAGCAGTGGAACAAGAATTGATTGTGCTGCTTTTTTAGTTAAATTTGAATCTACATTAAATAACTTGTATGATTATTATGAAAGATCTTTTGCTCATAGTAGTACAACTTTTGTAGTTAGTTCTTCTTCTGGTAGTTCTAAAGGTAAGGGTAAGAGTAAATTTGATGATAGAACATTTAATTTACTTGCACAAATTCAATCCAAAAAACCTAGAACTAATCAACAAAATGAATTAAATTGGTATAACCAACAAGATTCTGAGTCTTCTAGTTTCCACTAGATATTTTACAATAGTGGAAAGACCATGAACACACTTATAGTATTCTTAAATATATGGCTAAAGATCTGATAACTCCTCCTGTCTCTACAGTTGCTTCTGAAAATGCATTTTCTTCAGGTGGAAGGGTTCTAACTGATTACAGGAATCGCTTGAAGTCTGACTCGTTAGAGATGCTCGTTCGCACAGAAGACTGGCTGAAGGCTGAAGATAGGACACAAGGAAAAACATTATCTACGTCCACAAGTGGGAGCAATTCGCCGGAAGAACAACAACAACAACAACAATACCAACCAAAATGAAGAATTCAATACCAACAACTAAACAACAAGTCAACAACAACAAATTGAAGGAAGGCCACCAACTTGAAGATAATTGTAAATAGATAAAAAAAATTGTATTAGATCTTTGCTTGTTATTTCAAATTATAAATATTGAAGTAAATTAAAATTGTATATAAGAAATATGTTAGTGTATAAAATAAATTTGTGAATTCTTTATTTCTTATTAGAAATTGTGAAACTTGTATAACTTGAAATCATATGAATAATATTTCAAAAAAATTTGGCAATTTCACTCTTACAATCTTATTATTATTATTACGATTTTTAGTGTTTATTATTTTTATTATTATTTTTTAAGTTAAAAAAAACAAAACAAAAAAAAACCTATCTAAACGGGTCAGCCCGGGACCCGACCCGAACCGACCCGGGTTGGACCCGAAGGGTTCACGGGTTGGGCGGGTCACCATTTCTACTTTTCGACCCGGCCCCGCCCAGCCCGGTTAAGCAACCAACCCGGCCCGAACCCGCCCAAGTCAACATCCAATCCGGGCGGGTCCGGCCCGGTCCGACCCCTTCGACCCGAATGCCATCCCTAGCTGGAGGCGACGACTGGCACATTATTGAGGAGGATTACTACCCCGGGCAAGCTGATTCAGATGAAGAGGATCCTGAAGAATTGGAAGATGAATGGCCAGAGTCCAGGGAGATCACTCCACCTCCGGATTCATCTGATGATTCCTCTAACGAGGAATAACCAGTTCCGAGTAGTCTTATTGTGTCTCTTCAGAGGCAGGTTGAGACTCCGAGGGAGTGAGCAGAGCTGTTGCAGGTGTAGTGTGCGAAGTGCAAGGGATTCCTGTGATTCGGAACTATTCGACTGTGTTCTTGGATGATTTGCTTGGGTTACCTCCACAGCGTGATGTAGGGTTCAACATCACTATTCAGTCGGGGAGTGCACCTATTTCCAAGGCACAGTATAGGATGGCACCCGTGGAGCAGGATGAGATCAAACGACAGATTGAGGAACTGTTGGAGAAAGGCTTTATTCAACTGAGTGCGTCACCTTGGGGAGCACCGGTGCTGTTGGTAAAGAAGAAGGATGGATCGATGATGATGTGCATCGATTACCGAGAGCTGAATAAGGTCACTGTTCAAAACAAATATCCAATTCCAAGAACTGATGACTTGTTCGATCGTCTACAAAAAGCAGTTGTTTTCTCCAAAATAGATCTTCGATCAGGATATCATCAAGTTTGAGTGAAAGTTGAAGATGTGCATAAGACTGCGTTCAGAACTCGACACGGGCATTACGAATTCTTAATTATACCGTTTAGAGTGACGAATGCACCTGCAATTTTCATGGATATGATGAACAGAGTTCTAAGGCCGTTTATTGATTTCTTCGTCGTGGTGTTTATCGACGATATTCTTGTGTACTCCAAGTCGGAGGAGGAGCACACGGAGCATCTGGCAGCAATTTTGAGGAAGCTTCAGGAGCAGGAATTGTATGCCAAGTTGTCCAAGTGCGATTTCTGAAAATCTGAAGTGGCATTCCTAGGTCACATCCTTTCTAAAGAGGGAGTGGCAACTGATCCGTAGAAAATAGAGGCGGTGAGAGCTTGGGCAAGGCCTACTACAGTAAAGAAAATCAGGAGTTTCCTTGGATTGACAGGATACTACAAGAGGTTCATTCAGGGCTATACTCTGAACGCTGCGCCACTCACTGGTCTGACCAAGAAGAATGTAGACTTCAATGGACCGAGCAGTGCGAGAAGAGCTTTCAGGAGTTGAAAGAGAAGCTGACTACTGCACCCATTTTAGCTTTTTCTAGAGTGGTTGTTGAATATGATGCCTACAGTGAGGCTTCACATCGTAGGCTTGGTTGTGTCTTAATGCAAGAAGGGAAAGTGATCGCTTATGGGTCTAGGCAACTAAGACCGCATGAGAAGAATTATCCAACTCATGATCTGGAGTTGGCTGCGATTATCTTCGCCTTAAAGCAATGGAGACATTCTATGTACGGTGAGAAATTGAACATGTACACAGACCACAAAAGCTTGAAGTACATCGATCAACAGAAGGATCTGAATTTGAGACAAAGGAGATGGCTGGAGGTGTTTGAGGACATTCGTCCGGAGATTAAGTATCATCCTGGGAAGGCTAATATTGTTGTTGATGCACTTAGCCACAAGTGCAGTTTGTCCAGTTTGATTACGACTCAGAAGCACCTGGCAGAGGAATTGGATCGGACTGGTATTGAAGTTGTCTTGCAATGCTTGGGAGCATCCTTGGCTCAGTTGAGGCTTCAGCCTACGCTGAATGGAAGGATTATTGCAAGTCAGAAGGAAGATGCTGATACTTTGAAGATGAAGGATCAGGTCGTTGCAGGCAAGTTGCTCGAGTTTTAAATCAGGGATGAAGTGTTGTGGTTTGGAGAGAGGCTGTGTGTTCCGGATCAGTCGGACTTGAAAGAAAGTATTCTTCAGGAGGCACATGCTACTCATTTGTCAGTACATCCTGGGAGTACTAAGATGTACAAGGACATTAAACAGCATTTCTAGTGGTCAGGTTTGAAGCGGGATGTGGCTGAATTTGTGTCGAGGTGTGAGATTTGTCAACAAGTCAAAGCCGAGAATCAGAAACCCGGAGGTCTATTGCAACCGTTACCTATTTCGGAATGGAAGTGGGATAACATCAGTATGGATTTCATTACGGGCATGCCCAAGAGTTCAAAGGGCAATGATGCGATTTGGGTTATAGTCGATCGACTAATCAAGTCCGCTCATTTCTTGGCAATGAAACTCACCGCTTCGATGGACAAGTTAGCCGAGTTGTATGTTGGTGAGATCGTCAGGCTTCATGGCGTTCCGTTAACCATTGTGTCTGATCGAGATGCGTGGTTTACTTCGCATTTTTTGAGGAGTCTTCAGACAGCCTTAGGTACCAAGACGGATTTTAGCACTGCTTTTCATCCACAGACCGATGGGCAGACCGAGAGAGTCAACCGTATCCTTGAGGATATGCTTCGGTGATGTGTACTAGACTTTGGAGGCAGTTGGGAAAGGCATCTAGCTTTGGTGGAGTTTGCCTACAACAACAGTTTTCATACTAGTATTGGAATGGCATCGTACGAAGCTCTGTATGGCAGGAAGTGCAGAACACCTGTCTGTTGGTTCGAAGTAGGGGAGCGATAGATATTTGGGCCTAAGATTGTGCAGAAGACCTCTGAAAAGATTGATCTGATCAGGAAGAGGTTGGTGGATGCTCAGAGTATGCAGAAAAGCTATGCAGACAATCGGAGGAGGGACCTCAAGTTTGAGGTTGGTAACTTTGTCTTTCTGAAGGTTTCACCTAGCAAGGGTGTGATCTGATTTGGCAAGAGTGGAAAGTTTGCCCCAAGGTTCATAGGCCCGTATAAGATATTAAAAAGGATCGGGAAAACTGCTTATCGGTTAGAGTTGCTGGAGGAGTTGTCTCAGGTGCACAATGTCTTTCATGTGTCTATGCTGAGAGGTTACATTCCAGATCCGAGTCATCATTTGCCCGAAGTGCCGGAAGGTTTGCAAGTGGATCTGAGTTACATTGAGCTCCCAGTTGAGATTGTAGATCGTCGGGAGAAGGCCTTGAGGAACAAGATGATACCGATAGTCAAAGTAGTCCGGAGGAACCAGTTGGTCGAGGAGGCTACTTGGGAACCTGAGGAGAGAATGTTGAAGGATCATCCTGAGCACTTTGTCTGATTTGTGTCTTGTATCTTCTTCTTTTTTTTTCTTTTCTTGTTGTCTTGGTTTCCTCACTCTTTAATTGTAGTTCCGGGGACGGAACTATTCTAAGGAGGGAGTGCTGTAACATCCTGAATTTTTAATCATATTAATTAGAATGTATTTTTATTTTCACGTATTGTGCATGTGCAATTTTTATGCACGTATCTTTCTAAAAATATTTCATAAATTAGTAATCTTATTTTTCTTCTGTTTTATTTAAGAGAACCTAATTTAATTTTTGGCCTAATTGTCTTTTGTAGCCCACCTTAATTAATTAACTAATTAAATTAATGAAGCTCATGGTTAGTTATCCTATTAGTAAGCCCATTTATTTTTGATCTCTTTTAATAATCTAACTTGTGGTGTTGACTCATTCCATGAACAAAAAATTAATTATACATGAACAACTTGTAAATAAAGGGGGCACTAGATAACACATGTCTGCACTAGGGTGTGCAAAAAACACCCTTTGGGTGTGGCCGGATAGAATCAAGAGAGAGGGAGAGTGGATGAGGTGGAAAGGCGGTTATTTGCATCATGGGAAGTTATAGCAACTCCCTATTTCATCCAAGTCCTTGATCCTAAACCACTTGATTTAATCCTAGCCCTTTTATTTCACTAAAATTTTGTATAAATACCCCCCCTTTTTCATTAGCTATTCTTGAACCTATTCTTTATCATAAGAGCAAGAAATACATTAGTGAGAAAAAGAGTGAGAGTTGAGTGAGTTCTAAAAAAAAAAATTGAGTGTGCTCGTGTGTGTTCCATCAAGAGGAGGCTGGCCAATCCATCCAAGGAGCAAGGAGCTTGCGACAAACACAAAGGAGAAAAGCTTGGACTCATCACACACTAAGAGGAGAAGGCCCTTTTGTGCATTCTAGGAGTTTTCCCTAGGACTTTTGTGAATTTTCTCTCCAAATAAGGTGGGTGTTTTTCTTTCTTCTAATCTAGTTACCATGCTAGGAATTAATTGCTACTAAGAGAAAACTAAGTAATTTGGACTTATGGCTGTTTTGAGATGAAATGATAAATTAGAGAATGTTTGATAAAATGATTGATAATGGATGAATTGTGAATTAAAGTGCTAGAATCTTTCATGTTGTCATGTTATGTGTTTGTGGATTATGCTTTATGGAGAAATTTATGTTTATGAGACAAATTGTGATCAAATGCATCATGAAAATGTTGATCACTTAAATTAGAGTAACACTACTGTAGAAAAGATGGAAATTGGTGTTCTAAAAATATTGTAGATCGCTAATAAGTGAGAGAATAAAGAAGAAAAGTGTTCTCGTAGAAATCTAGATTGTAGATCGTGTACAATTGTGATTCTTGTTTTCAATGTCGAAAATATATCCAGAATTTACTCTAAATAGCAACCTGGTGCAATCGACAGTCGACCGAATTAGAGTCGATAGTCGACTGTCAAGTGATGAATTTCAAATTTTAGCTACTGCACAGTCGACCGACCGTATTTTAATAATCGACTGCCCTGACTAATTGTTTTCGAGTTTAAATTATTACGGAACAGTCGACCGACCATATTTTAACAGTCGACTGCTCTTATTATTTACTTTCGAGCTATAGAACCTCGCAGAACAGCCGAGAGGCCATGCTTAACAGTCGACTGCCATGAAGTTCAAATGATATCCAGATTTCATGAGATAATTTTCTATAATCCTTAGCCTAGTATAAATGAGAATTTGAGACTATTTTTAAAAGAAAGAATTTACTATAAATTGTTAGTTTAAATTGTCCTTGGATAAAGAAAAATGCATTGATTAAAAGATGATTTGAAAAGAGTTTTGATAACGAAAGTATGAATGTTAGATTTAGTATTGTTAAAGCAAGGATAAGAGAAATTTTGTGGAAAGAATAAATTAGGAATGTGACAAGTTAGAAAAATGAAATTATATTGTTTATGCATGAGATTGTGTATGAAATTGAAATTTGAATGACTTGATGAATTATGATAGAACATGAATATACAAGTGCTATGAACATGAAATGAAATTATTGTTAATCATGGAAAAAGATCTTATGAGTATGAAAGACTCGATGTTCTGATTATGAGTTGAAATTAAGAACTAGGGAGTAGTTAAGCCTCATATCGGCGATAAGAGAAATATTGATATGATATTTGAGATAAAAGACCAGGTTTGGGTCAAATGCGTTGATTGAGGGCTAAGACCGGTATAGGGAAAAGAGTTAACCCTAGAAATTGATTTTTATTCATGATTCATACAATTAAGGACCAAACAATAAAGAAGACATGATGAAAGTAAGAGAAAAACACAAGTATGAGGGCCTCGAGTCTACGGTGTGAGAGTGATTCACAGGTTGCCTACTTGATGAGTCAAGTCTTGGTGTGGACACTACTCCGAAATTATCGGGATCGTGGCGACGCTTGTGGGATGTTTGATTGACTACGGGTGGTGCCATGGTCCATGACGGAGGCTGAATTGACCATAGGCTCTGCATGATGCGTCATGTCACGACGTGAAATTCTCCTCCAGGTTGTCTGGACATGGGCTCGTAACATAGGACATCTAGGATACTTACCGTAGTTACAGTAGTAGATTAAGTCATGGCGAGGGATCGAACCCTACAAGTTGAAGAATGATTAAGGGCTTGCCCTCGGACCTATGTAGTATGTGATGCATAAAATCCGAACAAGTGCGCATTAGTGTTATCTAATAATAATAATAAATTGCATTAAGAACTAGGCGCACAATCACAGCACGACATCAATAGGATAGTCCCCTTAGCTTTGTTTGTGAACAAGTTTGTGGTTTGTTAAGCATTGACCATTGAGAATCGTTATACTATTTCGGCATAGAGAGGATGGCCATGTATCATATCTCGTCAGTTGAATGAACTGACGTGGCCACAGTCTTTATGCAGGATAAAGGAATTGACAAAGATTAAAGTATGCGAGTAGCTTAAAGAATGTTTCAAGTGTTGTACATTTATTTATGTAAATATTATAATTTGCTTCCGTTGTTTAAGTGTAAATGTAAATGTAACTCTGATGTAAAGTAAAGTTTAAATTTCCTAGTAAAATTATATGAAGTGAAGTGTAAAGATCCTATGGAACTTCGAATTCAGTCTGTTTTGGAATTCGGGGCGTTACATGAAGAAGTATGAAGTTGAAAGAAGGGGCTTCAGTAGTAGAGCATGTGAACAATTACTGTATGGTTTATAACCAGATGGACGCTGTAGGTTTGAAATTTTCAGAGAGGAGGCAGTCATTGTTACTTCTATCTACTTTACCCGATAGTTATGGTATAGTGGAACAGACTATTACAGACACTATGACAGATTCGACGACTCTACAAGATGTGGTGAGTAGCATTCGAAACGAGGAGGTGAGAAGGGTGAGAAACGGGGGATATCCATCATCATCTTCTAGAGATTCTGCAATGTCTGTTGAGAGGAGATGTGGGAGTTCTAAGAGCAGTCAAAAAAGAAAGGATCATAGTAGTTCATCTGAGAGTTGGTCTGATGACAGCGATGGGGAGCATGGGCCTGAGTTCTGGTATTATCACAATAAGGGTCACATGATGCGCAGTTGTAAGGTTTATATGAAGAAGAAGTAGAAAAAACCGAAGAGAGATATCCCAAAGGAAGCTCAAGTAGGGCTTGTTGAAGAGTTATGCTTATCAGCTCGGGAGGAGTTGGGCACTCAAGATTGGTGTATTGATTCGGGAGCTTCTTTTCATTGCACTCCGAGGAGAGAGGTGTTTGATGACTACGAGAAGAGTTCTTTTGGAGATGTGATCGTGGGGAATGGTCACATGTGTTCTGTACAAGAGGTTGGTATTGTTTGCGTAAAATCCAATGATGATCAGAGTGTTGTCTTGTGGGAGACAAGGCATGTTCCAAACTTGAAAGAAAACATTATCTCAATTTGAAGACTAGACAAAAAGGGGTTGTCTACTACAGTTGGTAGTGGGGAGTGGTGTATAGCTGCAGGTTCAAGGGTAATTGCAAAAGGGAAGCGTGAGGGAATGCTGTATTTTCTTAGAGACGTGAGGGACGTTTCTCCTGTAGTTGACTCTCAGCCGGAATCGAGTAGTCGGTTGTGTGGGGTGCAACCGAGTTCTTTTAGTTGTGGATGAAAGGTTACTAATTTAGTGAGAGCTGCTGACCATGGAAGTGATCCTAGAGGAAAAGACGTTGCTGTGGTGAAGGTACTTTGTGAATTGGCAGTCGAAGCTTCAAGTCGCACTTGTGAGGTAGAGAGCACTGGTATCGATATGTGGGATGATGTCGATGAGTGCATCCATACTTTTTTCTTCAAGTTTTATAATTTTGGTACCAATAATATTACTAATTGGATGGAAAAATAATGATTAGTATCTAAGGGGGTGGGTATCAGTTGATGGGTTTCAAAATTGGATTCAATTTGAAGAGTGTAGGATGGTTTAGGACATAGGCATTTGTGTAGGGCATTAAGCGCTCATTGGTTGTATAGGAGTTGTAATAGCTGTTGCAATTGAGTTGCATGCAAACCGCTGTAACCGAAATGCACTGCAGGTGGATGGTTGCAACTAAGGGTAAAATGTTGCTGGTAGTAGTTGCATCCTTCCAAACGTTGCAACTAGGGGTACTTGCAGGATTCTAGTTGCCAAGTGAAAAGTTTCAGTGCAACCAAAGACCCCGTATGTGTCACATATTATGTAAAGTTTGATGGTTTTATGATCATCTAATGTACTTTTATCATGTGTTTCAGTCTTTTCAATGTCGCCAGGGGAAAGCGTACCTTTTCAACAATGTGTAATTATATTTCTTATCAAAGGTTATATTATGAGTTAGATTTTTCAATAACCATCGCATTAGAAAAGTCCTAACCAATCTTTTTATGTTGCTGGGGATTTGATTTTGACATTGTAAATTGATCACTGTTAGATATTATAGTCACACATTGGATATTGGGCTAGTTTTGTATTTGATTCACTCCTATATATAGGAGATACTGTACTCAATTATTTCTCAATTCAATAATCAGTATTGTTTTCATCTCTCTCATTTATCTTAACATGGTATCAGAGCCAAGTTATATAAATTTTTCGTTCTTCCCAAAACCTTAGAATTCCAACAGCCAAAAAAAAATAAAAAAATATCTCCCCATCTTCCTCATTATCAGACCGCACATCGACCCATCGTCACCATCAAGAAGAAGCCACCCGAAGACCCATCATCATCATCAAGAAGCAAATACCCAAAACCCCAAAATTTGACTCTGAAACCCATCGCCTCTGTCGTCACCCATCGTCGTCACCCATCGACTCTGAAACCACAGCAAACCCCATCGTCGTCACCCATCAAAGAAGCCAGATCCATCCCGAATCCCCTAGCCACCCTAACCTCCACTTTCGTCACCAACCCTCGCCGCCCCTCTCCTCTCCCACCTCAACCCTAACCCTACTTCTCTATTTCTCTTCTAAACCCATTACCCTGATACTGATTTCTTGCTTAACTCATTTACTCCGAAACCAGAGCAAGCCATTCCTAAAACCCTATTTTGCTATTTCCCTGTTTTCCAAATACCCAAATCCACGTACCCTGTCAACCCAAACCCATCTCTCTAATACACCCAAATCCAAACTCCTTATACACCCAAATCCGTTATACAACCAAACCCGAACTCCTCACATACACCCGCACCCTCTATTCCCAAAACCCTTCTTTCTTATTTTTCTGTTTTCAAAAAAATTTAGAGAAAAAAAATCGAAAAAATAATAATAATAATAATAATAATTTACAGGTACTACTACTTGATGGAATCTCAGTCTCTCCTACATATTTCTTGCCTCTACCGACTTCCCCGCTGCAACCGCCTCTCGTTCTCTCTCCCTCCCATCTCGTTCCTCCCCCAGATTCAAACTACAGCAGCACCACCTTCTGTCTGCCTCCGGCCTCCTACCTTCTCCCAGCATCATTCCTCACCATACCCCACCTCTACTTCCGACACCGGTAGCACCGTCCTACCCCTACCCCGATCTAGACACCAGAAGCATCTCCCTCCTCATTGTGTTCTCAGTCACAGCAGCACTAGTCTTATTCCTCCTCGCAGTGCTTCTTTCCTTACATCCTCGGTCGTGCCCATCACTTCAGCCTTGTCGTATCCTATTGATTGGGCTAATTTTAAGCAACCCTCACTCAGTTGGAACTACAACTTCTGGGTCAGTCTATCAATGCTGGCTCCTTTGCTCCTCATTCTCTGCCACTCCCGGTAAGAATTCGTTCTGGATTTTAGATTCTGCTGTATCACATCATCTCACTAGTAATCAGACACTGTTCACCACTTGCACTGCACTTTTCTCTCACACTCCGTCTCTACACACAGCTGATGGCTCACCACTTCTCGTTACACACTCAGGGGCAATTAGCTCTCCCACTTTCACATTACCATATGTTCTTTATGCTCCTCATTTATCCATAAACCTTATTTCTATTAGTTCATTGTGCGATAGTGGTCTTGTCGTTACTTTTGACTCTTTCGATTGTTCGATTACTGATTCATGCACTGGTGATGAGTTTGGACGTACTAGTCGTCAAGGTCGTCTATATCATCTAAATTTTCTTCGTGCACATCACTCTCCTTCTAGTTTTGCCGTATTGTTTTCTCTTATGCTAATTGTGGCACAGACTTTTAGGTCATATTAGTGCGTCTCGTCTCTAGACTTTAGCTCGTAGTGGTGTCCTTGGTTCTCTTACTTTTAAATATTTATCTGATTGTCAGGGTTTTCATTTGGCTAAGCATATCGCGTTACCCTTTAGTCACAAAAGCACTTCTCAAACCACCCATCCTTTTCAATTTGTTCATTCTGACATATGGGGAACCTCTCTTGTACCTTCGTGGAAAGGCTATCTCTATTATGTTGCCTTCATCGATGACTTCACTAGACATACATGAATTTTTCTTATGCGTCACCAATCTGAGATACCTGATATTTACCGGTTCTTTACGACTATGATTCACACACAATTCTGTGTGCGCATTAAGAATTTTTGATCGGACGGTGCTCGTGAGTACACTTCCACCACTATGAAATCGATCTTTCAGTCTCACGGCACCCTTTTTCAGCAATCATGTCCTCACACACATGAGCAGAATGGTGTAGCTGAACGCAAGCATTGTCGCATTCTTGAGACGGCTCGTGCTCTTTTACTCTCCTCTTCCGCTCCTCGTTCTTTCTGGGCTGAAGCTGTCATGACCTCTGTTAGTCTCATTAACATTACTCCCTCATCTTTCCTAGCTGGCACGATACCTTATGAGGCTCTTTATCTCTCACCTCCCGACTACAGTATGCTCCGTACCTTTGGGTGCACCTGTTATGTCCTTTTCCCTTCTACTGAGCGCACGAAGCTCTCCGCTCATGCTGCTAAGTGCGTTCACCTAGGTCTCAGTCCCGAACACAAAGGTTATCGTTGTTTTGATCCATCGGCAGGTCATGTTCGCATTTCTTAACATGTATCCTTTATGGAAGACTCTCCTTACTACCTGACTCCCCCCGAGGATGCTAGACTTCTCGATTCCCCAGTTGTTGCTAGCTACCTGACTTCATCTTCCCACATTCCTTTTGATCCCACTCTTCTAGCTCTATTCACATCTCCTGCAGTCCTTACACCTATTGTTTCCCTACTGAAACATCACCTGCATCCCCACAGCTTCCAGCACCCACCCCACCTGCTTCCCCATCACCACATGCACCCCCACACTCTGTCAGTCCACCACCGCTTCGTTAGTCTACATGTTCCACTTCTGGTATTCCTCCAGCATGTTATACACCTGATGCCACTGGTCCTTCTGACCAGTTTGGTTTTGCCACCCTAGCTTCCTACTCACCAAAGTTTCATGCATATCTCACTGCTATACACTCTATACGTGAGCCCAGAACCTATCAGGACGCAATTCAATATCCCGAGTAGAGGAAAGCCATTGTAGAGGAATTCAGTGCATTTGATCAGACTGGCACTTGGGATGTCATTCCTCTGCCAGAGGGCGTTCAGCCTATTAGCTGCAAGTGGATCTTCAAGGTCAAATATCAACCTGATGAATCTATTGAGCGGCACAAGGCTCGTCTAGTAGCACGAGGATTTACTCAGGAACATGGCATTGATTATGATGAGACATTTGCTCCCGTTACGCAGATGACTACTGTTCTCACTCTTCTTGCTGTTGCAACCATCCATCAGTGGTTGTTATACCAGATGGACGTGAAGAATGCTTTTCTTCATGGTACCTTATCTGAGGTTGTTTATATGGATCCTCCTTTTGGCCTCTCTACTCCTCCTCATCATGTTTGCCGGTTGCGTCGAGCTATATATGGTTTGAAGCAAGCCCCTCAAGCCTAGTTTGAGTGTTTTCACCTTGTCATCACCAAAGCTGGTTTTAGTCAGAGTTCCCAGAATCATTCTATATTTATGCAGTCATCACCGCAGGGGAGGGTACTTCAACTACTTTATGTTGATGATATGATCATTACTAGGGATGACTCCGCAGGCATTACATCCACCAAGAAATACCTTCACCAGCAGTTCCATATGAAAGACCTTGGCAAACTACGTTATTTTCTAGGTCTAGAGATTGCTCATGGATCTCGGGGGATACTCATTTCTTAACAGAAATACACATAAGATATTATTGCCCCTGCATGCCTCTCTAATCGTCGATCAACCGATATACCCTTAGAGCTTCATATGAAGCTTCGTCCCGCTTATTGTAAGTTCCTTCCTGATCCCACTAGATACAGACAGATTGTTTGACAGCTTGTCTACTTATGCATGATCAGACCCGATATTGCTCACGCATTCAGTGTTGTCAGCCAGTTTGTTTCTGCTCCTACGTCAATTCACTGCGGTGCTCTTCTTCGGATTCTCAGATATCTTCGGGGCACTATTACTCTCTCATTATTCATGTCTGCTACATCCAAACTAGAGCTGAGTGCATATTCTGATTCAAATTAGACAGGTGATCCTACTACCAGACGATCTATTACAGGTTTCTGTCTATTTCTTGGTGATTCGCTGATCTCATGGCAGAGTAAGAAACAGGAAGTTGTTGCATGTTCTTCGACTGAAGCTGAGTACAGAGCAATGGCAACTACTACTAGATAGATTGTTCATATTCATTGACTGTTATCAGATATGGGTCACTCTTTCAGGAGCTACTCTTTTTCATTGTGATAACCGGAGTGCACTACACATTGCAATCAACCCGATTTTCCATGAGCGAACGAAGCATATAGAGATTGATTTTCATTATGTTCGAGAGCGCTTTGAAGCAGAGACCATTTCACTTCATTCTATTACCTCGTCATAGCAAACGACAGACTTCTTCACCAAATCTCATACTGTTCAGAAATTTCGATATTTAGTGGGCAAACTCACACTGTTTGACCCACCGTGAATTTGAGAGGGGGTGTTAGATATTATAGTCCCACATTGGGTATTGGGCTAATTTTGTATTTGGTTCACTCCTATATATAGGCGAAATTGTACTCAATTATTTCTCAATTCAATAATTAGTATTGTTTTCATCTCTCTGATTTATCTTAACAATCACCTTGACATAGGGTAAGAGGAAAATTTTGACTTGCATCACATTGTTTTGTACAGTAGTGTGTTCTTATTGTTTTTCTTCTTTTTTTACTTCTGGCTTAGGTGATAGTGATATTCAGCCAACAGATACACATATCTGAGATATGAATGAAGTTGAACTGTAACTATCTAGCTTATTTTCATCATTTACTTCGAAGGTCATTGAAACTATTGGCTTTACTATATGGAAACTGAGTGTAGGATCAAAACAGAAACACTCTGCAGAATCTGTTCAATGCAATCCAACAAAGTGACAAACAACCTCCGTCACACCCTGAGGGTTATACAGCACGCAAAAAATCCTAAGCTCCCTCTGAGTGCGTCGGTCCTCATGACCAGATTTTGGAGCACGGTCTTGCAACTCACCTCACTCACTGTAATCCAATTGTGCGCAAAAGGAGATCAAATGTGGGATATGAGATAGCCAAATCAGATTGGTCATAGTAACACCATAAAGTACTGGTTATTTTTGCCTAGGGAGAAAACCTATGAGGTTTCTGTAATGGCAATGAACCAGTGCTCTTATATCGTGTTCTGCCCTTGCCTAAACATGCGATCTACCTGTAAGTCCTCTAGACAGTTTGAATAGGTGGCAAATCCCAAAAGCTACTAGGATAACCTCCCTCGAGTCCTGCTCCACTCTCTTTTAAGAAGAATGTTACCCATATGTATTGAGGTGTCAGAATCGCAATACACAAGCATATGTGACTCGACAATTCCCTGAAGGACACACAGGCATGGTGCCTTGGCAACAACTTATACAATTATATCTATATATGGCTCAAAATTAAATAGATGTGCACATGCAAGTATGTATGCAGATGTTTTTAATAATAATATTTATTGGCCAAAACTTAACTAGTCCTACATTTTTTTACTTTGCATGAGATTCTGATTCCTCAACTTTCTATATGATAGTTTAATGTATCTACTTCTGTATTTTCACTTAAATGAATCTATAATAGTTCTATGCAAGTTAATTAGGTAGGTATCATTTTCGACTAGAAACAGTCATAATAAGTAATGCATATGCAGAACTATTTGAAATTCTGGATAATGTGTCTAAGAATTGTCTCAAGAAATGTTCAGATTTTCTTTTCTTTGTTGATGCAGATGGTTCATACTTGAACAATTTAACCGTTTTTTGATGAACCTGTTGTAGTTTTATATACACTTAAGAACATGCATAAAACATTAATAACAACCTAAAATATGTTTCTATAAATCTAGATCTTAATCATGTTGCAAAAGTGCTTTAATATAAA
Organism: Hemerocallis citrina; assembly: GCA_017893485.1. Lineage (NCBI taxonomy): Eukaryota > Viridiplantae > Streptophyta > Magnoliopsida > Asparagales > Asphodelaceae > Hemerocallis > Hemerocallis citrina. The sequence goes on from CM030366.1 coordinate 149,545,665, forward strand.
ATTCTAAATAATAAAACTATAGATCTTTGCTAAATCAAAAGAAGAACAAAATTAAAAGCGGAAGCACTAACCTGAAGCCATTGATGGAGATTGCGCAGAGGGTATGAATCTTCCTATATAATACGCACTTCTATGAGAGGCCGTCTCTCTATTCTTCTGTTGATGGGATTACAGATGGAATAAGAAGATGCGTATATATAGGGGACCATAACCCTAATTGATAAATACTGATTTCCAATTTTGCCCATCACAAAATAAGAAATTTACTTTACGGTCTCTACACGTGTTATATCACACTTTAAATTATATGCTTTTAACCCATTACTTAATCTTGATTAGATCACTTTAATTTGGGTTAGACTTTAGGATAACAATTATACATTTAGTCACATATGTGAGCCCACATAGATTATTTTCCAACAATCTCTCACTTGGGCCACATATGTTACTCCTTATAAATGTACATACTTTATGAGCTCAAAATTTTGCTATCATAACCAAAAGCATAGTCAAACAATCTCGTCCATTAATCATGTAAATATAGGATCAAAGCAATTTTCGTTATATTTATCGTAACTAAATTCATCAATGGTCACATATATCAACATAATCAAACAACATAGATCAAGTGTGAATGTGTAGTATGGAAATTTCATGCAATGTGATCTATACACATGCATATTTCCAACTGGTTCTCTTTAAAACTTAAGTGAGGTCAGAACCAAAACATGACAAATGAGTGAGAAAACTGAATTCTTTATTTCTGATCAGAAAATAACCAAATGTCTCACACAAACATAATGCAAATAAAATACAAACTCCCACTAAATCATGATATCCTCAAATAATACAACACCCATATGAGCAGTATGCTCATAAAAGACCTTGGGTGGTAATCCCTTTGTGAGTGGATCCGCTATCATGGAGTTTGTCCCAATGTGCTCTATGGACATCTGTCCACTTTGCACTCTTTCTTTCACAACTAGGAACTTTATGTCAATATGTTTCGACTTTGTCGAACTCCTGTTGTTGTTGGAATACATCACTGCTGACTTATTATCACAAAATAACTTGAGTGGTCTTCCTATATTCTCCAAAATGCGCAGTCCAGTGACAAAATTCCACAGCCATATTCTATGATTTGATGCCTCATAGCATGCTACATACTCTGCTGCCACAGTGGAAGAAGCTATAAGTGTCTGTTTGACACTTTTCCAGGATATAGCTCCTCCAACTAACAGGTAAATATAGCCTGATGTAGACTTTTTTGCTATCTTGGCACTCTAGTGAAATCAGAATCAGAATACCTTATGACCTCCAAATAATCTGATTTCTTATATGTGAGCATGTAGTCTTTTGTTCTCTAAAGATACCTCATGACCCTCTTGGCTGCTATCCAATGGTCCATACCAGATTTTTTTAAATACCTGCCTAACATCCCAACAATGTACACAATATCCAGATATGTACATACTTGAGCATACATTAGACTCCCAATAGCTAATGTATAGGAGATCTTTTGTATTTCCTGAATTTCAAGGTTACTTTTAGGACACTGATTGAGACTAAATTTGTCTCCTTTAGCAACAGGAGTATTCCCTGGTCTACAATCTTGCATGCCAAACCTTTTGAGTACTTTATCGCTGTATCCCTTTTGCGATAATCCTAGAATACCTCGAGAACGATCTCGGTGTATCTGAATTCCTAATACAAAAGAGGCATCCCCAAGATCCTCCATCTCAAATTGCTTGGACAGAAACCTTTTAGTTTCGTGCAATAAATCTATATCATTAGTGGCAAGTAATATGTCATCAACATATAGAACTAAGAATATATGCTTACTCCCACTGAACTTGTGATTCACACAATCATAACTATATTCATCTCGAAACCAAATGAGATAATTACTTGATGAAACTTGTGGTACCATTGACGAGAAGCTTGCTTGAGTCCATAGATGGATTTTGTCAATTTGCAAACCATATTCTTTGGATCTCCCGACGCAAAGTTTTCTGGTTGCACCATATAAATTATCTCGTCAATGTCACCATTGAGAAACGCCGTCTTGACATCCATCTGATGTAGCTCAAGATCAAGATGAGCAACAATTGCCATAATTGTCCTAAACGAGTCTTTCGATGAAACTGGAGAGAAAGTCTCTGTAAAATCAATGTCTTCTTTCTGAGTATAGCCTTTAGCTACAAGACGTGCCTTATACCTCTCCACATTACCATTTGCATCCCTCTTGGTCTTAAATATCCATTTACAACCAATTGGTTTTGCACCTTCTGGTAATGGGACAAGTTCCCAAACTTTATTGTCTTGCATAGACTTATACTCCTCATTCATGGCATTAATCCACTTTTGAGAGTTACAACCTTTCATGGCCTGATGAAATGTGATTGGATCATCTTCTATCATTCTATTGTCATCCTCATGTTCTTGGAGAAATGCAATATAATCATCCGGAATAGCATTCCTCCTTTCTCTCATGGATCTCCTTAATGGCACTGGTTCTTGAGGTTGTTGAGTTTGTTCTTCTGGAACAATTACCTCATCTTGAATGGGGGGTTGTTCAACATTGTCTTGTTGAGGTTCCAGATTCACTTCTTGATCAATAATAGGTGTGGGAACCTGTATATTGTCAAAAGTGATAGTAGGAATTGGGTTTGTAATTGAATCCAACTCCTCCTCAAAAGCAATGTTCCTGACTTTATTTCTCCCCCCAAACTCAACTTCCTCAAAAAATATTGCAGTTCCCGTTTCAAAAATATTCCTAAGCGTGGGATCATAAAACTTATAGTCCCTAGATCGTTCAGAATAACCAATAAAGTAGTTGCTCACTGTTTTGGAGTCCAATTTCTTTTCATATAGCCTGTAAGGCCTTGTCTCAGCTGGACATCCCCAAATGTGAAAGTGCTTTAGATAGGCTTTCGACCTGTCCAAAGCTCATAAGGTGTTTCGGCAGCTGCTTTAGTTGGTACTTTATTGAGAATGTAAGCTGCAGTCTTTAATGCTTCTCTGCAGAGGGACTCAGGTAAGGTGGAATGAGCAATCATACTCCTTATCATATCCTTAAGAGTCCTATTTCATCTTTCAGCAACACCATTCATGCTAGGTGATCTTGGCATGGTGTACTGTGGTACAATACCGTATTCCTCTAGGAATTTAGCAAACGGTCCTGGACGTTGTTCACCTGAGCCATCATATCTGCCGTAGTACTCACCACCACGATCAAATCTGACAATTTTAATCCATTTGTTGAGTTGATTCTCAACTTCAGCTTTATATGCTTTGAACACGTCCATAGACTGTGATTTTTCATGAATGAGATATAGATACCCATAACGTGAGTAATTGTCTATGAATGATATAAAATATTATTGACCATTCCAAGATCCTGTAGGAAATGGCCCACAAATATCTGTATGAATCAATTCTAAGACGCCTGAAGATCTATTGGCACCTAATCTCTTAGTTTTGGTCTGTTTTCCCGTTATGCAGTCTACACAGATATCAAAGTCTGTGAAGTCCAGGGACTCCAAAATGCCATCAGACACAAGACGCTCAACTCTACCTTTTGAGATATGACCTAAGCGCTTATGCCATAATGACGCTAAATTTTCTTTATGTGACTCTACATGCAAGGTTTCATTATAGGATGCAATTGTTTCAAGCAAATAAAGGTTGTCATAAACATTCAAGTAAACAGTTCCAACAACATTCGAATTTAAAGACAAACTGAATTGATTGTTTCCAAATGAACAATAATAACCAGATTTGTCCAACAAGGAAACAGAAATTAAATTTCGTCTAAAAGACGGAATAACAAAAGTGTCTTTTAAATCCAAATAAAAACCAGTTCCTAATAACAACCTAAAATGTCCAACTGTTTTCACTTCTACCGATTTTCCATCGCCCACAAAAATGTATCTTTCACCATCATTTGGCTTTCGGCAGCTCAAGCAACCATGCATAGAAACACTTATGTGAGTAGTAGCACCAGAATCTATCCACCAAGTGTTTCTAGATACTGAAGATAAATTAACTTCATAACAGACCAAAGTCATTTCAACCTTATTGTTTTTAGCAAAACGTTTCTCAATTTGATCTAGAAAATCTATGGTCTTAGTAATCCTACCGGATTCTGTGCCCCTAAAGGCTTCTGGAATGCTGTGTTTCATAATCATTAGATTCATGCGATTTGAACGATCTCATCTCTCAAATACCCTTTTATCATCAGGAGTGCTTTCCGCAGTGAGAGATGGAGGTTGTTCTTCCCTTAATGCATGGTCTAATTCCATACAACCAAGAGTTATCAGTAGGGTCCCTTTCTATTCCTTGAAATTTGTCCCATTAAGCATGGAAATAGAATTGATGTTAGCAGTTATTGAGACAGTAGATGATAAACTAGCTGAATATAGAACAAAAAATAAACAAAATAAGCTCACATGAGAATTCATATAAAACAATAAATTCAAATAATGGTTAATCTCATCTCAGGATACCAGGCACAACATTAATATCAAGTCTTTGGACAGTCACATTAACTGTAAGCGGTACTCTTGTTGTAGTAATCAAATATTGACAATAAATCCTGTCAAATAATAAGTCATTCTTTGGACTGACTTATTGTTCACATGGAATACCTTATAATTGTCACATATTTATTACCACAGATGTATATGAAATTCGGCCAAATATCAACTTACCTTTAGGTCAGTTAATAAACGCATGAATTTCAAACACACAATTATCTTGATATTTTAAATAAATTAATCTACACAAAAGAGGTCACTTTGGCAACATTTTGTTTCAATTAGTCTATTCAAAATATTAGACATTCATAAGAAAATTCAAAACCAAAATTTGAATTTAAATTGTTTTCCAAAATATATTATCTTTTCCTTAATGACATAATTTTGCTTTATTTGTAGATGGATAATGTCAAGATAATATCTATTTAAAATGATAACCATAACTGAACCATGTCTATCTACTGATTTGATAATATCAAATTAATTAAAACCATAATAGACAATTAAACAACATCAAAATCTTAACCAAAAATATGTATACATCAAAACCGTAATGTTTTTTTTATTTTTATTTTATTTTTATTTTTTTTTTAAAACTTCTCGTGGGTCGTTGAAACCCTTGATGGGATCTCATGATAATCAACATCATCAAGTATACCCGATGTCAACTTCCCATCAGAACTTAATCCTACAGTTTTATCTACATAATCCTTTTCTTGTACATAAACTTCAATCCTTAAGAACACTATGCATTCATAACAGAATCTTAGATGGGCCACATCTTTTGACTTAGGGTAATTATGCTTGGATGGGCCACATATTTTCTGTTAGAACACTATGCATTCATAACAGAATCTTAACTATATCTTAAAAAAATATATATATTATCAAAATCCAAAAACCGTAACAAGTAACTTGCGGTTTTGGTTTTTTATTTTTTTTTTAAGTAAAAAATTTAATTCCAGATCTTAATTGGTCCAACTGAATTGATCCAATTACTTCAACAATTAAAATCATTAATTGAATTTCTTAAGTAGGAAGATCAAATACCAAGAAAAATAAGATCAAAAGAAACCCTAAATTTCTTAAATTTCTTTAAACAGGAAACCCTAAATTCCTTTAAATAAGAAATCCTACATTTCTTCAATTAATTCAGCAAAGATGGCTCTTATACCAATTGTTGTAGTTTTATATACACTTAAGAACATGCATAAAACATTAATAACAATCTAAAACATGTTTCTATAAATCTAGATCTTAATCATGTTACAAAAGTGCTTTAATATAAAATTCTAAATAAAGAAACTATAGATCTTTGCTAAATCAAAAGAAGAACAAAATTAAAAGCGGAAGCACTGACCTGAAGCCATTGATGGAGATTGCACAGAGGGTATGGATCTTCCTATATAATACGCACTTCTATGAGAGGCCGTCTCTCTATTCTTCTGTTGATGGGATTACAGATGGAATAAGAAGATGCGTATATATAGGGGACCATAACCCTAATTGATATATACTAATTTTCAGTTTGGCCCATCACAAAATAAGAAATTTACTTTACGGTCTCTACACATGTTATATCACACTTTAAATTATATGCTTTTAACCCATTACTTAATCTTGATTAGATCACTTTAATTTGGGTTAGACTTTAGGATAGCAATTATACATTTAGTCACATATGTGAGCCCACATAGATTATTTTCCAACAGAACCTATATCGTTCATAGGTATTAGTGTTGATTATATGAAATTTAATGAGTGGTTTAACTCCTGAGTGTTCATCCTCTTAGTAAATTGCTCGCTTTAGGTTGCTCTTTGTTACTCTTCTCAATGCTTTTCAGTAACAGCTCTTCCGTTCCTATATCTCATATATATATCACACATGATCTCTTGTTGACTGGGAAGGTATCATGTTTAGCTCCTGCATTTGTTAGTGCCTCGGAGTAGGATGCAATTTCCTATAGTAATTCGATTTTCTATCCTTTTGGGACCTTCTGTACAGAAAAATTAAATGATTTTGATGATGATGACGGCGGCAACAAGGACATGGTCTTTTTTTCATTTGGTGACTGATTATTTTTGCTTACTCTGGCTTCATATTCATATGTTTCACTCTGATTATATATATATGTTTGTTGTGAAGATGTATAGCATCTTACCTTTCTTTTAACTTTATATCTTTGTTAACTCTTGTGCGTCACTCTGCAGTTTTGAACATCTAGATTCATTTGAACTTTATCCTAAACCATCTTTTTGTTGTGCACTTAACATTTTATATATTCGTTCTGAATAAAATTTAAAATACACATTCCTAATAGCACTCAAATGTCAAAAACTCTGGCAATTTTTGCAATTGAACAATTTTAAAGAATAGTTACTTGTGGACTTGAAGAACATTGTATTCAATAAATCACACAACAGTGACTTGAAGAACATTGTGGTTCGATATTCTGTGTTTCGTTAATTCTCCGTTAATGAAGCGATGACGTTAGTCATTTATTATCAAAAAAAAAAAAAATATTATTTCAGTGATTGTTATTTATTTGATCTCATTGTATTATTGTTGTATATAGTGCAAACGACTCAGTTGGAGATCTGGAAGACAGAATGCTGAACTCAGGATTGCACACTGTAGCTGACATATTCTGCTGCAACTGTGGGCAAATTGTGGGATGGAAATATGTAAGTTACGTAAAATAACTATTAAATGGAAAATCCCACCGTCAATGTGAAAGTCAATTTCTTTAGTTCCAACCATAAAGCCTAGATGTTTTCACGACATTATTACCATAAAACACCAAATCTTTGCGATCCTTGAATTGAAACTGTATGATTTGCAATATGGTTTATTTGTTTCTTTGTTCTTCTTTTTTGAATGAGAATTTGCAACATGTTACATTATGCCCATAACCGCCTTTAATTTTTTTGTTTAAACCGCATATAATTTACTTTTACGCAGCTGCGGAGGTAAATTTGTTTTTGATTTAGGGCACACTGCATTAAGACTATTCTCTGAAATCAATCATATTTTAAAATGATTTGATGGGATTATTTTTCAGGAAGCTGCTGCTCATGTAATGAGTCAAAAGTACAAGGAAGGAAAATTGGTTTTGGAAAGGTTGGTATTAAATGTGATTCATAGTTCACATTAATGATTATTCAAGCGACATCATGATACTGACTGGTTGTTGTTTGGTAGGGGAAGAACAGTTGATGGGATCGGATCAGGGATCTTCGTCGATACAAATCTCAATGGAAGTGATGCTGGTGATAAGAATTAGCTGACTCCTCTGTTCTTGGGTATTTAGCTTTGCAGTTCATCTTCATTTAATATAGCAATCAGTAAATAATAATATATAATGCTGTAATGTCTGGATAGATGTTTGAACTGCATCACAACAATGTTTCAAGTGATTGAACATTGACCAGTTAGCTGCTTTCGCCTCTCAGGGTTTTTTTGGTTTCTGAAATTGAAAGTTCACATAGTTGTGACTATTACTGTAGTTAGAAAATGAAGATGTCTGGTTTGACGTGTACATTTCTAATAGTAATTGTTTTGATGTAACTGAATGGTGCCGTTTAAAAGAGGGGAGTAGAGAAGGTGACGTGAATGGTTAGGTGTCGAGCGCTGTACTTTGCTGTTACTCTATATAGACCTTTGGCTTATTTGATTTCATGCTCTAATTGCCGTAGTGGTTAGATTGCAGGTTAAATGATATGTCTTGCTTGTCGGAAAGAGGTATTTCAATAGAACAGTACTGATTGTTGCATATGGCAAATGTTCCGTGATATTCTCTGTCGAAAATAGTTTTGAGGAGTTACATGAAGCTGGAGACAAATCAGTGCAACAGCAGACCTTGCTGAAATACTAATTGAACATCCTTTGAAGTCGACTGAACTGTTGCTGCAGCTCTCTGCTGTCTTGAAAACTAGTGGGCAGTTACAGTCCAGGGAAGAATAGTAATTGGGGTGGAGTCATGAATCTGTATACTTATTTGATGAGATCTTTATAGAATAATTTGAGGTATTTGTAGGAAAAGATTCCTAAATTGTTTAGGATCTGTACTCCTACTACTATAAGGATTCGACGAAAATGAAATTTAACACTAACTTGTTTCTTAAACACGGAGAAAAATGGTATATCTGAATTCAGATTGAAAACATTTGTAAGATATATAAACAGTGCATAATGAAGGAAAACATTAGATCACAGTTTATCACCCAGGCGTACTATTTCATGTTCACTGTTTATTTTTCAGGTGTATTGTTTTCTACCAATACCGTTTCTTATAATACAGTTTCAAAGGTTAAAAGTGAAGGTGGAAAGGGTAAACGTCACAATTATAGCTAACATAAATTTAAACAAGAGTTTAATAGCCGAATTTTTTCCATAAATGACCCTTTTTATGAAAGTTTTTCCACAAACAACCTGTTTTTTATAAAAATTCCATAAACGACCCACTCGCTTTTTGAAAAAGCGAGTGTGGTATAATCACCAACGCTTTTTCAAAAAGCGAGTCTTAGAGTTCAGAAAATTAGAAACCTAAGACTCGCTTTTTGAAAAAGCGAGTGTGGTATAATCACCCACGCTTTTTCAAAAAGCGAGTCTTAGTGTTCAAAAAATAAGAAACCTAAGACTCGCTTTTTGAAAAAGCGAGTGTGGTATAATCACCCACGCTTTTTCAAAAAGCGAGTCTTAGAGCATCTCCAATGGGGCTCTATCTTCATCTCCATCTCCAAATATGGAGATGGTTGAAGCCCCAATGGGGCTCTATCTCCATCTCCAAATATGGAGATGGGTGAAAAACGTCTCCAAATTTGGAGACCTTTCATCCCATCTCCAAAACACTATTCATTTTTTTCATTTTCCATTTTACCCTTTTTTACCTTAATATCTTTCTAAAAATTCCTTTCATATCCTTTAATTAAAATGTGTATTGTATATTTAGTTAATGTATCTTATAAAATATTAAACAAAATTTTATTATTTTGGTACAGTTGGAAATGTCTCGACGATAGCTTTAAAATGAGACCAATTTTGAATATTTTTTAATTGTTTGAAAAAAATAATTGATACAATATTTATAGATAAGATTATTTAGTTATTTTGTATTAGCTTAACATATTTTAAAAAGATTATTAATATAAGCAATTTAATGTAAAATTATTTATAACAAAACTAATTAAAAATTCCTAAAAATTATAGAGATGCTTGGTTGGAGTGGGTCTCTATTTCTCATCTCTATAATGGAATATTCCTGGGAATATTCCATTATAGAGATGAGAAATAGAGACCCCCATTGGAGATGCTCTTAGAGCATCCACAGTCGTTTCTCATAATTCTCATATTCTCATTTTTTGAGAATAATATGAGAAATGAGCTCTGCAGTCGTTTGCTATTTTCTCAAAAAATAGCAAACAATCTACAGTGCATTCTCATATTTGAGAAGTCGCGCAGCGAATATAGAAATATAGAGGACGATACATGATGTCTCGTCGTTTTTTTTTTTTTTTTAATGGCTCGGACGATACAAGATGTATCGTCCTTGCCGAATTTTGCAAAAAAAAAATTGGGAAACAACTCCAACGGGACATCATGTCCCGTTTGATCATTGATCGGCCGGGACATGATGTCCCGTCCGAGGACTTCCCAGGTTTTTTTTTTTTTTTGGTTTGTTTTTGGATGCCACAACTAAGGAACGATACATGATGTATCGTTCAAACAAAAAAGTAAGAAACCCCACTGCAGACAGTGCATCCAATTCCATTCTTATTCTTTTCATTTTGCCTAAAAGTAAGAAACCCCACTGTGGATGCTCTTAGTGTTCAGAAAATAATGCACAACCACTCTTAGTGTTCAAAAAGCGAGTCTTAGTGTTCAGAAAAGCGAGTCTTAGTGTTCAAAAAGCGAGTGTGGCTGATCCACAAGACATTCTAACTCTTACATTCCAAGATTGACAATGCAAATGCACAACCACTCCACAATATAGATTAACCATGTACAAATGTGTGTAACAATATAGATTTCATTAACACAGGCAAGACTCGCTTTTCCAAAAACCGAGTCTTATACAGAGCACCTCGCTTTCTCAGAAAGCGAGTCTTCCGCCTGTAGATTTTTTTCAACAAGCCACAGACTCGCTTTTTCAGAAAGCGAGTTTGGTATAAATAAGCGCGGTGTTTGGGAAAGCGAGTCTTGAATCTGTTGATAACTAATGAGTCTGCTAGCAAAAATAATACAGACCCAGCTTTTTCAAAAAGCGAGTCTTAGGTTTCTAATTTTCTGAATCCTAAGACTCGCTTTTTGAAAAAGCGTGGGTGATTATACCACACTCGCTTTTTCAAAAAGCGAGTGGGTCGTTTATGGAATTAAAAAAAAAAACAGGTCGTTTGTGGAAAAACTTTCATAAAAAGGATCATTTAGGGAAAAAATTCTTAATAGCCTTAGATGTTTCTCTGTATGAATACTAGTGCTGAGAGAATGTTTTAGATGAGCAATTATAAATGGTTGATAGCGTACAGAGAGACTATCAAGCAGTCGCTAATTGAAGTTTAGTGCCGCTCCTGTAAAAGGAAACTGAATCGTACAATTGATATGTTTAAAGTTTGGTTCATAGCAAAAGGCCTTCGTCAACAACACAGAGTATGGTGGAAATAAACTTTCAGTGCAACTATCAAATCTGCCACTATTTATCTTGCTTGGATACAAAGGTACGATACCTATAGAAAAATTTTAAGTGAAGGTACCGATATATTGAATTAGAGTTTAGAAACTTTCACTTTATCTTAACTTTGAGATGAAAAAAAAAACGAAAAAAACCAGAGGTAGCATATCTCCAGAATATAATTTAAATGGACCAAAATTTAAATACCTACAGATAAACAATTCAGCTCTACTAACCTACATATACAAACAAGGTTATATGTCTACAACTTCATGGAGTTTTTGCACTAAGTTATATGAAATGAACGTTGGCTTTGTAGAGCATCCCTCATCATGTATGCCATCTCCACAGATCATTATATGGCTTGAAACGAATCTCCCCAAGCATGGTTCCCTCGACTTCGCTGTCCTCTTCTTAAACTTGGATTCATTGACTCACAAGCTGATGATCTGTCTCTTTATTCCAACAAGTGAAGTAGTCAACCATTTTTTTCTCATTAATGTCGATGACGTTTCAATTATTATCTCTTCTTCTAAAGAGATCCACAGAAGTTGTTACAAAACCTGGTTCTTCTTTTGCCTTGGAAGAACTCGTTACCATACACTACTTCCTTGGCATAGAAGCTTTTCACCAACAAAAATATATCCCTATATTTGTTACTGTGACTTAATATTCCAAAAAAGGCATTATTTTATGAAGCATCATTGCCAGCGTCAACTGGAGTACAACTTTGTCCAAACCACTCTAATTTAGTCCCACATGGAAGAATATTACAACCTTCAACATGTTTAATTAAAACATCAGATCTCAAGGGAGCACGACCTTACTTGAACAGGATCTGTTCTATAGGATTGTACAACTGTATCCTTAATTTCTAAGGAGACAGGCAACACAGTCTGGTGGATGACATAGCTTCTTGCCTGGAGTGTGATTAACGGCCAGATCTCTTGAGATCGATGTTGTAGATGATCGCTCTCATATCCCTTGAAAGGGGTCATATGGGATGGGTTTGAAGTTGTCTGACAGACCATAATATTTTTTCTCCACCAAACAACAATTTTTTTCTCCACCACACAACAATTTTTTTTCTAAAATGACAAAATACCCCAGAGCAAGATCAACTCAGATCTCATCGCAAGCAACATTTTTTTTCCTAAAATGACAAAATACCCCAGAGCATGATTAACAACTCAGATCTCATCGCACCAGAGCAAGATTAACAACTCAGATCTCATCGCAAGCAACATATTTTTTCCTAAAATGACAAAATACCCCAAAGCAAGATTGACGACTCAGATCTCATCGCAAACAACAATTTTTTTTTTCCTAAAATGACAAAATACCTCAAAGCAAGATTAACAACTCAGATTTCATCGCAAACAATGATGTAGATGATCGCTCCCATCTCACCCTTAACAGCCATATGGGATGGGCTTGAGAGCCTACATTTTTTTATATTCAAATTTGATTTTTAAATTTTAATCCTCTTTTTAAATATAATGATGTAGCTTCTTGCTTGGAGTGTGATTAATGACCAGATCTCTTGAGATCGATGTTGTAGATGATCGCTCTCATATCCCTTGACAGGGGCCATATGGGATGGGTTTGAAGTTGTCTGTCAGACCATAACATTTTTTTCTCCCCCAAACAACAATTTTTTTTCTAAAATGACAAAATACCCCAGAGCAAGATTAACAACTCAGATCTCATCGCAAACAACATATTTTTCCCTAAAATGACAAAATACCCCAAAGCAAGATTGACGACTCAGATCTCATCGCAAACAACAATTTTTTTTCCTAAAATGACAAAATACCTCAAAGCAAGATTAACGACTTAGATTTCATCGCAAACAATGATGTAGATGATCGCTCCCATCTCACCCTTAACAGCCATATGGAATGGGCTTGAGAGCCTACATTTTTTTTGTATTCAAATTTTCTTTTTAAATTTGATTTTTAAATTTTAATCCTCTCTTTAAATATAATGATGTAGATGATCAGTCCCATCTTACCCTTAACAACCATATGGGATGGGCTTGAGAACCTACAATTTTCTTTGTATTCAAATTTTCTTTTTAAATACCCCAAAGTAAGATTAACAACTCAGATCTCATCGCAAACAACAATTTTTTTTTTCCTAAATGACAAAATACCCCAGAGCAAGATTAACGACTCAGATCTCATCGCAAACAATGATGTAGATGATCGCTCCCATCTCACCCTTGACAGCCATAGGGGATGGGCTTGAGAGCCTACATTTTTTTTGTATTCGAATTTTCTATTTAAATTTGATTTTTAAATTTTAATCCTCTCTTTATTTATAATGATGTAGATGATCGGTCCCATATAACCCTTAACAGCCATATGGGATGGGCTTCAGAGCCTACAATTTTTTTTTGTATTCAAATTTTCTTTTTAAATTTGATTTTTAAATTTTTAATCCTTTCATTATTTATAAAATGATGTGTAGTGCTACACTAACTCTTTTTCCCCTAAAATGACAAAATACCCCAGAGCAAGATTAACGACTCAGATCTCATCGTAAACAATGATGTAGATGATCGTTCCCATCTCACCCTTAATAGCCATATGGGTTGGGCTTGAGAGCCTAAATTTTTTTTTTATTCAAATTTTCTTTTTAAATTTTAATTCTCTCTTTATTTATAATGATGTAGATGATCAGTCCCATCTGACCCTTAACAGCCATATGGGATGAGCTTCAGAGCCTACAATTTTTTTTGTATTCAAATTTTCTTTATAAATTTGATTTTTAAATTTTAATCCTTTCTTTATTTATAAAATGATGTGTAGTGATACACTCACTTTTTAACCCTAATCAGTACTGCCACATAATCAGCATAATGAAAATAAAATCCGACTCCTCAACCAAATCAAGCTTTAATTAGGCACTGTTAAATATTAATCCTCTTTTTACACTCACTTTTTTACCCTAATCAGTACTGCCACATAATCAGCATAATGAAAATAAAATGCGACTCCTCAACCAAATCAGACTTTAATTAGTCACTGTTAGAAAACAAAGTTATCTTAACTTTGGATGTTCAATGTATACTAACTTTGGAGGTACATGCTATACATGCTCCCATCTGACCCTTAACAGCCATATGGGATGGGCTTGAGAGCCTACATTTTTTTTGTATTCAAATTTTCTTTTTAAATTTGATTTTAAATTTTAATCCTTTCTTTTTTTTTAAATGATGTAGATGATCAGTCCCATCTGACCCTTAACAGACATATGGGATGGGCTTGAGAGCCTACAATCTTTTTTGTATTCAAATTTTCTTTTTAAATTTGATTTTTAAATTTTAATCCTTTCTTTATTTATAAAATGATGTGTAGTGCTACACTCACTTTTTTATCCTAATCAGTACTGCCACATAATCAGCATAATGAAAATAAAATCCGACTCCTCAACCAAATCAGACTTTAATTAGGCACTGTTAGGAAATAAAGTTATCTTAACTTTAGATGTTCAAGGTATACTAACTTTGGAGGTACACTATAAATCCTTTCTTTATTTATAAAATGATGTGTAGTGCTACAATCATTTTTTTTACCCTAATCAGCATTGCCACATAATCAGCATAATGAAAATTAAATCCGACTCCTCAACCAAATCAAACTTTAATTAGGCACTGTTAGGAAACAAAGTTATCTTAATTTTAGATGTTCAAGCTATACTAACTTTGGAGGTACATGCTATACTAACGTTAGCAATCACAACCATACTTCAATTTTGAAATGCTATCTTCAAAATTAAGAAAAATTATGTAGGCATGGAGTTTAGATAAGTATGATTTTTATCATTATTTTAGTTAAGATAACCGTAGTTATCTTAACTGCAAAGTGAGTCTCAAACATGTCAAAGTTAGCATAACTATAGTTTTTTAAAGTTATGAGAGACAACTGCAATTAGCTTTAGCTTTTTAACAAACATTGCCTTAATCTTTAATTTACATACTTCAATTTTGAAATGTTATCTTCAAAATTTAGATAAATTATGTAGGTATGGAGTTTAGATAAGTATGATTTTATCATTGTTTTAGGTAAGATAATCGTAGTTATCTTAACTGCAAAGTGAGTTTCAAACATGTCAAAGTTAGCATAACTATAGTTTTTGAAAGTTATGAGAGGCAACTGCAATTATCTTTAACTTTGTAACAAACGTTGCCTTAATCTTTAATTTAATTTATTTTTATATTTAGTTACTTAG
>CM030366.1:149561606-149566606 GCA_017893485.1 Hemerocallis citrina
TAGTCGGAGTCGCCGCACTTCATGCATCGTTTCTCCATCCTTCTAGGGTGAGGCTTTGGGAGAGGAGGTCTAGGGTTTCGAGGATAGGGGTTCGGGGGAAGATGGGTTTGGGGGGAAAAGTAGGATTTTTAGGAGTGGGGGGAGGTGAGACGGTGGAGAAGTGAAGTTGTTGTGGGGAAATCGGGAAGGACGTGGGAATCGAGGGGGTGGGTGTGAAGGGTAATGATGAGAGGAAGGATGTGAAGACATTAGAACTTGAGCAAAAGATTTGCTCTTGTTCCAAGGCAGTCATGCACGCACCTCTCTCCTCTCCTCTCTCTCCTTTCTCATCTCGAGATTATGTTTCAGCACAAATAAGCTTTTATTATTATTTGTACTGCTCCTAAATATATATGCATTAATGTCTTTCTATTTTTCTCACGTATTTTGTCCATTTCTTGTCTTATTATTCTTTCTATTATTAATGGAATTATAGTTTTACCTTGAGCTTGTTCAATGTCTATATGTTGTTTATTATTTCTAGCTATTATTATGGTATTTCTTTTTCTTTCAAATATTGGGAGTTCAAATATCTCTTTTGAGTTTATATCTAGTTTGGTTGTTCTTATTTTATCATATTTTTGTATGTCAAAACTAATTTTTTCTCTTACTTCTTCATTATTTTTTTTCTCTTTCTAATGGTTCTCCTATTTCTGTTATTTCTCTTATCACATTTATTTCATGCTCTTCTATTTCATCCTCACTACTTCCACTATCTTCATCCATTACCATTATTTCCTCATCTTCACTTATTTCTGACCAATCTTCTTCACATTCTATGAGTTCATAGTTTATGTTATATATTTCTTTAATTTCTTCTACATATTTTATATTTTATATTTTATATTTTCATTCTTTTAGGACAGCTTGGTGATATATGTCCTAATTCTCCACATATATAACAATTACATTTCTTTGTTGTTTTTTTTATATTGTTTGTTTTTATTTATTCTTTTGAAGTATCTTTTATAAAGTTTTTTATATTTCTTAAAAGTTTTTTTTTGTTTTTTGGTTTATATTTTTGGAATTTGTGTTTACGTCTTTTTATATAATTATTGTTATTATTACATCCCAAATGATTTGGTCTTACTTCTTCACAACAAATTCTTTGTTTATATGTTCTATAATAATTTATAGTTGCTTTAGCTTTTTTGCACACTTTCTCTCTATAATCTTTTACAAATTGTCTTCTATACCCTAAAGTATCTACTTCTGTTTTTACTTTCTCATTTATATATGCACTATATATGTTTATACTGTATGGATCAGGTAGTTTTAGAAAAATGAGTCCAATATTGAACTCTTTTCTTCTTTTGTATAATAAATGTCTTGAAAATATTCTCGAAATTCACAAACATAGTTATCAAAATAACACATGTCACTTATTTCTAAATTGCTTAATCTTCATCTTGCTTGGTTCTTTATATATATAGTGTGTTTTTCTCTTTTTTCGTAAACACTAAATTTTTTTCTTATTGCTATTTCGTAATTTGTAATTATTTCTTTTAGTCGTAAGGTTCGTTGTGCTGAGGTTTCTTGTGTTCCTTTATCATCAATTGGTCTTGATTTTATGATAGTATTTATTTCTTCTTTCTTTAGTCTATTCCACCAGTTTGTTACTACTCCTATAAAAAAGTTGCTTCTATAAATTTCTCAAATGTATTTCCTAATAAGTTTTGCCTAAATCCTACTATTAGTGAAGCTTTTACTTATTCTTCTATTGTTCTATCTACATCTTTTATGCAGTCTACATCTAGCCATTCTTCGTTTTCTACTATTCCTTTTTTGTAGTGTTCTACAGGTTCATATTTTGATGTTTCTTTTTCCTTTTATTTCCCTAACTTACAATTTTTTGTATCTTATCATATCCATGGTACGTGATAAGGAATTTTTTTAAGTGGTGGTCTTAAGATCCCGTATGTATTAATTGAATTTTCTGTAGGTTTTGTTACAATCTTGTCTTTTCTTGATCCATTTTTATTTCTTCATTTGGTATGTCTAGATTTCTCAAGGCTTCCTCTACTTCCTCTGAATTGGGATTTGTCAATAAATATTCTATTTCTAAAATATTTATATTATGTTTTGTTATAACTTCTAATTCTTTCATACCTTACTCTGTAATGCCTAATTCTTCTTCAGTGTCATCTGTTATATATTTTACATAGTTCTTTTACGTTCTTATTTATAATTTTTAAATCTTTTCTTATAGTTCGTACAAATTTTGGATCATTGGAATTCTCTTCTAACTCTTGAATGTTTATCATATAAATTACTAAGTGTTTTGATAGTTCTATTTTTGTAATCTTATCCATACTAACTTAATTCTTATAGTTTAATACTTTTTGTGATGATAGGTGTTGGTAATACCAACTTGCTTCTTCGTTTCTATAGTCTAATACTTTGTACGCTATTTCTTTTTGTATTTCCTTAGGTAAGTTTTTGGTTACTCTACTAGTGATTAATAAATATTTTGTTGTTTCTTTATCAGTTATATGTTTTCTTTCTATCAATCTTTTATTAACGTATCTTATTTTGAATTTTTTAAGATTTTATATTTTATATTTCCATTCTTTTAGGACAATTTGATGATATATGTCATACTTCTCCACATATATAACAATTACATTTCTTTGGGTTTTTTTTATATTGGTTTTCATTTATTATTTTGAAGTATCTTTTGTAGGGTTTATTAGAGCATCCAATATATATGCATATTATGCATATTTTGTCAAAAAAAATCGCTACAGTCGTCTGCTAAATATGCATATTATGCATGTTCTACTACAGTAGGTTGCTATATATAAGAGAGGATATAAGAATTATGCATATTATATAGGACGCAACTTCACATTGCGTCCGATGAAAAAATTATTTTTTATTCCTCCGATGCAAGTTCACATTGCGTCCCTCAATAAAAAAATAATTAACCGTAATATAAAAACTAAAAAAAAATAGTTAAAAAAATCCACCAAAATGTCAAACGCAACTTCATGTTGCATCAGACCATTTTGATGATTTTTTTTAAATAAAAAAAATTCACAAAAATGGGTCGGACGCAACATGAAGTTGCGTCTGACCATTTTTTTGATTTTTTTCTCTTCCGACGCAACATGAAGTTGCGTCCGTCTATTTGGGGGGGGGTGGGGGGGGGTTCGTCCGTCTGATCTGATCTGATCTGAGATTTTTATTCTTTTAAATTAAATTGGTAAAAAAATAGCATTCGACGACTGCAGAACAATAGCCAAATGCTATATGCATTTATCCATATATGCATAATTTACACAATGACGACTGTGGATGCTCTTATATCTCTTAAAAGTTTTTTTTTGTGTATTTTGGTTTATATTTTTGAAATTTGTGTTTACGTCTTTTTATATAATTATTGTTATTATTATATCCCAAATGATTTGGTCTTATTTTTTCACAACAAATTCTTTGTTTATATGTTCTAAGTAATTTATAGTTGCTTTAGATTTTTTGCACACTTTATCTCTATAATCTTTTACAAATTGTGTTCTATACCTTAAAGTATCTACTTCTGGTTTTACTTTCTCATTTATATATGCAATATATATGTTTATACTGCATGGATCAAGTAGTTTTAGAAAAAAGAGTCCAATTTTGAACTCTTTTATTCTTTTGTATAATAAATGTCTTGAAAATATTTTCGAAATTCACAAACATAGTTATCAAAATAACACGTGTCACATATTTCTAAATTTCTTAATCTTCATCTTGCTTGGTTCTTTTCACATATAGTGTGTTTTTCTCTTTTTTGTAAACACTAAATTTTGTTCTTATTGCTATCTCGTAATTTGTAATTATTTCTTTTAGTCCTAAGGTTCGTTGTGCTGAGGTTTCTTGTGTTCCTTTATCATCAATTAGTTTTAATTTTCTGATAGTATTTATTTCTTCTTCCTTTAGTATATTCCACCATTTTGCTTCTACTCCTATAAAAAGTTGTTTTTATAAATTTCTCAAATGTATTTTCTAATAAGTTTTGCCTAAATCCTACTATTAGTGAAGTTTTTACTCATTCCTCTATTGTTCTATCTTTTACGCAGTCTACATATAGTCATTCTCCATTTTCTGATATTCCTTTTTTTCGTAGTGTTCTGCAGGTTCATATTTTGGGGTTTCTTTTTCTTTATCTTTCCTTAACATACTATTTTTTGTATCTTTCCATATCCATGGTAGGTGATAAGGCATTTTGTTTAGTGGTGTTCTTAAGATTCTGTATGTATTAATTAAATTTTCTTTAGGTTTTGTTAAAATCTTGTCTTTTTCTTGATCCATTTTTATTTTTTCATTTGGTATGTCTAGATTTCTCAAGGCTTCCTCTACTTTCTCTGAATTGGGATGTGTCATTAAATCTTCTATTTCTAAAATATTTATATTAAGTTTTGTTATAACTTCTAATTCTTTCATAACTTACTCTGTAATGCCTAATTCTTCTTCAGTGACATCTATTATATATTTTACATAGTTCTTTTATGTTCTTATTTATAATTTTAAATCTTTTCTTATAGTTCTTAGAAATTCTGGATCATTGAAAATCCACTTCTAACTCTTGAATGTTTATCATATAAATTACTAAGTGTTTTGATAGTTCTATTTTTGTAATCTTATCCATACTAACTTAATTCTTATAGTTTAATTTTTTTGTGATAATAGGTGTTGGTAATACCAACATGCTTCTTTGTTTCTATAGTCTAATACTTTGTATGCTATTTCTTTTTGTATTTTCTTAGGTAAATTTTTTGTTACGCTACTAGTTATTAATAAATATTTTGTTGTTCTTTATCAGTTATATGTTTTCTTTCTATCACTCTTTTATCGACGTATCTTATTTGAAATTTTGAAAGATTTTTTAATTTAGTTTTCCTTTTTTTGTGAAGTACTATCCAATTTTTATAAGGTTAAAGGATATTATAGTTTATCATTTATAAAGTAGAGTTACA